>CM060916.1:718131325-718731325 GCA_030737875.1 Allium sativum | reverse complement strand
AGGATTTGTTCTCTTGCTTAATACCCTTTTTTGAGACGTATGAGCTTAAAGGTTATATATTGATAGATATCGATCGCATGGTGTGAATTATCAATGTGGCATGCCAAGATGCAATTAATCAAGGCTTTTGTTGAAAAGCAGTGCCTTGTGGATGATGATCAAAGCATAGGCTATTTTTGCATAGCTTTGTGTATTATGTTACCTTGCGAGCATCACAACATGGTAGAGTCAAAAACGGGATAAGGGAACGCAGGGAGTGCACACGTTAGTTTCTAGCTAGAAGCGGTGTTTGGGTTTTTACAAGGCCCGACATTTTTACTTATGTGGTTGATTGAATGAGGCGCCTCGGTTTTTTTTATTAGTCGCCAGTGGCCAATTCATAGGTCCAATAGGATCGGGGAGCATGTGTTCAGGCATAACTAATCCACTAGCGTTATTTGTGGACCGACCCTGCTGTATCCAAGGGTTCACTGCGAGGAATCCTGAGACATTGCTAGAGTGTATCGAATCGGTTAGGAGATCGTCCCTAGGCTTGACTCATGATGGAAACCAACCTCCAATACAACATTACGGTCTTGATTGTAAACCTATATATGGCGACATAGTATATGGTAGCTATGCCGTCTATGATTAAAACATTTACTTTGAAGTATTTTAATTCATACTAGACTCTAGTAATAATATTAAAAAAATTATTCTACGTATCAAGCGTTTTTTATCATTATAAGGTAAAACTCTATCCTCCGGTCTGCGTTGCATTGTGTGATGGGACATGAGTCTTATAATGATTTCATTTTCTAAAAAGCATTGCGTTATTTTTGACTTAAAATTTATAAAACTTATGCACTGGCAATCCAATGGAGTAAACCCGTTCCGCGTTAGCGGCGTGGTCCAGTGATTAGCCAAATGGTTAGTTTAGTAAGATTTCTCATACCAGTCCTATGACTGATTCGTAGTTTGTATCACTTTGCAAACTCGGGTGCCCTCTTTCCACATGGACAGCCAAATGACAGGTGTTAAGTATGGATATTTCTGGACTGGAGCTTGCTGATGAAGATGATGAAGAATCTCTTTTTTTATCTTTTTATTTACTTCTTTAGACATTGAGACAGTATTGAGTATTGATGTATTATGGGAGATTGAGACTTTATTTCTTTCCGTGTTTTAGACATCTATATCTCTAAGTGTATCATGTACTGCGTACTCTGTTGTTCTGTTTGTGATGACATTTCCATTTCCGCTGCATTGATTTATACGTTCTGCTATTTACTGAGATCTGTTATTATTTTAATTATGTTATGCTCCTACGATTATTTTTAATTATGTTATGCTCCTATTTTTATCCTTACTTTCGTACCATGGAAGTCTGGGTCGTCACATTTGATATCAGAGCTAAAGGTTAACCTTACCTAAGGAGTATAACATTTTTAGAACAATTCGTCTAGATAGAATCTGTAGTATCCTAAGACGAGTAGCTCATTAGAGATAGGATTAGTAATGTCTTAGAATGAGCACAACAGAATAACACATATTAATCAGTCATTACTTCATTATCATCTTATCATATATCCCTAATTTTAACCTTTCCTTTGAAATTATCATTTCTCTTAGTCTGACTCTTTCCTTGATGATACAGACTGATTGAGAAATGAGTACGAGAGCCAGAACTAGAGGAAGAGGTCGAGGTGGAGCAGCAGGCAAGGGCGGAGGAAGAAACACAGTCCCAGCTGCCCAGGACCAACCCATTTTGGATGCTGAGGTACCACCACCAACACCACCACCTCCATGTGTTTTTGATCTAGACAAGGTGGCAAAGAAAATCAAGAATCTAGGAGGCGTGCATTTCATAGGCCAAGAGATGGTGACAGAGGCACAAGCATGGCTTAATACGATTGATAAAATCTTGGGAGGATTAGAGCTCGAAGATCATAGAAAGCGATTTATGGCGACATGATTCCTAAAGGACTAGGCCCAGATTTGGTAGGAAACGGCTATGGTGGGTGGTAATGAAGCTGATGTAACTTGGGAGAAATTTAAAGAGCTTTTCGATGAGAAGTTTATTCCGCCTCACGAGGTTGAACGCCTTCATGATGAGTTTGCCAACATCCAACAGGGAAGTATGACGATTGCTGTGTATGTAAAGAAATTCGACGAGCTATCCATATATGCCACTGAGTTAGTTCAAGACCCGCTTAAAAAAAAAAAGAGGTTTACTAATGGTCTAGAAAGGAGGTATCATAATAGGGTGATGGCACACATCGAGTGTCCATTTGCTAAAGTGATCGAGATGGCCTGCAGATATGAAGAGATTGGCCAGAAAGGTTCTCAGCAAGATTGAGAAAGGGATCAAGCCAACAAAAAGAAAAATTAAAGGAGTCGGACAAGAAACCAGAGGCGGGCAGTTCTTCTACCGCCAAGCCCCAAGGAAAGAAGAAAAAGGATAAATCAAAGGTGAAATACTTCAACTGTCAGAAAATGGGGCACTTCGACTATAAATGCTGAGCTTCCAAGAGACCAAAGAGGAATGATTCTGGGCCTAGCCAAAGTTCTCAGGATAAGAGGGAGTGATATAATTGTCAGCAGAGGGGGCACATCAAGCCAAACTTCCCGTTGTTGAAGAGTTCTCGGATGGCACATGTTTATGACGGAACGGCTGCACCGGCTTCTTCCGAAGCAGGTAAACCTGATGTTTTAGGAGGTACTCTTAATATTAAGAACATCCCTATTACAGTTTTGTTTGATACTGGTGCCTCTAAAAGTTTTATATCTAATGACATAATTAAAAACCTTAAATTGAAACACAGAAAACTTAAAGAACCGATTAGAGCCCATAGCCCGTTAGGATGCTCACTTACTCTCGATCAGTACTGTAGAGTGCCTGCTTCTTACTCTCACTTCCAATTTCCTTTTAATCTGATCATCATGAATTTCTCCGGGTATGATATCATACTTCGAATGGATTGGCTAATAAAATGTGAGGCCGAGGTACTATGCGTAGAAAGAGTAGTCAAAATTAAAACCAAATTCGGAAATATGATGACTATACCATGCCACGGCTCAGCTAAAGATAGGAGAGAATTATGGTCTTCTCTAGAAGTCACTTCCGCTTCTATTGAGGATATTCCTATCGTCAGAGACTATGCGGATGTGTTCGAAGAAGTTGACTTCTTACCTCTACGTAGAGACATCGATTTCAGAATTGACTTAGATCCAAATGCAAGGCCAGTTGTGCAACCTATTCGGAGCATGTCACTGAAAGAAAAGGAGGAACTGAGCAACCAAACCAAGCAACTTTTGTGGAAGAGACTGATCAGGCCTAGCTTCTCAAGCTGGGGTGCAACAGTGGTTTTCGTCCCAAAGTAAGACGGTCCCCTCAGGCTATGTGTGGACTACCGAGATCTAAATAAGCAGACTCTAAAACTAAATACGCACTACCCTGCATTGATGATCTGCTAAACTACTTGAACGGGGCAGGAGTATTCTCTAGGATGGACCTAGCTACAGGTTTCCACCAACTATGCATTACCGAAGAATGTGTGCCTTTGACAGCTTTTAGAGGACCGGACTTATTCTATGAATGGCTAGTAATGCGCTTCGGCTTATGCAATGCTCCAGCATACTTCGTTGATCTAATGAATAGAGTCTTCCGCGATGTTTTAAATAAATTTGTGCTGGTGTTCATCGATGATATCCTAATCTTTTCTAAATCCACTGCTGAACACGAAAAGCATCTAAAAGAAGTCTAGGAGATTTTGCATAGAAATGTGCTGAAAGCCAAATTCTCCAAGTGCATATTCTGGCAAGAAGAGTTGAAATTCCTCGGCCATGTTGTATCTAAGGAAGGCATCTCGGTAGATCCAGGAATGATCTCATCCATCAAAGATTGGAAGCAGCCTACCACGCCCACTGAAGTCAGCAGTTTCTTAGGTCTGGATGGCTATTATCGAAAATTCATTAAGGATTTCTCAAAATTATCTTGTCCACTGAGGAAGCTGACTAAGAAGCACACCAACTTCATTTGGACACCCGAATGTGAGGCAGCTTTCCAAGAGCTGAAACAGAGGTTGATTACTGCTCCTGTGTTGACCATTGTTGATGGCAATCAGGATCTGAAAGTATGGACAGACGCTTCTAGAGAAGGCTATCCTTTTCATCTAAAATAAACATGTCAGAAATGACATTTTTCTAATGTCAAATCTTATTTTAACGTGTTATTTTTTTCTCTATTTAAGGTATTGGTGCGGTGCTAATGCAAAGAGACAAAGTTGTCGCATATGCTAGCTGCCAGTTAAAACCGCATGAAAAGAATTACGCTACTCATGATCTTGAGCTTATGGCCATTGTATTTGTTCTAAAGATATGGAGGCACTATCTCTTGGGCGAGAAATTCGAGCTGTATACTGATCACAAATCCTTAAAGTATCTGTTCACCCAAAGAGAGCTGAACTTGAGGCAACAACGTTGGGTTGAATTCCTTGCATCCTAGGACCTGGATATCTTATATACTCCAGGGAAAGCCAGTGTAGTGGCAAATGCTCTCAGCAGGAAGAATACGACCAGCACCATTCTTATCCTTGCCAATCTCATTATTACCCCTACCTTGATCGATAAGATCTCTGCTCTTTAGAAGAATGATGAATTTATTAAGAGAATCGGCAAAAGAGTCGGGGAAGGCGAACCCACGAGTTTGCAGATTGACGACAAAGGGGTTTTGAGGCTATTGGGCCCAATTCGTGTTCTGAATCTTCCTGAGCTCAGAAAGGAAGTAATGGACGAATGTCACAAGTCTAAGCTTAGCATTCATCCAGGAGTGAGCAAGATGTATCATGACCTCAAGCGTACATTTTGGTGGAGATCTATGAAGAGAGACATTTCTATATACGTTGCAAGATGTCCCACCTGTCAGCAAGTTAAAAGCGATCAGCAAAAGCTAGCAGGTCTGTTGCAACCGCTAGGGGTTCCAAGTTGGAAATGGAAAGAAATTTCTATGGACTTTATTGATGGTTTGCCCCGTACTAGGAAAGGCAATGACAGTATATGGGTGATTGTAGATCGCTTCACAAAGACTGCTGATTTCATCCCTGTCAAATCCAATAGAACAGCTCGAAGTTTGGCACAACTTTATTTCAGAGAGATTGTCAGACTACATGGAGTTCCCAGTAGCATTGTCAGTGACAGCGATCCGATATTTGCTAGTAAATTTTGGGAAGTTTTCCAAGAAGAGCTAGGGACTAAGATGAATATAAGCACTGCTTATCACCCTCAGACAGATGGCCAGACTGAGAGGGTGAATCGCATATTGGAAGACTTGTTGCAAGCATGCATTCAAGATTTTGGTGGGTCATGGGAAGATCATTTTCACTTGGTTGAATTCTCTTATAATAACAGCTACCAAGCAAGCTTGTAGATGTCGCCATTTGAGGCATTATATGGCAAGCCATGCAGATCTCCCGCATGTTGGGTGGAACCCGGCAATCGATTAATACTGGGTCCCGACATGATTCGCGAAGCATCAAATAAAGTTATTTTATTAAGAAGCGATTACAGGCTGCCCAAAGCCGACAAAGAGCTATGCAGACGCTCGAAGAAGGGATTTAGAATTCTCTATTGGTGATCTTGTATACTTGAAGGTTTCCCCACTGAGAGGTGTAATTCGATTTGGGAAGACTGGGAAATTGGCACCCAGATTCATTGGTACATTCCCTATTCTAGAAAGGATTGGAACTCTCTCTTATAGAGTGCAGTTGCCTGACTGGTTGCCTGGTGTCCACGATGTATTTCATGTGTCCCAACTCCGGAAGCATGTTCATGATCCAGATTTAGTTGTGGAGGAAGCAGCAGAACGAGATTTGGAGATTACCCCGGCCCTAGCAGTGAGAAGGGAGCCAGTGAAAATTGTTGGCAAAGAGACCCGAGTGCTAAGGAACAAGAGGATCCACTTAGTCAAGGTGCAATGGAGCGGGGATCCTAGGGACTATACATGGGAGACTGAGGATAGCATCAAACAGGCCTATCCCAAGTGTAGAGTGGACATCTCTGAGTGACCCTTGTGTTGAGGTACATTTATAATACCTTACATTTTCCATTTTGTTTCCTACTTTACTATGGTTTTCTTTTCGAGGACGAAAAGCTTTTAAGTGGGGGAGATTATAACAACTCGGAAAATCCGAACCAATTTAAAAATTTTATTTTGTCTATTTCAGTAAATTTTGAGTAGTTAAAATAATTTATTTTAAACAATAATGATTAAAAATTCGTTTTAATCAAAGTTAGAGCCAATATATTTATTTTGATTTCGAAAGGAATTAGAAATAGCAAGGTAGTTTGAAAAGTCAAACCTGAACTTTGACTGAATGTACTGGACGCAAAGTATAAATATTTATATCTGTTTGAAAATATCTTTCCCACAAATCAGGAAAATCAAAATTACATAGCTGAAAACAAAAGTGATGGTCAGTTGAATATTCGGAATGGTCGCTACAGTATAATTTACAGCCCGTATAAAAGGCCATTTTTCAAACGACCTCCGTTTTCAACGAAACGACTTTTGTGGGATCCGGAATGTCAAATTATTACTAAGTTTAAATTTCTAGAATTTTTGGAATTAATATGTGAGCGTGGAAAAAGAAAATGTTTTTTGTCAATTTTAGTCAAATCTGATCGACTTGAAAATGGCCATTTTTCAAATGGTCTTGGAATTCGACGAAATTAATTTTGTTAGGACTCTATCGTCAAAAAAAAGTCAGAAATAATTTTTCTGAAATTTTCTGAGTTCGTATGTGGCCCCGGTGAATTTAAATATATGATCAAATTAGTTTAATAAAGGATTTAAAATATAAATTAAAGAATCCATGCCACAGACAGTCGTTTGGGCCGACGAGACCTAGCCCATTGGATCCGGAACGGGGGCTATTGGGGGAGGTCATTTCCTGTTGGACTGAAATTGGGCTGGTTTAGAGCTTATGGATTTATTTGCAAAATTTACATTAAAATATTATAAAAATACATTGTCTTCCTTAAAACCCTAAATATCTTCTGTAGCCGCCGCCGAAACCTTTTCATCCATGGCTGAGAACAACTCCACCTTCTTCCACTAAAATTTCCTCATCCACCACAAATTAAACCTCACTCCTTCAGACTTGTTTATGGAGATATTCATCCTCCTAATTTCCATACGGTAGGATCATCACCAGGAGGCACGAACGTCGAGATATAGCGACCCGAAGCAGCACCGTACACAGCGCCGCCACATCCCTAGTCTCGATCGAGCTTCACCCAGGTGGGTCCCCCTGTGCGCCTCCTGTAGCACTATGGTGTGGTGATATCTGATCACCTCGAAACCTGACGGATTGGTGGATAATTCTTGGCCTAGAATCGAACCTAAAGGAAAAAGGCACGGCCTTTATCTGTGTTTGGGGAAGAAGGTTGAATTCTCTTTTTTATTTAATTTATTAATTTAAGTGAAAATTAGGGTCACATCCTTAAAACTAAACTTAATTAGGCTCACATCCTCCCCTTTTGAAAAGTATAAATTTCATCCCTATTTTTGAATTGCGTCTCTCTTATTTCCAGAACTGCCCTTCTTCCTTAATTAACGCCTTATTAATCTAATACGTAACACGTATTAGGATTTACGTATTACAGGTCCCATTTATTCCAGATTTTTTTTTTATGATCAATGGCGGCGGCGGCTCCAAACCAAAACTCCACCGTTTACAAAAAATCCCATTAAATTCTCTAAAACCAAAACGCAATCGACCACGACGAGCGATTTCATCTAGGGTTTTCTTTCGACATCTGATCACTAAGAAAGATGGCGGCGGCGAATTGCAAACTCTAGACTCAGCAATCGAATGGTTCATCTGATCTACCTATGGCACATAGACTGCAGCGACTCAATAGATCTATGTTAGATTGACTACCTGTGTTTCGCATTGAGGTGGTTGAATTGAAACTTGCTACTTCCAGGTAATATATACGTTTTAATAGTTTTTTTTTCGGTTATCAATTTTTACTCCATCTTTGTTGATTGATTAATCCGATCATCTATAATTTTATAGTTTTTTCGATTGATTAATTATTGTATCAAGTTTTAATTTTGTTATAGATCGTACAGTTTATTTAGAACAAAATACTTGCATCTTTGTTGTAGATCGTAAAGTTTTAATAGTTTTTTCCACAATTATGTGATGTTATTACGACTTTTTGTACAGTTGTGAGCTTAAGTACACTAGTGCTTATGTTCTATTCAGTTGTGATGTTATTCCGAATAGTTGCACTATTCTGTGCAATTTTTATGTTTTTTTGCAAAATTATGTGATGTTAAGTAAATATGTTCTTAATTTTAGAATATGTGTGCATTTATTCCGAATAGTTGCACTATTATGTGCAATTTTTATGTTTTTTTGCACAATTATGTGATGTTATTACGAATTTTAGTACATTTGTGAGCTTATGTTGTATTCAGTTGTGATGTTTTTCCGAATAGTTGCACTATTCTGTGCAATTCTTATGTTTTTTTGCATAATTATGTGATGTTAAGTAAATATGTTCTTAATTTTAGAATATGTGTGCATTTATTCCGAATAGTTGCACTATTCTGTGCAATTTTTATGTTTTTTTGCACAATTATGTGATGTTATTACGAATTTTAGTACAATTGTGAGCTTATGTTGTATTCAGTTGTGATGTTTTTCCAAATAGTTGCACTATTCTGTGCAATTCTTATGTTTTTTATATTTTATAGCCTGCAACCATCAACAAATATGTTCTTAATTTTGTGCAGTAAATCAAAATTTTAGAATGCAAGTGTGCATCTATATAATGATTGTTGCATGATTTTGTTGGCGCAGTAATAACTGCTGCATACAAATGTGTATATATCCAATATTTGTTTCATAGTTATATGCATTTAAACATGGTTATTTAAAAATGTTTTTCTTGTTATGCAGACACCTAATAAACAAGAAAATAATGCAGACGACAATGAGCAGAAGAAAGCCTTAGTTACAAATGACCAACCGACGACATCTCAACATGTTTGAAAAAAGAAAGAAAGTTGGAGAGTACCCACAGATTTCCAGAAAAAGAAGCATATAGAAACAACCTGAAATCATGTGTAGATATGGTCAAGAAAGTGAAATCTTAAATGCTGAACTACTATGATATGATTATGAAGTTTCTTTGTTGAATTACGGTTGAACTTTATGTACTGATATTAATTCTTCTGATATTAAATGATATTACGAATTGTTGCTACCTTGTATGCAGTTATTTGTAATACTGGCATACTTAAATGCAAATATTGCTTAATGTTAAGCGTATTTGTATTGTCAAAATAAGCAAGATAATTTCATAGTTATCTGAAAGTATTGTTAATGGTGGCAAGCGTAAATGGAAGTTCTTTAAATTTTTTGTATTACGAACATAGTTTGAATACTTGCATACATTTATGCATTATTTCCGTATAATTGTTTACAAAAATTTATTAATATATTTATGCATATATGTAAAATACTTGCATATACTTATGCAGAAATATTATTATTTTCCTGAATTGTAAGCATGTATATACTTATGCAGAAACAATTATGTGATGTAATAATATCAGTTCAATATTTTGTTGTAAATTTGTTTTTGATTGCCAGTTTTTGTTTTAAGCTGAAATGTATTCAAATATTCGTTATATTTGAATAAATGTATGCAGTATTTTTGAACATTCCTTTACCTCATTTGTACAAAAAAAAATTGGTATGTTTATACTGTAAAAAAGAAGAAGTAGTACCTTCAAACAACTAAACTGCGAATCCACTTACTAGTATACTACCGTTGATCATTTGTTGCATATAAGTATGCAGTTATATAGAAAAAATACGTAGAAGTATGGACTTATTGCGTTGCCTACGACTTTCAACGTATTCTTGTATAAAAGTATGCAGTTATTTTGAGTACCTGCATACTTGTATGCAATTATTCAGTATGCACGCACATATTTTTTGCATGCGTATGTAGATAGTTGCATACATGTATGCAACAATTGGCATAACTTGCATACATGTATGCAAAAAATTGCACCTCCATGACGAAATCTCTGAATTCAATTTTGAAGTGTTGATTGAAAGTTTGCAAATGCCAGCAGATAGTTGCATATTTATATGCAGATAATCAGAATTGTTGTTTACTAGTATGCAATTATTTGTTCAGAAAATTTTTAATTCTTGCATAAACAAATAAATTTAGTAATAACAGTTGCATGTTTATGTGCATTTATTACATGATTTTTTTTGAATATTCCTACTGGTATTTTGCTTTCAAACAATGGTCTGTTGTTTATTAATTGCAATAATGACTCACTGAGGTTTATTTTGTACGGTTTCAAGTTAGTTTGGTTCTAGATAATAACCTGGAATTTTAACATCCTGTTGTGCAGTTGTTCTAAATATTAGCATCATTGTATGCAATTATTTTGAAAATTTGCAAATTGGAATTGCAGAAGTTAAAAACTAGCATATTTTTATGAAAATGTTATTATTACTTGCATACGAATATGCAGACAATACAAATAATAATTGCGTACATATAACTAATGTACAACAAAATACATATTTGAATTGCATAATTACAATAATAGTATAATACTGAACTGATGTACAACAAAATACTTGCATAAATATATGCACCTTTTCTTTAAACCTACACAAAATTGTGCAAAAATCACTCAAATAAACAATCAAGCATTTTTTTGGTTAAAACTACAACTGTGCGATATCTTTTAAACTACATTTACACAAATTTGCATATCTGCATGTTTCTCTGAATCAAGCAATCAAAAAAACATAATATATAACATATGCATATATGTATGCATATATCTAGAATATATGCATATAAATATGCATATTTTACTGAAATTTTGCTGAATAGCATATAAATGCATTCAAATATTTAATTCTTAAACGTTCTCGCTTACAATCATACAGAACGAAACAAACAATTATATTAATAACTTTTTTCGCTAATTTTTGTACTTTAATATGTCGACATCACAGCAACACAGGACGAGTTTGGTTTTTATTGCTCCAGAGTCTTTCAAAACCGTGGAATTTGGTTTTTGCGCGAGATTGAAGAAGCGATCGGACTAAGTACTATCGAGGAATCGATGTAGGATTGATCGACGGTTTTGCAGATTTTTAGGTTTAGGGTTTTGAGCGATTTGATAGGAGCGATATACTGAGTATTTTTGATTTTTTGAGCGAGATGATTTCAGCAAGATGATAGGAGCGATAGATGCGTAAGGGTACAACAGTAATTTTTTTAATGGAAATTCGAAAACAGGGATGTATTCTTTATTTTTTTTATCACCGGGTTTTTTTTATATTTTGAAACTTAATAGGGACCTGTAAAAAACGCACCCTTAATTTAATTTAAAATTAAAAATCTTAATTAAAGCATAACTCATTCATGCTGATTCAGAATAACTCGATTTTCAAAGCATCGCGATCTTAAGACAAAGATCTACGTTTCTAGACTAAAAAGGAGCAATTCTGAGCTGGTTGAATTTTAGCCAAACTTGCGGATCCAGCAATTCAGATTCACGACTATGAGATTTCTAGTTTAAATAATTAATCGATTTAATTATTTTTTTCTCGCTGTTTAATAGTTGTATGTATGTAAATGAATTAGGTCTGCTATGTATGAAATTTAGAATTGTTGATTTGATCCGTTTGTGATGTATTGATATAGATCTGTTATTTTGGACATTTTGTTTATATTAGTGAATTGAATTAGAATTGTCAATTCAATAAAAATATCATTTTGTTTATATTAGTGAATTGAATAAGAATTGTCAATTCAATAAAAAAAATCATTTTGTTTATATTATTGAATTGAATTACAATTGTCAATTCAATAAAAAATATCAGTTTCTTTATATTCGTGAATTGAATTAGAATTGTCAATTCAATAAAAAATATCAGTTTGTTTATATTAGTGAATTGGATTAGAATTGTCAATTCAATAAAAAAAATACCAGTTTGTTTATATTATTGAATTGAATTAGAATTGTCACAATATCACTTTGTTTATATTAGTGAATTGAGTTAGAATTTTCAATTCAACAAAAATATCACTTTGTTTATGTTATTGAATTGATTTAGGATTTTCAATTCAATATAATATATATCACTTGGTTTGTTGATTGATAAAAATATCACCTTTGATGTTGTTTGATTGAATTAGAGCTTTCAATCATTTTTTTTTTTGTGGTTATATTTAAAATTGCAGCAAAAATAGACAATTGGGTAAATAGAAAATTAGTTAAACAAAAGTCTTTATTTTTGTTTATGTAACTTTTGACACCCGAAAAATTGAAATTTTGTGTAAACAGAGAAAGAGTTCATGTTTTTTATCAAAACATGAATTCATTAAGGTATACAATTTTGTGTAAACAGAGAAATAGTTGTATTTTTATTGTCATTTTAGAGACAATAAAAAGTATAGTTTCAAAAGTTGTACTTTTATTTCCATTTTAGAGACAATAAAAAGTATAGTTTTAAAAGTTGTATTTTTATTGTCATTTTAGAGACAATAAAAAGTATTGTTTCAAAAGTTGTACTTTTATTGCCATTTTAGAGACAATAAAAAGTATCGTTTTAAAAGTTGTATTTTTATTGTCATTTTAGAGACAATAAAAAGTATAGTTTTAAAAGATGTATTTTTATTGTCACTTTAGAGAAAATAAAAAGAATAGTTTTAATAGTTGCATTTGTAATGTCATCTTAGAGACAATAAAAAGAATGTAATATTTTTATTGTCTTTCTGGAGACAATAAAATGAATAAAATCAAAAGTTACGTTTTTGTTGGCATTTTAGATGTAATAAAAATGATAGAAATAAAAGTAATATTTTTATTGTCATCATAGAAACAATAAAATGAATAGATTCAAAAGTTACATTTTTATTCACATTTTAGATGTAATAAAAATGATAGTTTTAAAGGTTGCATCTTTATTGTCAAACTAGAGACAATAAAAAAAGAATAGAATTACATGCGACATTTTTAATGTCATTTTAGTTGAAATAAATGAATAGTTTTACATATTGCATTTTTATTGACATGTTAAATGAAATAGAAATAAAAATTACATTTTTATTTCCATTTTAGAGACCATAAAAAGAATAGAATTAAATGTTACATTTTTATTGACATTTTATATGCAATATGTGATGGCCCGCCCCGCACCAGCCTGCATTTCCTCCGAAAGTGCGCTGTACACATGCCCGACTAGCACGGGACGGTCGTCAGAAGAAAGGAAAGATGGGAATTAACTAAACGAGGAACCTTTAGAATGTCTCACAGCGCATGGAATAAAATATAATAACAAAATACTTGACATAAAACAAGTGAGACAGTGTATAAGCTGATAACTAAAACCAACATTAACGTCAGAGCAGCGGAAATCCAAATACAGCTTATTACAACTTTTCAAATTTTCTGTCTCTAACAAAAGAAAGCTAAAGTAGAAGATGCACCACCAATGCCCAAGCAGTGATCTTCAACAACACAAGGAGAATACTATATATATATATATTACGTGGAAGCCTCTTGCTCGTCTCCGGATCATCTACCCGTGCATCACCAGCTAACCTGTCTCTGGTCTGCTCGTGTGAGCACCCAGAGTAATAAGAGGAGACATAAAACTCTGGGTCAGACATAAAGCCTGGTATGAGCGATAAGCATCTAAACAGAATAATAACAGGTATACTAAACCATACCTGAACCTGGACCTGCAACCAAAGAGTTAGTACCACATTCCGTACAATACTCTAAGGTGCCAGAATAAATAGTGTAAAGAATACGAGGGTGGGGTGTGCATGTCAATATGATAGCAAATAAATCATCCATAGAAATCATCCTCACATCTCTCACTCAGTGCGTAAAGCATACGGTATCTACCACTTTGGAACACTAGACAAATTGAGGTAACGACGAATCCCGACTTGTAGAAACCCTGCTGTGACCAAGCTAAACACATGGAGTCATGACCAAACATTTCAATGACCCACTTCATTGGTCGTAACCCTTGGTTCTACCGATGGCATAATGGCCCTGAATCCGCCTTCATACCTCCTACCATAGTGGTCCAAAGCTATAGACACCGATAACCCCTTGGCACGCGTCCCGCAGCAAAGCCCAACCATGAAGCGAACTCGTTGATTCCCATCTAAATCTTGAGCTCTAACTTCCCATTTGGACTTCCTTTGCATCTCGGGTTTGGTCGAATTGGAGTGGGTCTTCAGAAGAGTTGTCGCGCAGTAGCAGCCTTAGAATTCGGTTCGGTTCGGTAGTCATTACCCTCGTCGGTTCGGTTCGGTAGTCATTACCCTCGTCGGTTCGGGTGCCCCCCTGGTTCGGTTCAGTACACCGACCCGATCCCATCTTTTGTCCTAGCCTCTACTTTCCCCGTTACGACCCTATGCTCCTCATCTTCATCCCATCCGGTGCTCCAGTCCGATCCGATCTGGCCCCCATTGTTCTTCCGATCCGATCCCCCTTGTCCACTCTAACTCTAAGTAAACGGCCTTCCTTCTCGCCAAGCCTCCTCCAGTGACAAGTTCCAATCCAGTTCGAATTCCCTTGGTCAGTTCACAAATCCCATCCGACCCCTACTCCGATCCGATCCGGTTCGGAACCTGCACATTTCTGCAACTTTCCAGCGAGCTTTCTACGCCATTCGACGGCGTTTTCGACCAATCTAACTATTCTAATCAATCACAAAACATACCATAGAGTCATAGCAACATGTACGAGCAACCACAAATACCAAACAACAATTCAAATGAATCAAAATGGATCAAACGTGGCCAAAACCCCACATTTTCCCATAACCTCTCTTAATCATGTTTAAGCACATACTTAGTAAAACTTAATCAAATCGTCTAAATTTTCTAACAGAGGCATGAAATATTATTTAAGAATTTCTAAACATTTTTCCAGAATTTATTAGTGTATAAATTCGCTAATCATCACTAATTACCCTTAATTAACTGTAATTAGTGTCAAAACTATGCAAATCACTCACCTTGGCCACAAAATAAAACACCAAATCCGAAATACTCTCTGTTTGGGTCGAATTCTTATGTATAGAAGCAGCTCCAACCTTGCTTTGTTGCTACTTGGCCTTGCTTTGATGTAGTTTAGGTTTAATCTTCACTAAAAATGTGTTTTGGAGTGGTTTTAGAGGATGGAAGCCATTACTAATGTCTCAAGAAGGTTTGTGGCGGCTCAAAACTGAAATGAAAGTGATTTCCTAACCCTAATCAGTCCTCTTATACGTCTAAACCCGAAATTCCCCTCTGGGCCTAGCTGCTAATCACCCGGTTAAGCCCAATTAAGCTGTTTTTCACCATATGAAACTTGTTTCAGCCATATCTCCTAAACGGTGAGTCCGTTTGGCTAATGTGACCACTTTATGGGATTGTAAATCATCATCCGGAGCCAATGGAAGTGTTTTCAGGTCAAAATTCCTTTCCAATCAAAAGTTATCGCAAAAACAGTGCCAACTAGGGGTAAAATGGTCATTTAAAAAAATCGGGAAAAATCATGAACATGGGAAATGACCACAATAGTCGTCTCCCAAAGTTACATGACCATACGACTTCGTATGTGAAAGAAATAAATATCCTATGATCCTATGATGCGTAGAATACGGGTCGTTACACAATAAAAAGAACAGATTTAAATGTCACATTTTTATTGTCATTTAAAGTGAAATAAAAACAGTAGAATTAAAAATCATGTTTTTATTTCCATTTGGTTTCAACAAAAAGGGTGAACATTAAGAATATAATTTCAATGTAATTTAGTTTCCATTGAAGAGAATTTGACGTTAAAACATGATTTGTTTAAAACTGTCACCTTTAACATGTTAGTTAGGATTAAGAAAATCATATGTAAAATTTCTAACATGTATATGGACTATACTTGGCTGGCACCAGATTGAATGAAAGTAGATGAAATCGCCAAACGAATAATATATATATATATATATATATATATATATATATATATCAACTAAAATTAAACGAATCGCGTGCGGTAGTTCGCGTTTTGACAGTTGTAACTTCAAACTGTTATACCGTAAGATCCGACCGTCGGATTTCCCCAAAACAAAAACCATTAGGACCATTTTGGGAAGATCTTTCCAACGATATAAATTTTGTCAAATTTCAACGATTAGATTTCAAGATAAGTGTAAATCAAATGTTGGTAAAAACAGCGCTAGGGCCGCTCACTGACCCGAAGCGTCGTTAAATAAATTTGGCTACTTTTATATAAATAAAAATAGCAATTAATCATTTTTATATACCATTAACGATATGAAATGATTATAAACTATATATATGCGAGGACCATTTGAAAAGACCGAGTTAGATCTCATTTCAAATGGTCATAAGACGATCTAAATTGAAGATCTTAAAGACGGTGATTGTAGACTGGCGATCTTCACATCGAAAGGATAAGTACTGATACCTGTCATTGGCTAGCTACCAATAAA
Source organism: Allium sativum (assembly GCA_030737875.1). NCBI lineage: Eukaryota > Viridiplantae > Streptophyta > Magnoliopsida > Asparagales > Amaryllidaceae > Allium > Allium sativum. The sequence continues at coordinate 718,714,769 of CM060916.1, read as the reverse complement.
GGGTTAAAGTGGTAGTTGTCCGGACGTACTTGTTGATTGTCCGGATACACGAGCACCTCACTTCCGTATTGGACATACTGAACAAGGAATAAGGTGACTCTGGTTTCGTTCAGACCCAGAACGGACTTATAAATGGATGTATGTCCGACATTGAATTTCATTCTGTGTAATTAAGTTGACATCTATTAATATATATTTGTGGTGGCGGAGGATTTATTCTCTTGCTTAACACCCTTCTTTGAGATGTATGAGCTCAAAGGTTATATATTGATAGTTATCGACCGCATGACGTGAATTGTCAATGTGGCATGCCAAGATGCAATTGGTCGAGGCTTCTGTTGAAAAGCAGAGCCTTGTGGATGATGATCAAAGCATAGCCTGTTTCGGCATAGCTTTGTGTATTACGTTACCTCACGAGCCACACACCCCGATAGAGTCAAAAACGGGACAAGGGAACGCAGGGAGTGCACACGTTTCTTTCTAGCTGGAAGTGGTGTTTGGGTTTTTACAAGGCCCGACATTTTTACTTATGTGGCTGATGGAATGAGGCGCCTCGGATTTTTTTTATTGGTCGCCAGTAGCTAATTCATAAGTCCAATAGGATCGGGGAGCATGTGTTCAGGCATAACTAATCCACTAGCGTTATTTGTGGACCGACCCTGTTGTATCCAAGGGTTCACTTCGGGTAATTCTGAGACATTGCTAGAGTGTCTTGAATCAGATAGGATATCATCCCTAGCCTTGACTCATGATGGAAACCAACCTCCAATACGACATTACGGTCTTGATTGTAAACCTATATATGGCGACATAGTATATGGTAGCTATGTCGTCCTGGATTGATACATTTACTTTGAAGTATTTTAATTCGTACTAGACACTAATAATGTTAAAAATATTATTTTCTACGTATCAAGCATTTTTGATCATTATAAGGTAAAACTCTATCCTCCGGTCTGCGTTGCATCGTGTGATGGGACATGAGTCTTATAATGATTTCATTTTCTAAAAAGCATTGCATTATTTTTGACTTAAATTTTATAAAACTTATGCACTGGCAATCCAATGGAGTAAATCCGTTCCGCGTTAGTGGCGTGGTCCAGTGATTAACCAAATGGTTATTTTAGTAAGATTTCTCATACCAGTCCCATGACTGACTCGTAGTCTGTTTCACTTTGCAAACTCGGGTACCCTCTTTCCACACGGGCAACCCAATAATAGGTGTTAGGTTTGGATACTTTCTGGACTGGAGCTTGCTGATGAAGATGATGAAGAATCTTTTCTTTTTATCTTTTTATTTACTTCTTGAGATATTGAGACAATATTTAGTATTGATGTATTGTGGGAGATTGAGACTTTATTTCTTTCCCTGTTTTAGACATCTATTTTGGTAAATGTATCCTGTACTGCGTACTCTGATGTTCTGTTTGTGATGACATTTCCATTCCGCTGCAATGATTTATATGTTCTGCTATTATCTGAGATCTGTTATTGTTTTAATTATGCTATGCTCCTATGATTATCCTTACTTTCATACTACGGAAGTTTGGGTCGTCACAACAACGATGTGAATACTTGTAATATTTTTTCTCATACATACAAAAGTAGACATAACATATTATTTATAACTCAATCAATTTGGTACGCAAGCTTGTAATTTTTAAAATCATATTTTAGGATTCTTAGGACATATATAAAAATATATAATAAAGATAATGGTACATTTAAATGTATAATTTTTCCCGTAATAATATATTGTTTTTCAATAAAAAAATAGTAAATAAATGTTTTCATTCATTTATTTTTATTATTTTGTAAAACTAAGAAAGAGAAACAACATAAAGAATGGGTGGTAAATTCAAATGTATTTTTTCTTTAAGGTAAGGAATCGTTTGTGTTAAGGTTTTAAAGTAATTCAAATTATATTAACTATCACTAGTAGTAGTTTATTTGTTAAACTGCATGTGACATCCCACCCCAAGACCCACCATAATAAAAAGAATTAATGATTAATGACGTATATTGTAACACCCCGCCTCCGCCAGGGTGTCTCTTGCAAGCACTCTAGCTTTGGAGGGGCGTTTGAATCAGGTAAACATGCATAATGATATATCAAGGCAGAACAAGAACATATGTATATATGTAAACAGAGTAAATAACATAGATAAAACAGCGGAAGATTTCATACTATTTCAAAACAAGTCTGGTACAACATAGCTTTCCAAATAAACAAGTCTAGATAAAAACAACATCAACTGAAAAACTGAAATACATAAGTACTATCCCCAAATAAGTGATAACCATAGCTAGCTTCATGTTGAAACCGTACATGAGCTGAAATCCCACAAGCAAGCAATCTGAAATCCAAGCTAAGCTCCAACGTTCCCACCCTGAGAACCTGGGGGGGGGGGGGACACGGAAGAAAAGAGGCGAAAGCAAACAGGTCAGTCAAAAAGACTGAGTAAGCCCTACTACAATCAATGTAAACTGATAAAGTTAACTGGCATGATGAAAGCTGAGATGAACATATGGACAACTACATACTGGCATGATGATTAACTAACAAGGTAGATAAAGGTGTCATCGCATAATCAGGTTTAAGGTTTTGCACCACAGGTGTACTAGCAAACTAACACGACTTGAATAAACCAGTGTTGATCCCTTGGCCCAAGCTTTGGCCCAATAACATGAAATGACCCTAATACAAGGTCTAACCAAACGGTCTAGTCGATCGGCTCCCTATAAGCCTAACTCGTCACGTGTTGGTGTCCATACGGCCCAAACATAATTGTAGTCAGACTGTGCCGGGTCTCCCGTCGGGTGTATCAAGCCCTAGGGTGGCAACCCCTGGACACCATAAACATGCGTGCACAGTCTCGATCTACTGGTACTCGTGCATGTTTTCCCCGGCTTTGGACTATGTGCACGACCATAAGTCCGCCCGCAACTACACCGGCGTACCCTCTGCCGTCGCTTTTGGTCACTTACCTCCAGTTCAGTAATCGTGCTCCCTCCCTAGCCTAGACCCTAGGGCCTTAATGATACAAACTTGGGATTACTGCTGGAGTGGACCCCCATTGCTAGGATTTTTCTAGTGGGTTAAGTACGGTTTAACCCTCTTGCTAATCATGGATTAACTTGGTTAAGTGTAACGATGAGTTCACGACTTAACCCCGATTAATCTACCAAGCCCAAATTGGTTAAGGACTAAGTGGACCATGACTTAACCCTAATCACGAGGCATTAATAAATTTAATGCGCCTTAACCTCTCACATTAGACCTTTTTGTGGTTACTAGTTAAGCCGGGCTGGTCCGGGTAGCTTTACACCACAACTTGGTCTAACCTCGGGTTCAAGGTACAACATGGACAACTTCTCACATTGGGTCCTATTGTTTGTAGCAACTAGTTAAGCCGGTCGGTTCCGGGTAGGTTTACGCTACAAACTCAACCCAACCTCGAGTTGGTCACACTTATCTTTTCTAAGTGTCATGTCCATCATGTTTCCAAAACATGTTACAAGTTTTCAAGCATTTGGGTAGATCTAACTTAATAGGTAAATTCCCAAGCTTAAGTTTTTATGTCTTTTAAGTTTACCCAACCCCAAACGCAATCCCATCGCTTACATATCGCAATAGCGCATAAAGGATAGAAAGAGGGAACTTGGCATAATCATGACATAAAGGTGTTGAAGCCACAAGTTTAACATGGTGGCATATGAAATGTACATATGTTCATATACTTGCATATTACATTTTTAGGCCTCAAAAGCATGCATAAAACCAAACTTAGCATATTGGTGATACATGGTGATAAATGACATGTAGAAATGGCCATAAGTTCGCATTTAGCCTCACATGCAAGTTATTATAAGAGATATGATAACCTACATGTTGCCAAAATGCAACCTTTAGCATAAAGCTTGAAGCTTTAGGCTCATAAACCCAAGATAAGCTTGCATAACATGATAACATGAGTGAGATGATCAACCCAAACTTGCATACATAACATGGCAACTTGCATATCATAACATAGCAAACTTGCATACATAACATGATAGACTTGCATATTACATCATAGTAAGCTTGCATAACATATCATGATAAACTTGCATATCATAGCATAGCATACTTGCATAACATGATAAACTTGCATATCACATCATAAGGATCAAACACAACTTGCATCATTCATTAGCTTTAGAGTTTAAATATGAAAGTAGAAAAGGGCTTACAATGCTTATGAAGACACAAAATTATGACAAAGCCCTTATGCAACCAATTAAACCCAAAATGCAAGCTTCAATAGAAAAACCCTTAAGTCAAAATGATCAAAACCCTTGCTTTATGATGCAAATATAGAAACTTGACTTGAATGCAAGCTAATGATGCTCATACAAGCTTGAAAACACTTGTATGCATGGAAAATCTCATAGAAATTTATTTAGGAATTTTATGAAGAGAGTGGAGGCCATGAGAGGATTGATTTTGTCATAGTTTAGTTGTATGAATGAATAATGATGATTTAGGGTTAAGTTGGGGTCTTATTTATAGAGATTAGGACTAGTTTCAACCTTAGGATTAAACCCTAGTTCCAATCTCAGCCCTTAAAACCGAATCTGGCCCCCAAACTCAACACAAACCCAAAATGGTGCACCAGGCAGAACTGCCCGGCTGGACCAAGTCGACAGCCAAGTCGACAGGGCTGTCGACTTGGGTCCAACCAAGTCGACTCCCAAGTCGACAGGGCTGTCGACTTGGGTGCTCTGGCGGGAATTTTCCCACCTGGCCCAAACTGGCCCAAATATCCAAATTTAAACTTGAATTTGAAATCTGATTTTGCTTTGGAATTTTCTGAAAACTTCGTTGGGCCTTAATCGGGTCATACGGACTCCGATTTTCGAAAACTCGGACTCTATTTCGCGTATTTTTCCGAGACGAACGCAATGGCATAGCCCGTTTCCCTTGATTCAGATTTTAGAATTAAATTCTGCCTCGATTTATGTTATAACAGGTTATTGAAAATACGGGTTGTTACATTCTCACCTCCTTAAAGGATTTCGTCCCCGAAATCTTCAAGTTGGGAAGAACGTATCCTACCATCCAATCATCCATCTACTCAAAACATCATCCATGAACAATCATTGTCCTTACAAGATTCTAAATGTTGTATGAACGTATGCAAAGGTGTGTGTATATGTACTTACCTAATGCAAATATCATCAATGCAAATTATGTTAGCGAAATGAATCCATATGTATGTAATTCCTAACATAATGTATAACATCTATATGTGTGCACATAACATACATCCATATGCAACATCCATGTGACAACACAAAAATTTCCATCCACGAATAAGCATAAACACTCATGCATATGCAATATGAGGAGTGTGTGAGCCGATCTAGTGCCTGACGTGTATAATGCATCCACAAGTAACCACTTGCAAACACTTGCAACCACTTGCAACCACCAAGCATAACATGTTTCAAACTCATGTTTCATCCAAAGGGTTTCTACCTAAGGTTCTCATGACAAGATTAACACGATAAACTAGATAAACATGGATAGTAAAGAGAAAGATATGCTAACAAAGAAAAGAGATTGAGAGTGTACCCTAAAAAAGGAATGGATAAAGCCCACGCATCTTCTCCTCGGTTTCCCAAGTTGCGTCTTCTTCGGCTTCACCCCATTGAACCTTCACCAACTTGACCTCTCGATTCCTTAGCTTCTTGGTCTCCGTCCCCAAGATACGAATCAGAGCTCTCCTCAAGGTAGCCTCTTTCTCCACTTCTACATCTTTCAGAACACTTGGCTCAACAACCTCTGCTGATTCATGTAAACACTTCCAGAGATGCGAGACATGAAAAACATCGTGTACTCCGGCAAGCTTCTCGGGCAACTCCACTCTATAAGCCATCTGCCCGATCCTCTCTATAATAGGGAATGGTCCAACAAACCTCGGTGCTAACTTTCCAACGGCTCCAAATCGGACCAAATTCCGCAAAGGAGAAACCTTCACGAAAACCATATCCCCAACATCAAACTCCAAATCAGTTCTTCGCTTATCAGCATAGGATTTCTGTCGGTCTTGGGCCGCTTTCATCCGTCTCCAAATCAACTCCACCTTCTCGGATGTATCTCTGATCATATCAGGCCCAAGTATAAGCTCATCTGTAGTCTCGCACCAACATGTAGGCGACTTGCACGGCCTCCCATATAAAGCTTCAAATGGTGCCATCCCTATGCTTGCCTGATAACTGTTATTATATGCAAACTCAACAAGAGGAAGATGGTCTTCCTAAGTACCACCAAAATCCAGAATACAAAGCCTCAACAGATCCTCGAGTACCCTATTCACCCTTTCGGTTTGACCGTCCGTCTGTGGGTGATAAGCCGTACTTAGATTCAACCTCGTGCCCATAGCTTCTTGCAAGCTATTCCAGAATTGACTTGTAAAGATTGGGTCACGGTCACTGACAATACTAGAAGGGACTCCATGAAGTCTCACAATCTCACGAAGAAATACAGACGCTAGCCAAGACGCGGTTCTCTTGCTCTTCACCAGAATGAAATGAGCACTCTTCGTAAGTCTATCCACAATAACCCAAATGCTCGTATTCCCTTTCCTTGACCTTGGTAGCCCATCGATAAAATCCATGGAAATACTTTCCCACTTCCAAAGTGGAATGTCTAGAGGATGCAATAGCCCACCGGGCTTCTTTGACTCGGCCTTAACTTGCTGGCAAATGATACATCTAGAGACAAACTCTACCACATCCTTCTTCATCCCAGGCCAAAAGAAAATGCGCTTCATATCTTTATACATCTTATCTCCGCCCTGATGTATAGTCAATTTAGAGCGATGCGCTTCCTCAAGAACTTTTCTTACTAAATCTTCTACCATTGGAACACATAACCTTCCGTCTCTCCTCAGCCAACCCTTGTCATCAATAGAATATCGAGCGAGATGACTAGACGCCTCTCCTCGAATCAGCTTATGCATAATCTCAACTATCTGAGGGTCTTCTCTCTGCGAAGCCCCAACTTGATCAAGAAGGGTAGGTCTGAGTTCTAGAGATGCTAAAGAACCGGTCATCGACTCAACCGCCAAAGAGAAATCAAAGGTTTCCACATACTCTAAATTCTTCATCTCAACGAATAGAGGACTCAGAGTCAACCTTTTTCTACTCAATGCATATGCTACCACATTCCCCTTGCCAGGGGTATAAGCTATCTCAAAATCGTAGGACGCCAAGAATTCCATCCATTTTGTTGCCTCAGATTCTGATCCTTCTGAGAAAAGAGATACTTCAATGACTTGTGATCGGTATAAAGCTCAAATCTTTCTCCCAGAAGATAATGGCGCCAAGCCTTGAGTGCATATACTATTGCTGCCAACTCTAAGTCATGAGTGGGATAATTCTTCTCATGAACTTTGAGTTGTCTACCGCCAAAGCATATCACTATTCCTTCTTGCATCAGAACAGCTCCTAACCCCGTGCCACATGCATCGGTGTATACTGTAAATAACTTCCCTCCATCGGGCAAAGCTAGAACAGGTGCTGATGTAAGAGCTCTCTTGAGCGTCTGAAAAGCAAGCTCGCATTCTATGCTCCAAGCAAAAACTAAATTCTTCTTCGTCAATTTAGTGAGAGGAGCAGAAATCTTCGCGAAGTCCTTGATGAACTTCCGGTAAAAGCCTGCAAGACCTAGAAAACTTCTCACTTCGGTTGCATTCCTTGGAGTCTTCCAATCCTGAACTGCAACTACCTTAGCGGGATCCACCGCTAAGCCTTGCTTAGATACTATATGCCCAAGGAATCTAACTTCCCTTCTCCAAAAATGACACTTGGAGAACTTGGCCTTCAACTGATGCGCTCTAAGCGTATCCATCACCTCCACGAGATGCCTTGCGTGCTCTTCCTCATCCTTAGAGAAGATCAGAATATCATCTACGAAGACCACGACAAACTTGTTCAAGAACTCCCTGAACACCCTACTCATCAAGTCCACGAAATATGCGGGTGCATTAGTCAAGCCGAACGGCATGACAAGCCATTCGAAGAATCCATCTGGCGTTCTGAACGCAGTCTTGTCTATACTATCTTCAGCTACCCTGAGCTGATGGAATCCAGTAGCAAGATCAAGCTGAGAGAAAACAGAAGCACCGACAAGCTGTTCAAAGAGATCATCAATCCTCGGTAACGGGTGTCTGTTCTTCTTAGTCAGCTTATTCAACTCTCGATAGTCAACACAAAGTCGGAGAGAACCATCTGCCTTGGTAGCAAACACCACAGGCGCTCCCCATTCAGATATACTTCGTCTAATGAAGTTCTTCTCAAGCAACTCCTTCACTTGCTTACTTAGCTCCCGCCTTTCACGCGGAGCCATGTGCCGAACGGGCAAAGAAACCGGCTTTGCATTATCCACCAGATAAATGCGGAAATCAATCTCTTGCTTAGGGGGCAACCCCCTAACTTCATCGAAAACATCCGGATACTCTCGAACCACTCTCACAGACTGAAGAGTTTCCATTGACGAGTCGAGTGATTCAAGATAGCACAACATGACGGGACTTCTCGGATTACAAGAAATTTCTAGGTTGTTTCCGAGGCGAGTCACGAGCCTCACAACCCTATGCTCACAATCAAGAATGGCTCCATATCTGGACAACCAATCCATGCCCAATATCAATCTGTATCCCCTAAAACCAAGAACATAAGCACTACACAAGAACTCTACACTCAGTATAGAGATCCTCAAATCCCCACATATCATAGACAAATGGGCGGAACCCCCAATAGGATTTGAGACACAGACGGGATCATCTACCAAGCTAGTACTAAGGTGCAAACTATCAACAAGATCAGATGAGATAAAGCTATGCGATGCACCAGAATCAAACAAGGTACGAACTAGAAAATCAGAAATATATACAAGGCTCTCAACAGAAATACTACCTCGATCGGGAACTAGAGCGGTATTGAGAGCATGAACTTGCCCTCCTGAAGGTCCAGCACGCTGAGTCCGACCCTGGCCTTGCCCTTGCTTCTTTTGGCAATCCTTACTGAAATGTCCAGTCTCACCGCAGAAAAAACATTCACCATTATTCCTTTTCCTCTTCTTACAATCCTTAATAAGATGCCCAACTGAACCGCAATAATGGCACTTCCCCTTGTTGCCTTGACTCTTGTTCTTGTTCTTGTTCTGATTGCCTTGACTGCTCTGACCACTTGGATTACCCTGATTTCCTTTCCCCTGGGAATCAGTTTCTTGGCTTGAGTATCATTCATCTTGACCTCTTTCTTGGCATATCCCTGAAGTAACGCCATATCAACCAAGCTCTCAAACGTGGCCCCATGGGGAATATGTGACATAGCCAATCCCTGCAACGGCTCATTCAATCCTCTAGCAAAACGAAGAGACTTCTTCCGAGGAGTATTAACCATATCCAAGCCAAAACGAGCTAACTGATTGAACTTGTTCACATATTCTTTGACAGACATATCTCCTTGTTTCAAAGTTACGAACCTCTCCATTTGCAGATTCTCCTCAGCAGAAGATAGAAACTTAAGCACAAACCTTGCCCTGAAATTGGCCCAAGTCTCAACAGGCCTAGTACCATTGGTGACTTCCCACCAATAAGCGGCTTCATCCTTCATAAGCCAAACCGCCAACAAGATCTCTCTCTGATCGTCTAACCCAAAGATAGCAAATAAATCCTCGGTCTCTTTAAACCAATTTCTGGCCTCTACAAAAGTCTCAGTGCCTTGAAAGTTCTTGCCACCCATTGCTTTGAAATCTTTGCAAGTCTTTGTGAAGTCAGCTTGAGAAAACTGAGGGGGAGGAGGAAGAGGAACCTCAGCGACAGGAGGAGGAGGAACATTAACTACCGGGGGAGGAGGAGGAGGAGGAACATTAACTACTGGAGGAGGAGGAGGGACATCTGCGGGGCCGGCTTCGGTCACCCTAGCCTCCAAAAGTCTCCTATACCAAACAGGTACGTGTACTCCCTCCGGAATAGCAAAGTTATCGGCCATACTGAAAATGAAGAAAAAGACAGATTCAGAATGGAGAAAAACGAAGGAATTTTGCTAATGGCTTTTTGGGGAATAGCCTTTAAAATAAACTAGACTTTTCTTTGGAAAATACTTTATACTTGGTTTTGAAAATAGTTTTCCAAAAGTTTTAAAAACCTTTTTGTTCCTTCTCGTAAACCATATGCTCTGATACCAAATGTAACACCCCGCCTCCGTCAGGGTGTCTCTTGCAAGCACTCTGGCTTTGGAGGGGCGTTTGAATCAGGTAAACATGCATAATGATATATCAAGGCAGAACAAGAACATATGTATATATGTAAACAGAGTAAATAACATAGATAAAACAGCGGAAGATTTCATACTATTTCAAAACAAGTCTGGTACAACATAGCTTTCCAAATAAACAAGTCTAAATAAAAACAACATCAACTGAAAAACTGAAATACATAAGTACTATCCCCAAATAAGTGACAACCATAGCTAGCTTCATGTCGAAACCGTACATGAGCTGAAATCCCACAAGCAAGCAATCCGAAATCCAAGCTAAGCTCCAACGTTCCCACCCTGAGAACCTGGGGGGGGGGGGGGGGAACGGAAGAAAAGAGGCGAAAGGAAACAGGTCAGTCAAAAAGACTGAGTAAGCCCTACTACAATCAATGTAAACTGATAAAGTTAACTGGCATGATGAAAGCTGAGATGAACATATGGACAACTACATACTGGCATGATGATTAACTAACAAGGTAGATAAAGGTGTCATCGCATAATCAGGTTTAAGGTTTTGCACCACAGGTGTACTAGCAAACTAACATGACTTGAATAAACCAGTATTGATCCCTTGGCCCAAGCTTTGGCCCAATAACATGAAATGACCCTAATACAAGGTCTAACCAAATAGTCTAGTCGATCGGCTCCCTATAAGCCTAACTCGTCACGTGTTGGTGTCCATACGGCCCAAACATAATTGTAGTCAGATCGTGCCGGGTCTCCCGTCGGATGTATCAAGCCCTAGGGTGGCAACCCCTGGACACCATAAACATGCGTGCACAGTCTCGATCTACTGGTACCCGTGCATGCTTTCCCCGGCTTCGGACTATGTGCACGACCATAAGTCCGCCCGGAACTACACCGGCGTACCCTCTGCCGTCGCTTTTGGTCACTTACCTCCAGTTCAGTAATCGTGCTCCCTCCCTAGCCTAGACCCTAGGGCCTTAATGATACAAACTTGGGATTACTGCTGGAGTGGACCCCCATTGCTAGGATTTTTCTAGTGGGTTAAGTACGGTTTAACCCTCTTGCTAATCATGGATTAACTTGGTTAAGTGTAACGATGAGTTCACGACTTAAACCCGATTAATCTACCAAGCCCAAATTGGTTAAGTACTAAGTGGACCATGACTTAACCCTAATCACGAGGCATTAATTAATTTAATGCGCCTTAACCTCTCACATTAGACCTTGTTGTGGTTACTAGTTAAGCCGGGAGGGTCCGGGTAGCTTTACACCACAACTTGGTCTAACCTCGGGTTCAAGGTACAACATGGCCAACTTCTCACATTGGGTCCTATTGTTTGTAGCAACTAGTTAAGCCGGTCGGTTCCGGGTAGGTTTACGCTACAAACTCAACCCAACCTCGAGTTGGTCACACTTATCTTTTCTAAGTGTCATGTCCATCATGTTTCCAAAACATGTTACAAGTTTTCAAGCATTTGGGTAGACCTAACTTAATAGGTAAATTCCCAAGCTTATGTTTTTATGTCTTTTAAGTTTACCTAACCCCAAACGCAATCCCATCGCTTACATATCGCAATAGCGCATAAAGGACATAATCATGACATAAAGGTGTTGAAGCCACAAGTTTAACATGGTGGCATATGAAATGTACATATGTTCATATACTTGCATATTACATTTTTAGGCCTCAAAAGCATGCATAAAACCAAACTTAGCATATTGGTGATACATGGTGATAAATGACATGTAGAAATGGCCATAAGTTCGCATTTAGCCTCACATGCAAGTTATCATAAGAGATATGATAACCTAGATGTTGCCAAAATGCAACCTTTAGCATAAAGCTTGAAGCTTTAGGCTCATAAACCCAAGATAAGCTTGCATAACATGATAACATGAGTGAGATGATCAACCCAAACTTGCATACATAACATGGCAACTTGCATATCATAACATAGCAAACTTGCATAAATAACATGATAGACTTGCATATTACATCATAGTAAGCTTGCATAACATATCATGATAAACTTGCATATCATATCATAGCATACTTGCATAACATGATAAACTTGCATATCACATCATAATGATCAAACACAACTTGCATCATTCATTAGCTTTAGAGTTTAAATATGAAAGTAGAAAAGGGCTTACAATGCTTATGAAGACACAAAAATATGACAAAGCCCTTATGCAACCAATTAAACCCAAAATGCAAGCTTCAATAGAAAAACCCTTAAGCCAAAATGATCAAAACCCTTGCTTTATGATGCAAATATAGAAACTTGACTTGAATGCAAGCTAATGATGCTCATACAAGCTTGAAAACACTTGTATGCATGGAAAATCTCATAGAAATTTATTTAGGAATTTTATGAAGAGAGTGGAGGCCATGAGAGGATTGATTTTGCCATGGTTTAGTTGTATGAATGAATAATGATGATTTAGGGTTAGGTTAGGGTCTTATTTATAGAGATTAGGAATAGTTTCACCCTTAGGATTAAACCCTAGTTCCAATCTCAGCCCTTAAAACCGAATCTGGCCCCCAAACTCAACACAAACCCAAAATGGTGCACCAGGTAGAACTGCCCGGCTGGACCAAGTCGACAGCCAAGTCGACAGGGCTGTCGACTTGGGTCCAACCAAGTCGACTCCTAAGTCGACAGGGCTGTCGACTTGGGTGCTCTTGCGGGAATTTTCCCGCCTGGCCCAAACTGGCCCAAATTTCCAAATTCAAACTTGAATTTGAAATCTGTTTTTGCTTTGGAATTTTCTGAAAACTTCGTTGGGCCTTAATCGGGTCATACGGACTCCAATTTTCGAAAACTCGGACTCTATTTCGCGTATTTTTCCGAGACGAACGCAATGGCATAGCCCGTTTCCCTTGATTCAGATTTTATAATTAAATTCTGCCTCGATTTATGTTATAACAGGTTATTGAAAATACGGGTTGTTACATATATTAGAACAGAGAATAGAGTTGGTTAGGGCAACCATCTGTTATCGTGTATTAGACGAGTATCGAATATGTCGATTAGGTGTATAAAAATTTCTTTCTAACTTCAAGTGGATCGACGCATTTAATTCACTTAATATAAAATTATAATGGCTAAGGATCGTATTTAACAGATCATAGGACATACATACATAGATACACTCAATGAATATGACATATACATGTACTTCAAATCCAAATGATTATACACTATCGAATACATCAATCTCCAAATGAACAGATGTACAAATCGAGTACATGAATACAAGTTTATATTGACTTAAAGAGATAGTCCAAAATCATCAACTAACCTTGAGTCAACAACAAGCTATACCTGAAACAAATCTGTCTGAATCGAGTATTACATACATGGATTAGTCTAGTTTACAAACCAGTTATAATGATATAAGAAATAAAGTATCAACTAGACATCAATTCCTTTTCTAGAAAAGGAATCTCAAAATTCAGATTTACACGAAAACACAGATTTGGTAATTTCTTTCCATTAGAAAGGAATTCCACATACTTAAGATATCGACTTACATTATACTAGTTACACACAACCAAGCAGGACACACGAGAGGATACAAGCACATGCTTAGATATTACTCTAAGCAGAGTTACCTAAACACTACGTTTTGGGTATTAACAAAAATCGCTTAACACAAGATGAAAGACTTGGAAAACACTGAACCACAATGTTCACTAAAATCATAGAAATCACGAAAACCACTAAAATGCGTATATCATTGGAATCACAAGGATCACTGAGATCACATGAATCCCTAGAACAAAAAGAATAACTGAAATCACCATATAAAAACAAATCCTTCGATATCTCGTAGCGATGTATACATGTATAATAGTAGTCATCACGAAAATTGTGAAACCATCAATAACACAAAACACAGAAACAACATGATTTTAGTCCAACCTAGAATTGTCAAGCGGAAGCTATACCTGCACGTTCCATCACACAAGAATGGCTTGAAGCCAAAACTAGATTTAATAGCATACACTATAACAACCTGGTTTTTCAACCGCTTCATGTTGATAATTAAACCAACTTAAAATGTTCGAATAGAAGATTGTTATTGCTTATGAAGTTTAATAGAATAAATACACAGAATCACAGACACAAAATAAAATAATATCTCACAACGAAATATTTTATACAAATAATGAGAGTTATACAAATATTTTACACAACGGAAGTTTATATATATATATATATATATATATATATATATATTTAGAAATAGAAATTGATGTGTCACAAAAAATTGAAAAAAAACCAAAATTTTCAGGATGAACTGCACAATGCAAACAAGAATATCAAGAAGAAAAGTGGTAAATCCGGTCCTTCTGCTCCTCCTAAAGTGTCAACAATTAGCCAAAGTAAAATTAAATGAACATTGTGGTGTGGAATGTTTGGGGACTAAATGCTTTAAACAAACAATTTGAAGTTTTTAAGTTCCTTAACAAATATAGGCCAACTGTTACTTATATATTGGAGAATAAGTTGAATATTGGTATGATTTGTTCTTTAAAAAGTAGGATGCATAGAAAATGGGAAATCTTAGATAATGATTGCACTAGAAGTAAGGGTAAAATTTTATTGGCGTAGGACTCGAATATTTGGAAAGTTAACGCTAAAGTTATGTCATATGAACACATTTCTATTAAGGCAGATAATGTTGGTGGTTTTTTATGAAGAATAACTTTTATATATGCTAGTAATTTTCTTTTTGTTAGAGAGAAGTTATGGCTTGATTTGGTTAATGAATCTAAAATTGTTGACATCCCATGGTTAGCTCTTGGAGATTTTAACAATATTTTATCTCCTAATAACAAAAAAGTTGGTTCCACAGTTCCTTTCAGACATACTGTAGGCCTTATTGATTGTATTTCCAATGCAGGATTGATGGATATTCCTACAGTGGTTTTAAATACATTTGGAGAAATAGGGGTGTTGCAACAAAAATTGATAATGTGTTATGCAATCATCTTTTCCTAGATATTTTCGTAGAGTTGAATGCTTTTGGGGTTTCCAATCCTATAAGCGACCATATTCCCTTATGTGTTAATTTCAGGAAAAAAAAGTGATGTGATTAAGAATGTGCCTTTCCATTTTATAAATTCATGGACCAACAAGGAGGGTTATAAAAATGCTTTTAATCAAGCTGTATACTACATGCTGGTCTCTTTTTTGAAGGCTCTAAAATTTACAAATTCCAAATTTTTTTTGAAGACATATAAATATTACCTAAAGGGCTAGAATTATAGGATTAAAGAAGATGGCGTTCTGCTACATATTTTGGAAGAGAATTACAGGATTTCTTTATCTAAAGTTAATTATAACCCCACTGATGTACACAAATTTGAGGTTCTTAGAATAGCCTACTAGAAATGGAATGACCAATCCTATATAGAAACATGTAACGTTAAACAGAAAGCTAAAATCAATTGGCTTACTAAGGAGGATTCGTGCACAAAAAAAATTCATGCCAAAATGTCTTTGAGGAATCATATTAATAACCAGAGTAACTTGCTTTTGAGGAATGGTGATCTTGTTCATGATGCAGACAATTTTGAGAGGGAGGCTATTCTTTATTTTTGTGGAATGTCTAATGTTGATACCCCTATGAATGAACTTTCCCTGATATTGGCTGTATTAATGTTATAAATGATAGGGACAAGAGGCATTTGAATAAGGATATTAATATGGTGGAAGTTCAAAGAGCGGTCTTCTGAATTTCAAATGATAAAAGTTTGGGACCTGATGTTCTCACTGCTAAATTCATTAAATTTCATTAAGAGGAGCTTAAAACTAGTTTACTCGAGATGGTTGTAACAACCCGTATTTTTATAACATGTTAAAACTAGAAATCAAGGAAAAATTAAATTTTAAAATCAGAATCAGGGGAAATGGGTTACGCAATTGCGTTCGTCTCGAAATTTTACATGAAATAGAGTCAAAGTTCTCGAAAATTGGAGTCCGTATGAGGGAGATATGACCCTCTGAAGTTTCACAAATTTTCAGAATAAAAAACAGCCTGAAATTCGAATTCGAAATTCGAATTCAAATCCCAGAACAGGCTGGGCGGGAAAATTCCCGCCTAGGGACTAGGTCGACCTGGGGGTCGACAATAGTGTTGACCTCCCAGGGACCTGGTCGACCATAGTGTCGACCTGGGGGTCGACCTGCCTCCCGAGCCCACTTCCTGAACCTGATGCATTCTGATGTATTTGACCTCGTTTTCTATCCAGATTCGTCTGCCTAATCTTATATAAACTCACCCCTAGCCTCATTCTCTCCACACCATTTCATTCTGTCCTTATGCTGCTTCTGAAATAATTAAATTAAAGAGAGAATGGCCACTTCTTCTTCATCAAGACAACATCTAGGAATTGCAAATTGGGGGTTTTCAACTAGAACAAGACTAAACAAATAGAGATTCAACAACTGCAACAACCGTTTCTAGAATCAAATCTTTGCACTCTAATTCTCGATCCGCGCTCTGTAAGTTCTAGTTACTTTGAGATTGAAACTTGTTAAACTTGATATGGACATGGAATAAAATGAAATTGGACCTAAGCTTGATTATCTATTTGGATCTGTTCTTGTCTCTTCTTGAATCTGTGATTTTGGGTTATTTCTTATCGACTGAATCATGCCCATTCATGTTGTTGGACCTAGTTTATTTTTCAAATGCTAGATTGTAACATAAATTCTTGGATCTTGAATTGTGGGAATATTTCTATTTCGGGACTATTCATGTTGTAAATCAAATTCTTTCATGTCTATAAACCTTATTATGCCTATGAGACTGTGGACATAAGGTTTTGCCTATGCCTATGACTATGATGATGAATATAAGACTATGCCTATGCCTATGACTAAGAACATAAGACTATGCCTACGACTGTGAACATAAGACTATGCCTGTGCCTATGACTATAAACATAAGACTATGCCTATGCCTATGACGGTGAACGTAAGACTGTTGCCTATGACTATGACAAGGACAATTGTGGCTAATCAACTATGACCCTTGACTACGAGAATTATTACCTATGATTATGAACATAAGGCCATTATCTATGACCATGACTCTGAAACTATTACTGTTAATTGCCTATGACTATTGCCTAGAACTATTTTGGATAATTAACCATGACTATTGTGATTAATCGCTTAGGGTTCTTAATTATGAGATTTCTACCTATGACCATGACTATGACTATTGGTGTTAATTACCTGGGACTATTATAGTTGATTGAAACCATGTTGTATACCGAATTTGCAGTTTGTTGGATCTCATACCGAGGGTGTGACTGGCTTAGTTTATTCGCTATTATGTACACTGAAACCATTGGATCCATTATCCTTGTATTTGGCTTGCTTTCGCATGCCAATTCTTTTATGTTAGCATTTACCATGACTATCGCCTTATCTTGCTAGATTTGAAATCCTTTATGCCAGTGATGTTGTAACCAATTATCTTAAGTTATGTCATGCTAGACTTGTAACCCCTTTTATCGCTTTATGCTCATCCCTTTTGCCTGTCATAGTTTTAATGTTATTCCCTTTATTATGAGGTTTGGATTTATTTGTAGTATGGATCGATTCACGTTTACGTGCGATGGGAATACGATTTGAGTAGAATAGGCAAAACATGAATTGGTTATGAACATGAATTATGAACCTGATAAAAGGCAAAACTTGAAACATGAACGCTGTTATAACCTGAACCTGGATATGGACACGAACTTGACATCGACTTGACATGAAACTTGCCTTGAAAACTTGACACGAACTTGACATGGAACTTGAACATGGTCATGACACTTAGAATGAACTTGAAAATGGCCAACTCGAGGTTGGGTTGAGTTTGCAGTGTAATTCTTCCCGGAACCGCCCGGCAAATCCACTTACTGCAAACAATGGGATCCAATGTGGGTAGTTGGTCATATCGCACTTGAAACCCCGAGGTCAGACAGAGTTGTGGTGTAATTCTACCCGGAACCGCCCGGTATATCCAGTGACCACAACAACAGGTCTGATGTGAGAGGTTGGGGTGCATTAATGAATTAATGCCAAATGATAGGGTTAAGTCATGAACGGCTTGAATATACTTAACCAATTTGACACGATGATTTGATAGGTTTAAGTCATGAACCGCTTGAATATACTTAACCAATTTGACACGATGATTTGATAGGGTTAAGTCATGAACCGCTTGAATATACTTAACCAACTTGACACATGATTCGTAGGGCTAAGTCATGTACTTGAACGACAACACTTAGCCAGTTTGACATGACACGTAGGCGGGTTAAGTCACGAACTTGAATGAAAACACTTATCCAACTTGACATGCTAGACTGATGGGATTAAGTCCCGAATTTAAATGACAACACTTAACCTATTGGACGGAAACCCTAGTTGCGCGGTCCTTTTCAGCAGTAACCCACTAGATGTATCACGGTACCCTGGAACTAGGCAGGGTGGGGCACGATTACTGGGCCTATTGTAAGCGACCAGAACGACGACTGAGTTGGTGCGCCATTGTAGGTTCAAGCGGACTATGGTCGTGCACGTTGTCTGGAGTTGAAAAAGCAGGCATTGGGCACCAGTAGGTTTACACTGTGCGTGCTAGATTCGTGTGGTTGGCACCCTAGGGCTTGATACACCCTATGGTGGACCTAGCACAGGTGACTACATTTCGTGATTGGGCCGTATGACACAGACACATGAATGAGCTAGGACTTGTAGGGAGCCGATCGATTAATATATCGTTACGTGGAATTCGTTAGGTAGCATTATCCCTAGTGGTCCTAGGTGGCATAAACCCTAATCGAATCTAGAAAACGTTCAATAGGTAGCATAATCCCTAGTGATCCTACGTGGCATAAATCCTAGTTGAACACGCGATAGTTCATGATAAGGAAACCTAGCCAGAACAAGGGCGGTGGTCCAAACGATTTCAAGAATGGTGGCACTACATTGAAGTAGTATAGAAATACGTGATGAAACCCGTACGATATACGGCAAGGGACTGTACATATACATGGAAAGGATAATACAGGTTGGGGTACTAGTACAGTTGGTGCAGAGAATATAGGAAATCAAAGAAAATAATGGAATGGTGAAGCTTAGAAATCTTGTGATGTTATACTTAATAGAAACCTTGCAATTTTATACTTGATTCATCGTGCCTGTAGCTTACCTTGCCACCATGCTTATGTTTACTTTCAGTTTATTCATGCCATATTATCTTCACCTGTTTTTATGCTGAAAGCCACTAGGACATACTCAGCCTTTATGACTGACCCAGTTTGTTTCGCCTCTTTTTCTTTCGTTCCCCCTCCCTCCAGGTTCGTAGGGTGGGAATACATCTTAGTTCGGATCTTACCAAGCTCCAAGGCTCTTTCATGTACTGCTTGGATTTCTCTTGGCTATGGCTTGCTTTGCTACTTTATTGGGGAATACTACAATTTATTTTTATGCTTCTTTGTTTTTGAGCAAGACAGATTTCGATGTAATGGATTTAGTAGCATTTTGATGTAAAAGGCTTTAGACCTTTCTAGATTTTAAAGCAATGAAATTTGGTTCTTCTTCCGTTGTTTTATATGTTCTGCCTTGTAATATTTCTATGTACGTTTACCTAGATAATGCCCCACCAAAGCTAGTGCATTCCCTTTGTGAGTGACCCTAGCGGAGGTGGGGTGTTACATTTGGTATCAGAGCAGAAGGTTACCAGACTGGGCAAAAGTTTATAAAACCTTTTGAAATTATTTTCAAAACCATTTACAAAGAAGCATTTTTCAAGAAAAGTTTTGTTTTACGAAAGGCATATTCCCCAAAGCCATATGCACTATCTTTTAATTCTCTCCTTGAGTCTCTTCTCTCTTTCTTTTTCACCATAGTTTGCAGGCATGCGACACATGTCGGAGGGCAAAGTAGTGTCCAACCTCCATCTGTAGCCGCAATAGTTTTACTTGCGACTAATCTTATCTCAAGCTTTGTACGGTTGCCATGCGATGGAAGTAGCTTTCGAAAAACTTTTCAGCAAGCTATACAAGGATAGTAGGAACGAGGATAAAGAACACAAGCCTAAGGATGAGAAACTTGTTGATAAGGCATAATCCACGAAGAAGGAAAAGGTGAAAGGGAAGAGGTCAAAGTAAAAGAATAATAAAACCCATGATAAGAAAGAACATCGTTGGTATGGTAAAAAATGGACATGTAGTTAAGTATCATAGGACAAGGACAAGGGCAAAGAACAAGATCGTCGAGAGGGCAATTGTATGCTTTCACTACTAGCGTACCTAAGAGAGGTGGTAACGTTTCTGTTAAAGGATTAGCTTTTCTTTTCTATCATCCTGTCAGAACTTTGTTTTTGTACATCACATCCTTTTAATTCTGCTTCGATAGTTGAGTCTCTGCACCTTAGTACTAGCGTAGTAGAGGATCCCATTTTATTCTCAAATCCTATTAAAGAATCGGCTCATTTATTCATGACTTGTTTGGATTTGAGAATGTCTATGCTAAGTGTTGAGTTTAGAAGTAATGCTTATGTTTTTTTGGGCAATGGGGTTATTCTAGGGATGGAGTGGTTGTCCAGAAATGGTACCATTCTCGAGTATGAAAAGAGGGTAGTTAGACGCTCGACTTGCCTTGGTAATGCCCTCGAAGTATAGTGTAACCCTTAGGGTTCTGCCATGCTTAGTTACCTAGAGTCTCTTGATACATCTATTGATCCCGAGTAGTGTTCGCCACTAAGGCGGATGGTTCATTTCGCTTATTCATGAGTTATAGAAAATCACCTCAGTAAGTACATGTGGCAACATGGTTGACATTTGTTTGTTTTCAAGAGATAGTTCTTCTGCGTGGAATACCTTATAGTGAGTAAACGAGATCCAGGATTCACTAGTGAATTTTGGAGAGCTTGCATGAAACCATGAGTACGCAGTTATGTTTGAGCCGAGTATACTAGAAGGAGGATAAGGGAAAATGGGACGAGAGACAACAGTGAAATGAGTTCCAACTCATATTTTGTAAACAAGAATTAATAAATTTGGAAGTTAAAGACGGACAAAGCACAATGGAGTTAAGCTCAAGGAAATGCGACTTAGAAGATTGAGGACTAGATACGCGCATCATATCACTTTTTAAGAGTATATCCTTGATCCCTCTTTTCCTGTAGAGCTAATTTGCATGCTATCTTTCAAGTATATCCTCTCGGTCCTATTCTCAATCTTATTTTTGTTGCAAACCCCATAAGGAGTATGACTCATCTGGTTGTGATATATGTTGGGGTTTGAGGATGTCCGTTGGGTTGACTAAACGTTTTGGGCTTTATAGGATATGGATTGGTTTTAGGAAGGGATTTCTTGCAACCTAAAAGGAGTTTATCATGCTTGGTTTCCTAGAATCATATATATTGGTTTTGGGTACAAATTTTTTCTTTACTTGCTTCTATCATTCGGCTATACCTTTAGGTAGGAACAATTGGGTGTAAACATGTGCTTGAGACATGTTATGATTGATGGTTGCAAGTGGTTGCAAGTGGCTGCAAGTGGTTGCTCGTGGTTGCATAACACACATGAGGCACTAGATCGGCTCAGACACATTTTCATATTTCATATGCATGAGTGTTTATACTTGTTTATGGATGAAATTGAATGTGTTATCATGTGAATGTTGCGTATGGATGGATGTTTGAGCACACATATAGTGTTTATGTGATTAGGGCTATTTGCATACATGTTGGACTCATGGCACTAAACATATTTTGCATTAAGAAGATCAATCAGGCATGATCATTTGCATTAGATAAGGAACATATACACACACTTTCTGCATATGTTCATACAGCATTAGAAATCTCTTAAGGACAATGGATGCCTATGATTTATGATTGGGTAGATGGATGATTGAATGGTAGGACACATTCTTCTTAACTTGAAGATTTCGGGGACGAAATCCTTTAAGGAGGGGAGAATGTAACAACCCGCATTTTTATAACATGTTAAAACTAGAAATCAAGGCAGAATTAAATTTTAAAATCAAAATCAGGGGAAATGGGTAATGCCATTGCGTTCGTATCGAAATTTTACATGAAATAGAGTCCAAGTTTTCGAAAATCGGAGTCCGTATGAGGGAGATATGACCCTCTAAAGTTTCACGAATTTTTAGAATCAAAAACAGCTCGAAATTCGAATTCGAAATTCGAATTCAAACCTCAGAACAGGCTGGGCGGGAAAATTCCTGCCCAGGGACCAGGTCGACCTGGGGGTCGACCTACCTCCCGAGCCCACTTCCTGAACCTGATGCATTCTGATGTATTTGACCTCGTTTTCTGTCCAGAGTCGTCTATCTAATCCTATATAAACTCACCCCTAGCCTCAATCTCTCCACACCATTTCATTCTGTCCTTATGCTGCTTCTGAAATAATTAAATTAAAGAGAGAATAGCTACTTCTTCTTCGTCAAGACAACATCTAGGAATTGCAAATTGGGCATTTTCAGCTAGAACAAGACTAAACAAATAGAGATTCAACAACTGCAACAAGCATTTCTATAATCAAATCTCTGCACTCTAATTCTCGATCCGCGCTCTGTAAGTTCTAGTTACTTTGAGATTGAAACTTGTTAAATTTGATATGGACATGGAATAAAATGAAATTGGACCTAAGCTTGATTATCTATTTGGATATGTTCCTGTCTCTTCTTGAATCTATGATTTTGGGTTATTTCTTATCGACTGAATCATGCCCATTCATGTTGTTGGACCTAGTTTATTACTCAAATGCTAGATTGTAACATAAATTCTTGGATCTTGACTTGTGGGAATATTTCTATTAGGGGCCTATTCATGTTGTAAATCAAATTCTTTCATGTCTATAAACCTTATTATGCCTATGAGACTGTGGACATAAGGTTTTGCCTATGACTATGATGATGAACATAAGACTATGCCTATGCCTATGACTAAGAACATAAGACTATGCCTATGACTGTGAACATAAGACTATGCCTGTGCCTATCACTGTAAACATAAGACTATGCCTATGCCTATGACGGTGAACGTAAGACTGTTGCCTATGACTATGACAAGGACAATTGTGGCTAATCAACTATGACTCTTGACTATGAGAATTATTACCTTTGATTATGAACATAAGGCCATTATCTATGACCATGACTTTGAAACTATTATTGTTAATTGCCTATGACTATTGCCTAGAACTATTTTGGATAATTAACCATGACTATTGTGATTAATCGCTTAGGGTTCTTAATTTTGAGATTTCTACCTATGACCATGACTATGACTATTGGGGTTAATTACCTGGGACTATTATAGTTGATTGAAACCATGTTGTATAACGAATTTGCAGTTTGTTGGATCTCGTACCGAGGGTGTGACTGACTTAGTTTATTCGCTATTATGTACACCGAAACCATTCGATCCATTATCCTTGTATTTGGCTAGCTTTCGCATGCCTATTCTTTTATGTCAGCGTTTACCATGACTATCGCCTTATCTTGCTAGATTTGAAATCCTTTGTGCCAGTGATGTTGTAACCAATTATCTCAAGTTAGGTCATGCTAGTCTTGTAACCCCTTTTATCGCTTTATGCTCATCCCTTTTGCCTATCATAGTTTTGATGTTAATCCCTTTATTCTGAGATTTGGATTTATTTGTAGTATGGATCGATTCACGTTTACATGCGATGGGAATACGATTTCGGTAGAATAGGCAAAACATGAATTGGTTATGAACATGAATTATGAACCTGATAAAAGGCAAAACTTGAAACATGAACGCTGTTATAACTTGAACCTGGATATGGACACGAACTTGACATTGACTTGACATGAAACTTGCCTTGAAAACTTGACACGAACTTGACATGAAACTTGAACATGGTCATGGCACTTAGAATGAACTTGAATATGGCCAACTCGAGGTTGGGTTGAGTTTGCAGTGTAATTCTGCCCGGAACCGCCCGACAAATCCAATTACTGCAAACAATAGGATCCAATGTGGGTAGTTGGTCATATCGCACTTGAAAACCCGAGGTCAAACTGAGTTGTGGTGTAATTCTGCCCGGAACCGCCTGGCATATCCAGTGACCACAACAACAGGTCTGATGTGAGAGGTTAGGGTGCATTAATGAATTAATGCCACATGATAGGGTTAAATCATGAACAATTTGAATATACTTAACCAATTTGACACAATGATTTGATAGGGTTAAGTCATGAACCGCTTGAATATACTTAACCAATTTGACATGATGATTTGATAGGGTTAAGTCATGAACTGCTTGAATATACTTAACCAATTTGACACGTGATTCGTAGGGTGTGACGACCCCAAATACCGTACTGACGGAGACAAGGGTTATCTTTGGAATATAACACAGAAACATATAGTAGCAGAACAGAAATAAATAAATACACCAGATAATGAACAATAAAATATACTGGGTAAGAGTAATCATCAGAGTTACACAGTATACAGGATCTTACTTAGTACAAATACAGTTCGGCTATACACAAATGTCTACAGCGGAAAACAAAACAAAATATGTACAATAGGAGCTGAACAGCATAAAAAGAGATAAATGATAGAATCCATCTTCAGCTCCAGCTATCCAGAATAAACCAGCTAAACCTGAATACAAGGCTGCCCGTGTAGAAAAAGGGGCACCCGAGTTTGAAAGTGAAACAAACTACGAGTCAATCATGGGACTGGTATGAGAAATCAACTCAACACATTTAAAATATGGCTAATCACGGACCACGCCACTTTCGTGGAACGGGTTTACTCCATTGGATCGCCAGTGCTCTAAAACAAATATTTCTTTTAAACATCGCAATGCTTTTTATAAAAATGAAGCCATTATAAGACTCAGTTCCCATCACACAATGCAATGCAAACCGGAGGATAGAGTTTTTACCTTATAACGGCCAAAATATGCTTGATACGAATAAAACAAAAGCATTTGATATTATTGCAAGTGTTTATATGTTTTAAAAACAATTTCAAATCATAACTATCAATCATAGACGGCATTAATGCCCCATACCACTATGTCGCCATATAAAGGTATAAAATCAAAACCGCACAGTCACGTATTTGGAAATTGGATTTCCGTCATGAACCAAGGCAAAAGATATTCCTTACCGAATTCGAGACTGCCTAGCCCGAGCCTCAGGAACAGCCGCAACTGCCCCTTGGAGCGACAGGCCGGTCCACTGATGTGGATTAAAATTCCTGAATAATGCGTTTCCCCGCCCTATGGGGCGTAAACGAGCCAACGAATGGCTCCATCGGTACCGGATCGACCGATATATCTGAGGCGCCTCGCAACAGCAACAACCACATAAGTCAAACTCGTCAGGGCGTGTAAAACCACTGACGCCACTTCTAGCTAGGAAGAAACGCATGTCCTCCCTGTGGTCCTTTCTCCCGTTTCTGGTTCATACCAGGTGTGAGTCTCGCGATTTCACGTTATACACAAAGCTACGCCACACAGGCGGTGCTTTGATCATCACCACAAGACTTTGCTTCTCAACAGAAGCCTTGATCATTTGCCACTTGGGCATGCCACACTAGCAATTCATGCCATGTGACTGAAGTCCATCGATATACAACCTCTGAGCTCGTGCGTTTCAGAGAAGGGCGTTAAGCAAAAGAATAAATTCTCCGCCGCCAAACATATGTATATTTAACAGAGATCAATCAACACAGAATAAAATCCAATGTCAGACACACAGTCCATTTACAAGTCTGTTCTAGGTCTGAACGAAACCGGAGGCACTATATACCTCGCAAACCCATCGACAACCACTTGCGTCTGGATGATCACCACTCATTATCCATATTTTGGGATGCCTCCCAATCAGGACCTCGGTTACCACCCAAACGAGGTGAAGATCTCCGGTCTTCGACCACCGTCTCCATCTTCGACTTTCAATCGTCGGTCAATTATTTGAAATGAGAATTAACTCGGCCTTTTCAAATAATTCATGTATATTTAGAATTTCAAATCAATTTACTTCAATGGTTAAATCATTCGACAACACCAATTTTGTTCTTTAATGCAATTTTCACACCAAAACACATTCAACCATCAAATACCACAAAAATCGAGCAAATTCAGTTTATTTCCATTCCATATCGTTTATGATATTTTATAACAATTTATCGCTATTTTTATTTATTTTAAAATTGCCAATTTATTCAAAACGACGCTTCGGGCCATAACGCGGCCGTGGCGCTGTTTTTCTTCAGATTTGATTTACACATATCTGAAAATCTAACCGTTGGATCTTCACAAAATTCACATCATTAGAAAGATCTTTTCAAAACGAATCCAACAGTTCTAGTTTCGGGAAAATCCGACGGTCGAATCTCCCGGTATCGTCGTTTGAAGTTTCGATTTCAAAATACGAACTGCAGCGTCGTTGTTCGATTAAATATAATTATATACATATATATATATAAATATATAATCGCTTCTGACGCTGTTTTTCTTCAGATTTGAATTAAACATTCTAGACAATCCAACCGTTGGATTTTTACAAGTTGGTGCCGTTGGAAAGATTTTTCCAAAGCGAACCCAACGGTTGCGATTTCAGGAAAATCCGATGGTCGGATCTCCCGTACTAATCGTTTGAAATCACGGTTTCAAAATACGAACTGCAGCGTCGTTTTTCAATATATTTCAATTCTATTTAAATATTTATATATATCGATTCTTCGATTTCAAAACCATATGAATTTCATACTTTTGATAAAAATGATATTTTTATCAAAATGTCTTCTATTTCAACACTTCACTATATTTGACAACTCATGTATACAATAAAATGTGATTTTTATTGTAAAACAATTCATTTCAAAACCAAATTATTTTATATAGTTCATATTGGTGATAAAAATGGGATTTTTATTGTAAAACAATTTATTTCAAAACTTGACTATTTTATATGGTTCATATAGATGATAAAAAAAGGTGATCTTTATATTTAAAACACGAACACCATTCAACACATGAATTTTAATTCAACGAATAAATATAGTTTCAACGAACGAAAATAATTCAAACACATGAATATTATTCAAAATTTCGGCAGCATAACGACAGGGTAGTTAAAACCGGGACCGTCCCTAGTACGGCTCCTCGCTCTACCTTAAAACCTCGCGGTTTTTGACAATGGGGAATCATGCATCTAGTTCGCACGCAGGCGACATGTATATTTATTTCATTTCCACAAACTAATCCTATGTGGTTTCAACCAAATATTTCTCAACCACAAATGGGTATTTTTCAACCACAATCAATCAATATCAACCACAAACCATTCCAATCAACCATTCGATATCAATCAATTTTCACACCAATCACAACCAATAAATATCGTCCATGGTTTGTGGACGAGGGACATATATATATATATATATATATATATAGCAATTCACTTCTATTTCAACCTATATATATAATTTTTACAATGCGTATTAACTTATACATCGAACGTACAACTTATACAACGCTTATACATGAGGTGTACAATGCTTATATAACTCATACATCGACTATATAATTTATACATCGTCGTTTTCCATATCGTTTATAAATTAGAAATCTCACATTGGATTCCACTCCACCAAAAATAGCAGAAGGCTCAGAAAAATATGCGGTCTCTTCTAGAATGTGGAAGACGTCCACACGAGTCCACTGTCTCTTGTTTCACTGGATTTCGACAAGAAACGAAAAAGATATGATTTTTCAAAGTTTGCAACGGTTTTAAACTGTTAAAAACAGTTTTAAATTAAACAGCCGTATACCTCTATTTTTCTTCAAAACTAGGTTTAGGATTTCTTTAAATCCGCGAAGTTGCAGCTCGATCGGAGGATACAGCGTCGAAGAGCTACGAGAGGGCTTCGCGCACGTGGTGGTGGGGTCAGGCTCGGTGCACCCTGGTGGCGGCGGCGGCGCTGGGAAGAGTTGAACTTTGGAGGGTCGATTCAGGCGAAGGAGGCGTCGATGGTGGTGGAGGGTGGGTCGGATTTAAAGAGGAGAGGGAGGCGAGTCGAGGTGGGTAGGTGGCGGTGGCTGCAGGTGGCGGAGGCGGTCGGAATCGGCTTGGGAAGCTTCGAATGGTTTTCGCCGTTCGTTCGGGGAGAGAGAAAGGTTTTTTTTAAATTATGATTGGTCTGGGGAGTTTTAAAGGGGTTTTCTGACACGACCACCAATCTAAACCCAACGACTGTCGTCCTAAGTGTTTTACCCCCATTCCGAACACAATGGGGTATGTTTCGTAGGCCCATTCGACTGTTTCAATCAGTTTCCATTCAATTTAAAATATATAACATTCAATATTCGATTTGAACGTACATTTCAATTTGCCAGGGCCACAAACTGATTCGAAAAATTCCAGAAAAATAAATCTGGCTATGTTTTGACGATACGGTCCCAACAAAACTAGTTTCGTCGAATTCTGAGACCGTTTGCAAAAAAGCCCATTTCCGGTCGATCCAATTTAACTGTAATTGACCAAAACACATTTTCCTTTTCCACGCTCACATATTAGCTTCAAAAATTATGAAATTTGAAACCTAGTAATAACTTCACATCCCGGATCCAACAAAAGTGGTTTCGTCAGATTCTGAGGTCGTATGCAAAATGGCCAATTTCACGGGCTATATAAATTCCATAGCGACCTTTTTGAAAATTCATTTGGCCATAACTTTTGCTTTCCGCTATGAAAATTCAATTTTTCAGATTCGTTAGAATGGTATTCACTAAAAGATTTAAATATTTTTGGTTTCACTCAAATCCGTTTGGTTTTCCACCCGATACAGTCCGACAAAGTTTGAATTTAATTTTTGAAATTACCGCGCCTTTTCAGGCCTTGTTTATAATTAGAATTAATTATATTCATTTTCAATTGTCGATTCAAACTCAGTTTTCATACCTATTATTTAAAATATTTATTTTAAATATTTAAAATTCATTATTTTAGCCAATTTAAAAATTTTAAATTGGTTCAGATTTTCTGGGTCGTTACAATCTCCCCCACTTAAAACTTTTCGTCCCCAAAAAGGAACAAAGTCGAAAGTGGTTTGATTAATCAACTCTACGTTCAATCTGTCTTCAATTCTCCAACTTTTTAGTTTCCGAGAATTTTCAAATTCTTCAAAAATTTGGCTAACACCCAGAATTTTCGAAAAATTTCGCCATAACCTCCTTTGTACGGGGAGGGGTTTGGAAATTTATTGGGTCGTGTTAGGTACCCAATAAATCCTAATAAGCATACACATATTTATAGTGATATATTCTGGTGTTTACAGGGGAGCGTGTATTGATTATAACTCTAGAGAATAAATTCTCGTCACCCTGTCAAAGGCTGAGGGAGTGTGTATTTTAAATGCTCCAGAGGATAAATCCTCGTCACTTCGTCCCGTGTGGATAATAAACAGTCCATGTGCCGTATCTAATAACTAGAGAGACATGATTATTGTCAACTCCAGAACCGTGTGGGGTTTTTATTAATCTGGCAATTTTATCGTTACAATTTAAATAGTCCATATCAGTCATCAGTTCAACCTGTAAAATATAGTCATCGCCATACAAGCCTCTCGCTCGTATGGTAAATCTTCCACCTCGTCACACAAGCTCCAAATGCTTATGTGGTATATGATGAAGTATGCCTATCTTTTGAAGTATGCCATGTAATGTAGTTCAAAATTAATTGTTACTATCGTATGGCGACGTTTATTATTTCACACAGAATAACCAGCACTCCGCATCCAATTGCATTCACAGGAGTTGATATAATAATATTTTGCATCCAACTCATTAAGGTTTACCTATTTGTCGGGCACACAAATAAAATATTTACTCAACAGCTAATCCATTTACCTGTTCAAACATATATAATGCACATGTATATATTTCTATTTATTTTCTGATCAGTTCAATGTGTGATTTAAATGAATAAATTCTACCATTATTCTATTATTGATTAAATTAACTATCGTTTCAGTAATTTAATTAACCTAATTTACTATCACACAACACAAACAACAATAAAATTGTTTTTAACTTTTCAAAATCATACAAATCAATTCCTATATTCTTTTAAAATCATTCAGACTATAGAACTAAAAGTGCACATCCATGGAAAGAAAATAACAACAGAATAGAGAACTAATTGGTAATGCAAAGTATGGTAAATATACCTTGCACCGGAGTCAATCAGAGATATCCACTCGGCATCTAGGATAAGCTTTCTGAATGCTCTCCTCAGTTTCCCAAGTACAATCTCGCGGATCTCCACTCCATTGCACTTTGACTAAGTGAACCTTCTTGTTCCTCAGCTCTTTGGTCTCTTTGCCGATGATCTTTAGCGGCTCTCGTCTCACAGCTAGTTCTGGGGTAATTTCAATATCCTGTTGAGCTGCTTCTTCCACGATCAAGTTTGGATCATAAACGTTCTTTCGAAGTTGAGATATGTGAAATACATCATGAACTCCAGGCAACCAATCAGGCAATTTAACTCTATAAGCGAGCATTCCGATCCGTTCCAGAATAGGAAACGGACCAATGAATTTGGCTGCCAATTTTCCAGTTTTACCGAACCGGATAACTCCTCTCATCGGCGATACTTTCAAATATACATAGTCGCCAACAGCAAAGGCTATATCTCTTCTTCTCCTATCGGCATAGCTCTTTTGTCGACTTTGAGCGGCAAGTAATCGCTTTTTAATAAAGTCGACTTAGTCGGCAGCTTCTCGGATCATATCAGGCCCCAACACAAGTCTATTACCGGGTTCGACCCAACAAGCAGGAGATCGGCACGGTCTACCATATAACGCTTCGAATGGCGACATTGTCAGGCTCGCCTGGTGGCTGTTGTTATATGAGAATTCAGCCAAATGCAAATGGTCTTCCCATGATCCACCGAAATTTAGAACACAAGCTCGCAATAGATCTTCTAAAATACGATTCACCCTCTCAGTCTAACCGTCTGTCTGAGGATGATAAGCGGTGCTTAAGTTCAACTTCGTTCCCAGCTCGACCTTAAATGCCTCCCAGAATTTACTAGTGAATATTGTATCTCTATCACTGACTATACTGAGCGGCACTCCATGCAGTCTAACTATTTCCTTGAAGTATATCTACGCCAAACTCTGAGCAGTTCTGTTTGATCTGACAGGTATGAAATGGGCGGTCTTTGTGAAGCGATCTACGATCACCCAAATACTGTCATTTCCTTTTCTGGTTCTGGGCAGACCATCAATGAAATCCATAGAAATATGCTCCTACTTCCAACCAGGAACGTCTAGCGGTTTAAATAATCCAGCTAGTTTCTGTTGGTCGCTTTTGACTAGCTGGCAAGTAGGGCATCGACTAACGTATATTGAAACGTCCCTTTTCATAGCCTTCCACTAGAATGTTCGCTTGAGATCGTTATACATTTTGGCTATACCAGGATGGATACTCAGCTTGGACTTGTGACACTCGTCTAACACTTCCCTTTTTAACTCTGGGATATCAGGAACACAAATCCTTCCTTTCAACCTCAGGGTCTCGTCATTATCTATTTGAAAACACGAGGGTTCGCTTTTCTGAAGCCTTTTAATCATATCCTTAATAAAGTTATCCTCCTTATGAAGAATAGATATTTTGTCAATCAAGGAAGTCGTGATAATAAAGTTGGTGATCATTACATTCTTTCGGCTCAGCGCATCGGCCACGACATTGGCTTTCCCTGGAGTATATATAATTTCAAAGTCATATGCTGCAAGAAACTCCAGCCAACGTTGCTGCCTCAGATTCAAGTCTTTCTAGGTGAACATATACTATAACGACTGGTGATCTGTAAACAGTTCAAATCTCTCACCCAGAAGATAGTGTCTCCAGATTTTCAAGGCGAATACTATAGCCAATAACTCAAGATCATGAGTTACGTAGTTTTTCTCATGCGGCTTCAGTTGACGGCTAGCATAAGCAATCACTTGACCCCTTTGCATTAACACTGCGCCAAGGCCTTCTCTAGAAGCATCAGTCCAGACTTTTAAATCTTGATTGCCATCGATGATGGTTAACACTGGAGCTGTCGTTAATCTTAACTTTAGCTCTTCGAAAGCCTCCTCACTTTCTGGAGTCCATTTGAATTTAGAGTGCTTCTTTGTAAGATTCGTTAAGTGACCAGATATCTTCGAAAAGTTTTTAACGAACTTCCGGTAATAACTAGCCAATCCGAGAAAACTGCGGACTTCAGTGGGGCTACTGGGCTGTTTCCAATTCTGAATAGCTGTGATTTTGCTTGGATCCACAGCAATTCCTTCTTTTGACATGACATGGCCCAGAAATTTCACTTCATCTTGCCAGAATATACATTTGGATAGTTTGGCTTTTAATACATTACTTCTGAGAATTTCCAGAACCTGTTCCAAATGCTTTTCATGTTCGGCCTTCGATTTAGAGAAGATTAGAATATCATCAATAAAAACCAGAACAAATTTATTCAAAACTCCTCTGAATACTCTGTTCATTAGATCGACGAAATAGGCTGGAGCATTACATAAACCGAACGGCATTACTAACCACTCGTAGAATAAATCTGGACCTCTGAATGCTGTCAAAGGAACACACTTCTCGGCGATACGAAGTTGATGGAAACCTGTAGCTAGGTCCATTCGTGAAAATACTTGTGCGCCATTTAATCGATCCAACAAATCATCAATCCACGGCAATGGATATTTATTCTTTATTGTCTGCTTGTTTAAATCACGATAATCCACACATAACCGTAGAGTACCTTCAGATTTTGGGACAAACACCACTGCTGCACCCCAATCAGAGAAACTAGGCCTGATCAGACCCTTCCATACTAGCTGTCATGTTTGATTGTCTAATTCCTCTTTCTCTTTTAAGGACATTCTTCGGATAGCGTGAACTACCGGCCTTGCATTTGGAATCAAAGCAATTTTGAAATCTATTTCTCTTTGCGGAGGTAAGCGAACAACTTCTTCGAACACATCCGCATAGTTTTTGACGACAGGAATATCTTTGATGAGGTCAGGAATATTCTCTGTGACTTCAGGGATATTTTCTATTTGAGCTGGAGAAACATCCAAAGCTGCCCAGAAGTCCTTTCTATTTGAAGTCAAGCCTTCACATGGTATGGTTATATAATTCCCCGATTGGGCCTTTGCCTTAACAACTCTCTCGGCGCACCTAACCTCTGCTTCATATTTGGTTAGCTAATCCAATCCCGGAATAAGATCGAATTCATTAAAATTCATGATGATAGAGATAGTAGGGAATTTATAGCAGGAAAAAGAGACCGATACTGCACAAATCCAACTGAGATTGATGAAACCCCCAACTGGATTTTGGACAGTCATTGGCTCTTTGAGCTTCTTCAATTTCAAATATAACTTCTTGACCGCACTCTTTGCAATAAAGCTTCGTGACGCGCCTGTATCAAACAGTACTTTAACTGGAATGTTCTTGACATTGAGCGTGCCTTCTAAAACATCAGACCTTTCCCGAGCAGACAAAGATGTAGGCACTTCTACCAGTTCATTTACCTGTACTGCTTCAGGTTTTATGAACAGCAGGCATTCTTGCTTTACGTGACCAGCTTGATGACAAAGATTACACTTTCTATTTTCTTTAACCTTGTTCTTTGATTTTGATCCCTCCTTCTTTTGCATTTTCAAGGACTTACATTTCCTGGACAGATGACCTTTTTGATTGCAGTTTAGGCATATGGTGGTCATTACTGGTCCTTTCTCAGGTCTGGCCCTTTTTCGATTGACCTTTGGCTCCTTACTGACCTCAGACATCGTACTGGCCTCCGGGCGATCAGTTTCAGATTCACTTTTATTGCTAGAACTGACTTCCTCTTCGTCGCGCAACATGCCTTTCTTATGGAGATCTTCATAATGATAAGCCATATAAATCATTTCTGAAAAAGGAAGCTTCACATGCCCCATCACTTTATTCCAGTATTTCCTTTGAAGCCCGTAAATAAATCTCAGATTCTTTCTCTTCGGATTTTGAATTAGATGAGGGGCAAAGTGAGAAAGTTCATTGAATTTCTTATGATATTCTGGAATGGTCATATCTCCTTGTATTAAATACGAAAATTCATCGCATAATCGCTCAGTCGCTTCGGGAAGGGTAAATCTTTCTAGGAGAATCTCTTTGAATCTGTCCCAGGTGATATCACCTTCTGGATTATCTTTGATGATTGTTTCCCACCGGATTAAAGCTTCTTCTTTGAGCGCCCAAGATGCTACTAACCATTTCTGGTCATCTCTCAGCTGGATACGCTCAAGAATTCTTTCGGTAGAGCTCACCCAAGCTTGAGTTTGAATAATAGATTCATTGCCCGAGAACTGTGCTCCGTTCAGATTTCGATATCTCTTTAATAGAGCCTCTAGATCGGGTTATGCATTTCTGCTGTTTTCAACACTCATTTTTCTACTACTTCTGCAAATGGCAGATCAAGTGTCAGGTCACAGGAAAGATAATTTAGAATATAGAAACAAATAAATAAAATGTAAATGTGTCTATCGAGGTGTAATTTCATTCTGCTTTACTCATATTAGGATATTACTGATCCTATATGTATAGAGTTACCCGTCGTAGAACACTACTGGTTCTATTTCTGACGAGTTCGTTAATATGTTATATTCCTGAACTAAGCTTAACCAAAGCTCTGATACCACGATGTGACGACCCCAAATCCCGTACTGACGGAGACAAGGGTTATCTTTGGAATATAACACAGAAACAGATAATAGCAGAACAAAAATAAATAAATACACTAGATAATGAACCATAGAATATACTGGGTAAAAGTAATCATCAGAGTTACACAGAATACAGGATCTTACTTAGTACAAATACAGTTCAGCTATACATAAATGTCTACAGCGGAAAACAAACAAAATATGTACAATAGGAGCTGAACAGCATAAAAAGAGATAAATGATAGAATCCATCTTCAGCTCCAGCTATCCAGAAAGAACCAGCTAAACCTGAATACAAGGCTGCCCGTGTAGAAAAAGGGGCACCCGAGTTTGAAAGTGAAACAAACAACAAGTCAGTCATGGGACTGGTGTGAGAAATCAACTCAACACATTTAAAATATGGCTAATCACGGGACCACGCCACTTTCGTGGAACGGGTTTACTCCATTGGATCGCCAGTGCTCTAAAACAAATATTTCTTTTAAACATCGCAATGCTTTTTATAAAAATGAAGCCATTATAAGACTCAGTTCCCATCACACAATGCAACGCAAACCGGAGGATAGAGTTTTTACCTTATAACGGCCAAAATATGCTTGATACGAATAAAACAAAAGCATTTGATATTATTGCTAGTGTTTATATGTTTTAAAAACAATTTCAAATCATAACTATCAATCATAGACGGCATTAATGCCCTATACCACTATGTCGCCATATATAGGTATAAAATCAAAACCGCACAGTCACGTATTTGGAAATTGGATTTCCGTCATGAACCAAGGCAAAAGACAGTCCTTACCGAATTCGAGACTGCCTAGCCCGAGCCTCAGGAACAACCGCAACTGCCCCTTGGAGCGACAGGGCCGGTCCACCGATGTGGATTAAAATTCCTGAACAATGCGTTTCACCGCCCTATGGGGCGTAAACGAGCCAACGAATGGCTCCATCGGTCCCGGATCGACCGATATATCTGAGGCGCCTCGCAACAGCAACAACCACATAAGTCAAACTCGTCAGGGCATGTAAAACCACTGACGCCACTTCTAGCTAGGAAGAAACGCATGTCCTCCCCGAGGTCCTTTCTCCCGTTTCTGGTTCATACCGGGTGTGAGGCTCGCGATTTCACATTATACACAAAGC
Organism: Allium sativum; assembly: GCA_030737875.1. Taxonomy (NCBI): domain Eukaryota; kingdom Viridiplantae; phylum Streptophyta; class Magnoliopsida; order Asparagales; family Amaryllidaceae; genus Allium; species Allium sativum. The sequence goes on along the minus strand of CM060916.1, from coordinate 718,678,547 downwards.
TACGCCACATATGCGGTGCTTTGATCATCACCACAAGACTTTTCTTCTCAACAGAAGCCCTGATCATTTGTCACTTGGGAATGCCACACTAGCAATTCATGCCATGTGACTGATGTCCATCGATATACAACCTCTGAGCTCGTGCGTTTCAAAGAAGGGCGTTAAGCAAAAGAATAAATTCTCCGCCGCCAAACAGATGTATATTTAACAGAGATCAATCAACACAGAATAAAATCCAATGTCAGACACACAGTCCATTTACAAGTCCGTTCTAGGTCTGAATGAAACCGGAGGCACTATATACCTCGTAAACCCATCGATCACCACGTGCGTCTGGACGATCACCACTCATTATCCATATTTTGGGATGCCTTCCAATCAGGACCTCGGTTACCACCCAAACGAGGTGAAGATCTCCGGTCTTCGACCACCGTATCCATCTTCGACTTTCAATCGTTAGTCAATTATTTGAAATGAGAATTAACTCGGCCTTTTCAAATAATTCACGTATATTTAGAATTTCAAATCAATTTACTTCAATGGTTAAATCATTCGACAACACAATTTTGTTCTTTAATGTAATTTTCACACCAAAACACATTCAACAATCAAATACCACATAAATCGAGCAAATTCAGTTTATTTCCATTCCATATCGTTTGTGATATTTTATAACAATTTATCGCTATTTTTATTTATTTTAAAATAGCCAATTTATTCAAAACGACGCTTCGGGACATAACGCGGCCGTGGCGCTGTTGTTCTTCAGATTTGATTTACACATATCTGGAAATCTAACCGTTGGATCTTCACAAAATTCACATCATTAGAAGGATCTTTTCAAAACGAATCCAACGGTTCCAGTTTTGGGAAAATCCGACAGTCGGATCTCCCAGGATCGTCGTTTGAAGTTTCGATTTCAAAATACGAACTGCAGCGTCGTTATTCGATTAAATATAATTATATATATATATATATATATATAATCGCTTCTGGTGCTGGTTTTCTTCAGATTTGAATTAAACATTCCAGACAATCCAACCGTTGGATTTTTACAAAGTTGGTGCCGTTGGAAAGATTTTTCCAAAGCGAACTCAACGGTTGCGATTTCAGGAAAATCCGATGGTCGGATCTCCCGTACTAATCGTTTGAAATCACGGTTTCAAAATACGAACTGCAGCGTCGTTTTTCAATATATTTCAATTCTATTTAAATATATATATCGATTCTTCGATTTCAAAACCATATGAATTTCATACTTTTGATAAAAATGATATTTTTATCAAAATGTCTTCTATTTCAACACTTCACTATATTTGACAACTCATGTATATAATAAAATGTGATTTTTATTGTAAAACAATTCATTTCAAAACCAGAATATTTTATATAGTTCATATTGGTGATAAAAATGAGATTTTTATTATAAAACAATTTATTTCAAAACTTGACTATTTTATATAGTTCATATAGATGATAAAAAAGGTGATCTTTATATTTAAAACACGAACACCATTCAACACATGAATTTCAATTCAACGAATAAATATAGTTTCAACGAATGAAAATAATTCAAACACATGAATATTATTCAAAATTTCGGCAGCATAACGGTAGGGTAGTTAAAACCGGGACCATCCCTAGTACGGCTCCTCGCTCTACCTTAAAACCTCGCGGTTTTTGACAATGGGGAATCATGCATCTAGTTCGCACGCAGGCGGCATGTATATTTATTTCATTTCCACAAACTAATCCTATGTGGTTTCAACCAAATATTTCTCAACCACAAATGGGTATTTTTCAACCACAATCAATCAATATCAACCACAAACCATTCCAATCAACCATTCGCTATCAATCAATTTTCACACCAATCACAACCAATAAATATCGTCCATGGTTTGTGGACGAGGGGCGTATATATATATATATATATATATATATATATATATATATATATGTATGTATATATATATATATAGCAATTCACTTCTATTTCAACCTATATATATAATTTTTACAACGCATATATAACTTATACATCGAACGTACAACTTATACAACGCTTATACATGAGGTGTACAACGCTTATATAACTCATACATCGACTATATAATTTATACATCGTCGTTTTCCATATCGTTTATAAATTAGAAATCTCACATTGGGTTCCACTCCACCAAAAATAGCAGAAGGCTCAGAAAAATATGCGATCTCTTCTAGAATGTGGAAGACGTCCACATGAGTCCACTGTCTCTTGTTTCACTGGATTTCGACAAGAAACTAAAAAGATATGATTTTTCAAAGTTTGCAACGGTTTTAAACTATTAAAAACAGTTTTAAATTAAACAGCCGTATACCTCTATTTTTCTTCAAAACTAGGTTTTAGGATTTCTTTCAATCTGCGAAGTTGCAGCTCGATCGGAGGATACAACGTCGAAGAGCTACGAGAGGGCTTCGCGCGCGTGGTGGTGGGGTCAGGCTCGGTGCACCCTGGTGGCGGCGGCGGCGCTAGGAAGAGTTGAACTTTGGAGGGTCGATTCAGGCGGAGGAGGCGTCGATGGTGGTGGAGGGTGGGTCGGATTTAAAGAGGAGAGGGAGGCGAGTCGAGGTGGGTAGGTGGCTGCAGGTGGCGGAGGCGATCGGAATCGGCTTGGGAAGCTTCGAATGGTTTTCGCCATTCGTTCGGGGAGAGAGAAAGGGTTTTTTTAAAAAAAAAAAAAATTATGATTGGTCGGGGGAGTTTTAAAGGGGTTTTCTGACACGACCACCAATCTAAACCCAACGACTGTCGTCCCTAGCATTTTACCCACATTCCGAACACAATGGGATATGTTTCGTAGGCCCATTCGACTGTTTCAGTCAGTTTCCATTCAATTTAAAATATATAACATTAAATATTCGATTTGAACTACATTTCAATTTGCCAGGGCCACAAATTGATTCGAAAAATTCCAGAAAAATAAATCTGGCTATGTTTTGACGATACGGTCCCAACAAAACTAGTTTCGTCGAATTCTGAGACCGTTTGCAAAAAGGCCCATTTCTGTTCGATCCAATTTAACTATAATTGACCAAAACACATTTTCCTTTGTCACACTAACATATTAGCTTCAAAAATTATGAAATTTGAAATCTAGCAATAACTTCACGTCCCGGATCCAACAAAAGTGGTTTCGTCGGATTCCGAGGTCGTATGCAAAATGGCCAATTTCACGGGCTATATAAATTCCATAGCGACCTTTCTGAAAATTCATTTGGCCATAACTTTTGCTTTCCGATATGAAAATTCGATTTTTCAGATTCGTTAGAAAGGTATTCACTAATAGATTTAAAAAATTTTGGTTTCACTCAAATCCATTTTGTTTTGCTCCCGGTAGAGTCCGACAAACTTTGAATTCAATTTTTGAAACTACCGCGCCTTTTCAGGCCTTGTCTATAATTAGAATTAATCATATTCGTTTTCAATTGTTGATTCAAACTCAGTTTTCATCGCTATTATTTAAAATATTTATTTTAAATATTTAAAATTCATTATTTTAGCCAATTTAAATTTTTTTAATTGGTTCTGATTTTCTGGGTCGTTACATAGGGCTAAGTCATGAACTTGAATGACAACACTTAGCCAATTTGACATGACACGTAGGCGGGTTAAGTCACGAACTTGAATGACAACACTTAACCAACTTCACATGCTAGACTGATAGGGTTAAGTCTCGAATTTAAATGACAACACTTAACCTACTGGACGGAAACCCTAGTTGCGCGGTCCTTTTCAGTAGTAACCCACTAGATGTATCATGGTACCCTGGAACTAGGCAGGGTGGGGCACGATTACTGGGCTGATTGTAAGCGACTAGAACGACGGCTGAGTTGGTGCGCCATTGTAGGTTCAGCCGGACTATGGCCGTGCACGTAGTCCGGAGTTGAAAAATCAGGCATTGGGCACCAGTAGGTTTACACGGTGTGTGCTTGATTCGTGTTGGTGGTTGGCACCCTAGGGCTTGATACACCCTATGGTGGACCTAGCACAGGTGACTACATTTCGTGATTAGGCCGTATGACACAGACACATGAACGAGCTAGGACTTGTAGGGAGCCGATCGATTAATAGATCGTTACGTGGAATTCGTTAGGTAGCATAATCCCTAGTGGTCCTAGGTGGCATAAACCCTAATCGAATCTAGAAAACGTTCAATAGGTAGCATAATCCTTAGTGGTCCTAGGTGGAATAAATCCTAGTTGAACACGCGATAGTTCATGATAAGAAACCTAGCCAGAACAAGGGTGGTGGTCCAAACGATTTCAAGAATGGTGGCACTAAGTTGAAGTAGTATAGAAATACGTGATGAAACCCATACGATATACGGCAAGGGACTGTACGTATACATGGAAAGGATGATACAGGTTGGGGTACTAGTATAGTTGGTGCAGAGAATATAGGAAATCAAAGAAAATAATGGAATGGTGAAGCTTAGAAATCTTGCGATGTTATACTTAATAGGAACCTTGCAATGTTATACTTGATTCATCGTGCCTGTAGCTTACCTTGTCATCATGCTTATGTTTACTTTCGGTTTATTCATGCCATATTATCTTCACCTGTTTTTATGTTGAAAGCCACTAGGACTTACTCAGTCTTTATGACTAACCCAGTTTGTTTCGCCTCTTTTTCTTTCGTCCCCCCCCCCCCCCAAGGTTCGCAGGGTGGGAATACAGCTTAGTTCGGATCTTACCAAGCTCCAAGGCTCTCTCATGTACAACTTGGATTTCTCTTGGCTATGGCTTGCTTTGCTGCTTTATTGGGGAATACTACAATTTATTTTCATGCTTCTTTGTTTTTGAGCAAGACAGATTTCGATGTAATGGATTTAGTAGCATTTTGATGTAAAAGGCTTTAGACCTTTCTAGATTTTAAAGCAATGAAATTTGGTTCTTCTTCCGCTATTTTGTATGTTCTGTCTTGTAATATTTCCATGTATGTTTACCTAGATAATGCTCCACCAAAGCTAGTGCATTCCCTTTGTGAGTGACCCTAGCGGAGGTGGGGTGTTACAATGGTTCAAGAAGTTTTTCACACTAATAAACTAGCTAAGGGAATAAATCACACTTTCCAAACCCTGATTCCCAAAGTTGAAATGCCTAGAGTTATTTCATGCTACAAACCCATCTCTTGCTGCATTTGTTATATATAAAATTGTCTCAAATGTTTTTTATAATAGAATTAAACCATACCTTAAACATTTGATATCTGATAACTAGTCGGTGTTTATTCCGGGGAAATTCGTCGTTGAAAATATCCTGCTAGCACATGAACAAATTAGACATTTCAATGCTAAAGGAAGTGGTAGAGTTTGCATTAAAATTGATCCACAGAAAGCGTATGATATGGCTAACAGGAATTTCATTTTTCATATGCTTGTGAAAATGGGTTTTCCTAATAGAATAGTGCACATTATTAAGGCATGCATTACTACCCTTACTTTCTCTATTTTGGTGCAAGGTAGGCCCAAAGGTTTCATATATAGCAATAGAGGTCTTAGGCACGGAGACCATCTCACTCCATATTTATTTTGTCTGGCAATGGAATTTTTTTCTATCTTTATGTTTAAAGCTGCGGATGCTAAATTGATTCAGCCTATTTATAATGAAGTGCCATATATTATACATTTGATTTATGCAGATGATTTGATGATTTTTAGTAAGGCCAAGATGAATGGGATTAAGGTGATACATAATATTTTAAGGAAGTTAAAGGAGTTTTCTGGCCTTAAAATTAATAATCTGAAATCTAAAGTGTTTTTAGCAAGGGGGTCAATAATAAATATCTGGTGCTACGGGAGCTTAATATGAGTGAAGACAGACTTCTGGTTAAATATTAAGTTGTCCCTCTCTCAAACAATTATTTGCTTATTGTGGATAATTATTTGATAAAGTTAGAGGAAAGATAGATAGTTGGGATTGTAGATTGTTATCGATGGCTGGAAAATTGATTGATTCATACGGTTATAACGTTAACACCTATGGTTATGTATTGGATGTTGATTTATCAATTGCTGGAGGCTACGATTGGCAAAATTAATAAAATGTGTGTTAATTTCATCTGGGCTGCGAAAAGACACAAGATAGCATGGGATAAGTTGTGCACTCCAAAATCTGAAGGCGGGGTTGGTTTACGTAATTTTAAAGATATTAAAACAGCAGCAACCCTTAAACTTCTATGGCATTTTGTGAATTGTAATAGTATATGGAAAAATTAGATGTTGAATAGATACAGCTCTGGTAAATTGTTTTAGGTAATGGATATTGATAACAACATTTCAAGAACATGGAAAACTATTCTTAAACATAGGCAAAAAAGTATGCAGTGTATCAAAAGTTGTATCGTAAATGGGCGGGACACTAAACTATGGTTTGACCCATGAATGAATAGTGGTATCATAATTAAAATGCTAGGATGGGATCATTTGAGTCTTTTTGGTGGGGATGATTTCATAGATGAATACATTAGTCAAGATTGGTTTTTTTAACCCATTTTGCCTACCATCTACAAGACAACTGACTACCCAAATTAATGAAGTTGATATTCATAATTGTGGGGACACCAATTTCTGGAGCTGGAATGACAAAAAGGATGGGTTCACTTTCTACTCTGCTTGGGATATTTCTTGGAACCATAAAGATGAAAAAGACTGGTGTAAAATCGTGTGTACTATATTAATAACCCTAAGATGTCACTTTGCATTTATAAAGCTATTCTTAACTATTTGAGTACTAAAGATTCATTGATTTTGGGGGCTATGACATTAACCCTATTTGTGTACTGTGTAATGAAGAATTTGAAACTTGTAACGTCCCGTATTTTTATCAATCAAATAATTAATTAATTTAATTATTTAAATAATGGTTTGGTAATTTAAAATGGATTAAATTTAATATATTGAATATTTAATTAATATGAATACTAAAGTAATATATTTAATTCCAAAACAATCGGGATTAGGTTGGATCGATAATATTGTGTGAATTGGATAGTATAAGAGATTTGGTTGAGTTAGATTCGAATTTTAATAACGAATCTATTTAATAAACGAAAGTTTGAAAGTATTAATTATATTATAATTAAAATCGAGCTCGAAGTGGCGTGGTCGTTCGTAGTATTATGTTTTGAACTTCAATTGAATATACAAAATCCGTTTTAAGTTGGATTTCTGTGAAACAAGAAACATTCAGATCTGGTGAACAATATTTTTCTAATGGAAGAGAAAAATCGAGATTTCATCATGTAGATTGTGAGTTATTTCCAAATCAAATTTTCAGAAAGTCGCTACGAAATTCGTTTATAGTTTATAACATTTATTTATATTATAAATGGATTTTTAATATAAATGGAATATCAATTTAACTTGGATTTGAGAATATCGAGTTATAAATCCAAGTGTGTTTATTTTATAGTTGTATGACATTCTATGTGAATATATATCTTAATATTTATTTATTATTATTAAATTAATCTTTTTAAATATATTAATATTTTATTGCTTTATTTAGACCTTTAAAAATAGCCAATTTTTGCAAACAACCTCTGTTTTCGACGAAATTAATTTTGTTGGATCCGGAATATGAAATTATTGTTCATTCTCAAATTTCGTGAATTTTGGAGTCAGTATGTGGCCTTGCGGAATTTTAATGTGAAAAACGGTCACTAATTTCACTTTAAAAATACGCTATGTGAGAAAACGGACTCGGAATTCGATGAAACAAGTTTTGTTGGGTCTGTAATGTCAAAATAGAGTTGTATGTCCATTTTCGTTGAATTTGGATTATGTATGTGATCTTTTTTAATGATAAATACAAACAACATTATAATAATAAATAAAATAATGAATATAAAATTATTATTTCTCCTCTATAAATAATCCAACAACCATAACTTAACCTAATACTTCATTCACTGGTCAAAGAGTTTTTTTGCCGCTAGTATCCACTCTCAAACCAAAATTGTTCACTTTAAAAATTCTAAATAATTGGTAGAAAAATCCTTAAATCTTCATACAAATATATTTGGGATCCTTGCAAGAAGAGCTTCCCACCTATACGAGTTATATAGTGTGTGATGCAAATTGATGCTCCCTACTGTGAGCAGAGTGAGTTTCAGCGAACTAGGGCTGAAACATTTGAAGATTTTGGTCAACAAACTCATAAATGGATGACATCATTGAACTTGTGATGAAGTTTAGCTTCGGTTTTGATATTTTGGTGAGATTCGAAAATACAAAGTATCGTGACTCCTGTGTTGTGCATACGCGGGTTTGAAAATCGCAGCAGAGAAGGTGAACTCAAGATGAATGAAATTGGTATGAGCACAGAGAGTTTTAGATGAGAAGATTAAAGGTGGGTACAGTTTTGAATTTCATAATGTAATGAAGGAGAAGGGATTGCTTAAATGAGCGGCAATGGTGATGGATTTTTTTTAGAGCAGTTCGCTGGGAAGGAAACAGATGAGCAGACCGATTAGGAGCTGATGACGTGGCTTAAGGGGAATTAGTTGAGGTTAATTAACTATTAATTATTTAATTGGCGATGTTTAAATAGTGTATGACTTATAATAATAATAACTTTATCATACGATATTAGAATTTGACCAAACTTGATCTGTTAGGATCGTGTGGACGAGCACTACAAGCTCGTGAAGTTTGGAGCGGTTTGGAGCTTGCTACAATTTATGGTGAAATAAAACACCTTAATGGATCTATTGAACGGTTTTCGTTATTTAACAATAAACCACCAAAGTGAGTAAACTCACTAACTCTGTTCAGTTTATATTTTTATAAATGTAATTTAGTATTGATAACTGATGATTTGCTGTGTGAAGGTTGGTTGGACTAATTGTTAATTTCTTTGCTTGAAAATATAGACATAGTTATATATATATATATTGTTAATTAAATGTTGAGTCTATTTATCAAAATATATAATATTGATATAGAATTCATGTTATTTATGTTGATTAACATCTATTGATGCACGGAAACATGTTAGAGGGATCCAACGGGTTTCCTCAAATATTATTGCATATTTTTTTTCATCTATTATTATATGAACTATTTAAAACAAAATGTGATTGGATGTGGGTTTGAATATTGATTATTTGATTTTAAATTCAACGTTTTTCTTTTCTTAACCAATGAGCTGTATTGGTTAGATGATTGATAGTTGATGGCTTAAAATCCATCGTAAAGTCATTAATTCGCTGTCAGGCGAAATTACGTGATTTAAATTATAAATTTCGATTTATAATTGACATAAGGTTTATTTAACATTTTTATATGAAATAGATTAAATAAAAAGTTTTATAGATAAATAAGTATTATTAATCAGGTTTATAAAATAATTGCAAATGATTTTTTTAAATGAATTCATGTGGGGTGGATAAGTGTTATAAAATAGAAAAGAAAGAATTTAACCAAAGGGTAAATAGTTGGAAGTAACCGTTTTCGAAGAAACAATTTAGTGAGATTTTTATAAATTAAATTATAAATTCAGGTATGATTTTAGATTGAAAATTGGAAATTTGTTTTGACACCGATATTTGAAATTGGATATGGATGTAGCAGTTATAAAGAAAAATTAAAAGAGAGTTTAAGTGATCAAAATCAAAAATGAGATTTTGTACGAATAATTCAATAAATAAAAATATAAATAGAATTTGGTTTGATATATTGTTTTAAAATGCGAAATCCGAACTGTTTTGATTGTATAGAAGGAATATTATTCATATTTGATGTGAATAAGGGATTTAAGAAAATATTTTGCGAAATGAGGATGTTATAAAGGAAATTGGGTTTTGAAATAAGAATTTAAAATGGATTTAAGGAAATTAGAAACTGACTGGAGATTAGTTAAGTTGAATGGCTTTCTGAGTGTCGATCTTATGTTGGTTTCGGCCTTCGGGGTTTATACTTAAGAAGTTGTTCTCTTACTAGTTTACAGTTAGAGACTGATAGTTGTGGGAGGATAGTGATGCATGAATAAGAAATGGAAACTTTTTCCAATGTTGATAACGTATATTTTCTAAATTTAGGAAATAAGAATTTACGAATATACGGAAATGGTAAATGGGAAAATGAATAAATAATGATAAATTAATTTAAAGGGAAAAATGTTGATTAATCGATAAAGTTTCCATTTGGAAATAAGATTGTAGTGTGTATGCATGTTTTCCTTCGATAGTTAAATAACCGACTATCGAAATTTTGACCATTTTTCCATCGTCAATATAGAAAGACCGGGATCAGATTTATTATCTGAAAACCACTCCGTATGGGCAATAGTGTGTGAATCAAATATGATGAAGATAATTGAAGACGGAGTTTATGCCAGGGCTGTTCTGGCAAATCCTAGGAAGAAATTGCCTAAGATGGGTTTACAGAATAGTGCCTTCAGTTTGTCCAGTCCCAGGACAACTTGTATTCAAGAATGTATGATGCAGTATATCTAATAGATCTCGTAAGTTGATCACTTCAAACGTATTTACGTTTGGTAGGGGAGGAATTCGTTTCTCTCAGCTTTATACCCGTGTTGTTTTTGGAGAATACAATTTGTGATTTGGAGGGTATGACGACGTGATATTCAAAGTAAATAAAAGGTGTGATTTGTACGTTATAGCCTTAAGCCTCACGACCATGAAATGGTATAAAATCGGGTAGGTCGCACGGCTAGGTGGGTGGATACCAATTAGGGTGTTTGTAATCTGATCTAGAGAAAATCCATTTGCTTCTTTAACCTATTTCGATGTTGTTTCTTTCGGGGAACGGTTGCTGATCCCAACTATTGGTGATAATACATTCGGTACACTCAAGCGAAATGAGTGACCGGTCATGTTTAGCCTCGGTTGCAAGATGTTCTTGTTGAACCTGTGAATTCCTCTCTAGAGATACACTGTCGGATGGTGGTCTCATACCTTGCCAGTTGGAATCCATTACCCAATAAGCACCTGCGGTTTTTGATTATATATTATATATGTGGAACGTGAGATGAAAGCCTTCCACTAGATTGCTATTTATTTGATTTAGACATAATTATAATATCATAAGAGTATGGATTTTAAAAGAATGTTTTGGATTATCGTAAGGTAAAAACCATCTGTTTTTATGTGTGGATCGGTCTTACGATTATCCTATCTTTAAAAAGGATTTTTAAAAAGTTAAACCAAGTGGTTGGAGTTTACTCACACCAGTCCCATAAATGACCCAGAGTTTATTTTGTTTCTATTTACTCTAAACTCTTGGGTGTCCAAATTTGTACGGGCAGTCAAGTTGTCGGGATTTTATAGATATACTTGAAGAGCTTGGAGCAAGAGGCTTCAGGATTATATAGCTATTATTTATTTCTGCTGTGATGTTAGGCGTTGTACTCTGAAAGGATATGTATATACAGTTATTAGTTTGTATTTCAAAAGATATGTTATATAATATATTTTGTTTGTAACGACCCAGCTTTTTGCCCGGTTTTCACTGGTAATTAAACCAACTTAAACCATTCACAAAGACAGATTGTTAGGGGTACTTACACATTTGCATAAAATAATAATAACTTTTCCATTATCATTACAATAATATTACATCATAATTACGGTACAAACATCAGAGTACAAAGATTACACTACGGAAGAGATACTAAACTTAGCAGAAGAATATGCATGCTCCAAGATATAATAGCTCTAGCTCAACCAGCATCCTACTCCAACCAACTCCAAGTCTAAACTACAAACCAAACTACTTGGCTTCCCGTGCAGAAATTATGGGAACCCAGAGTTTAGGTGTGGGAAAAATAAACTCCAGGACAGTCATGGGACTGGTGTGAGAACTCAATAACAGTAATTATTTAGGATTCATTTTAAAGTTGGATAATTCAACGGACCACGCCGCTAATGCAGAACGGGTTTTCTCCATGTGAATTCCACTACATAGAATTTCGCAATGACTTTTTGAAAAATGAAACTAACTTAAGGTCTCGCGGCACACACATAATGCAAATACACACATGTGCAAGGTTTCTCCTTATGCAGTCAAAAATGCCTTTGATACGTAAAATCCTCTTTCAATACTATAATATAGTGTGAAAAATCCTTTCGAAAATAAATGTGTCAATCTTAGCCAGCATAGGTACCATATACTATATTGATTTATGGTATGTAACTAAAAACGTACGGGCTCGTAGCGGAGAATGGGTTTCCAACAATGACCAAGGAAACGAACTTCCTTCTAAACCGAATTTTGAACACCTCTAGAGGGATGTCCGAGGATCAACTCATGCTCCTCATACAGACACAAGGCCGTGTTACCTCTATAAGTAGGTAACTTAGAGTATGCCTGAGTTTGCCATATCCCGGTCGTTACCGACCATTCCAAGCGTGCGCCAACAACGACCACAAAAGTAGATGCTTTTACCACATAGGTTAATACCTGCGCTCCATACCATAGTACACCTTTTATCTAGAAGGAGACAACACCCTATAACATTGCCGCATTTCTTCTTATTTTGGCCATTTACCGGGGTGCGAGGCTTGCCGAGGTTCCGATATACACAAAGCTACGCTTAAATAAGCCATGCTTTGATCATCCAAAGGTCATCACATAACTTAAGTATGCCACATTGTCCATTCGCAACGCATCACTGATTTCTATCAATATATAACCTCTAAGCTCATACTTCTTTGAGAAGGGTGATAAGCAAGAGAATAAATTCTCCGCCACCAAACAGATATATATTTAACAGAGATCAGTTCTACACAATCAATTATAATGTGAGACACACAATCCATACAAGTTCGTTCTGGATCTGAACGAAACCACAATCTGGAATTCCTTCACATACGTTCGGGATTCTTTCCACTTAGTTGATAATCAATCCATCTGTGAATGGGAGCCAATCATTCGAGACATTCAACAAGTTGTCCTTACGATATAAAGGGTCTCGGTCTTCAATGTCGTCTTCAATATCTACAACTACTCCACAACGTTGTATTATTACTTGGAATGGTTTTCGGACATACATCCAATCCCGATCTTTCCAAATAATAAGCGCAATTTTAGAAACACAATTATAGAACACACTGGCTTTCGTCCAAATCTCCTTCCATCTAGGATTTTGTTAAATTAAACTTTTTTGAATCCCCATTCTAGAATTATCTTGAACAAAAATCCATATTTTCAACTTTATTCTTTTAGAACACATCCCTTAAATCAAAGATAATTTAGCCTCAAAAACTTAATTAATTTTCCATTTGATAACTCGTTATCAAAAGCCCAGTTTACTTTGAAAATCCTTACCCCATGTTTTGACCATAGTTGCCAATTAAATCGGTTTCCCAACATTCAATTCTTTAATCTTAACTGAAAGATTATACTTCCTTCCCAATTCCTTATTTTTAATTTCCTCAAATCAAAGATTTTGTTAAATCCCCAAATTAAGATATGAATTTCCATAGCTCAATCTCATTGGGTTTCAAAAATAATATTATTGAAGATATAATTCACGACAAAACCCAAATCAATCGATATTGAACATAAGTTACACAGAAATTGTATCTACTTATATTTGATATCAATTCTCATAATCAACGAATACTATAAGTGGAATAACGATATAATAATAATATCTTCCAAATTCCTCAAATAGTATACGTTTACACCATAGAATTTCATATCAAATATCCGAAGATTATTTCTATCCTACTTGTCTCAATCAAATTAGGAAACTCGTATCTTAATTAAAAGATATCGAACTCTTTGACATTAGATCTGAATAAAAATGTCATCAACTTATCCTTAATATTAATCTCTGTATCCAACTCACACTATAAGCCGAATAATAGTGAACTACCTTTATAATTCCTCAAATAGTAGGAGTCATCATCTATCGGGTTAATATCAAACATTTGAAGATTTATCTCCAACCATATCCAATTATTTAAAATTGAAAAACCCATTTTAATATCAAATAAATCAATTAAATTTACATATAAAACAATTTAAATACTTTTAAATCTTTGAAAACATTCCACTAATCATTTACAAATGATTACTTATAGTTCGGAAAACAGTTTGCAGGTTAAAAACTTCAAAATAGATTGTTTCCGAAGAAAGCATTACAATAGTGTTTTCAAAATTGTTACAAAAGCATTACAAAATAGTTTTCTTAACTGCTTTGATCAGAATATCGTTTATCTTGGCCAAAAACTTAAACTTTACAATTCAAAACACTTTTACATAATTTAGCATTATTTAAAAAAAAAAATCCATATTTTTAAAACATTTAAAATAGCTATTTATAGTAATGGTCGACTACTGCTCTTACAGCGACCTTTTCCAAAACGGACTTAAATATAAGTTGAAAATTATAACTCGAAATAAAAATCTTCTTTCATTCATTTGAAAGTTCTTCATAATGGAAATCAAACGTTTTCCATTTCATGGAAATCCGATTTAGATTGCAAAAGTTATAAGCATTAAAGTTTGCATCAAAAATGCACAAATTGCCGCTGTGCGACAAGCTCTATGTTGACCATAATAACCATTATTCTATGATACTTCAAAATACCTTGGAAAACCATTATATCCTTATATAACCCTTTTAAAATCGTATAAATTTACTTTCCAAATTATTTGGGATCTAAAATTCAACTTTTATTTTACACTTAATAAAATATTAAATTAAAATCCAATTTATTTTTTAATTCAAAAAAAAAACTTTAAATTAACCATCCTATTCGTCAGGTCAGTTAGGGATAGCAAGGGAGAGCAGGAAACTATATTTCCAAATCCAAGCCTAGACACTATCCTCTCTGTCATCCTTGAATGTTCCGACATTTATTTATTCATTTAAAGAAATTTTATCAATATATCTGAATTCATACATATAGTCTTTTCCAATTATTAACCTTCAATTTCAATAATAATATTGCTTCTAAATGCGAAGGAGATTTGTTGATCACCAATGTGATACCATAATTGTTGTGTCATAGTATGTGCGCAACAACATCAACAACTATTATAAACATCTATAGCAACCATAATGAACATAATTAAGTAGATCATAACTTTGCACAAGTGTTATAACACTAAATCTTAATAGTGTGTGTGTTCTAAACTATGCATCCATCATCCATCACAAAAAACATCAATCATCATTAACCACTAATAATTCATCACTATATTTAAATTAGTCTAACTACTAATTAAATATATAAACCGTGGTTAAAGAGTTCTCGCCAAACAGCTTTCCAAATTTCTCGGTAGGCGATCCAAGCTGAGCGAACCATCAGATAGTATTTCGACGCAATGTCTTCTTTACTAATGTATATATATGCTATAAATTAATCTCTCTCTTTATAAGGGAAGGAGGAGGAGGATGACGGCGAACTTTGGCAAGGTGGTGGTGGAAAAGAGGAAGACTTATGCCATGGAAGTCATGGCCATAAGCTTTAAGAAGATGATGAAAAGGAGGAAATGGAATGTAATGGTTATAAAGTGGAGAAAATGCCTCCTTATATAGGAATTGAGAGTTAAAGAGGTGATGACACTTAAGGGGGCAAGTGGAAGGCATATATGAAAGAAAGCATGCATGAAAGAAAGCATGCAAAATACAAGTGTCATTACACTTGTCTTAAGGAGAGAAGGTGAAATTTTTTGTATCGTTTCCCCTTAAATGCTACGAAAACTAAGGGAAACACTTAATTCAAATGCTACTAATTCATGTTATACCTTGACAAATCTGATCGAACGACAAATAGTATTAATAAATCCAAACTTGTTAATATTCATTCTCATCCGTTAAATTTATAATTCAAATAAATCTATTATACAACTAGTAAAAATTATTAAATATACTTGGCCATATATATTTTTGTCCAATTCAAAATTAAATCTAAATTAAGTAACAAAAAATCCAATTTTAAATTGGTTAAAAATTCTGGATCGTTACATTATTCGTTCCGCTGTGAGATTTGTGTTTTACTCTTATGTTCTTCTTATTCTATTCCACTTTTCTATCTTATCTATTCTCACCCTCTAACTTCTTTCTATTGACGTTTTGGTATTTTCGATTCTTGAATAGTCGACATGGTGTTATATGTCGATTACCAAGGCGAAAATCCGTCGGGTCGTTCTAGTGGTATCAGAGCTGAAGGTTAGGTGATTATCTGGGCTCTGTGGCGTAACTCGATAGAGACACGGTTAGTAATACCCTAGATAGAGTTTGAGTGTATATATACCATATAATGTATTTGTAGATTTTATAAAAAATGTTTTATATTGTGCAGATTTATTGGTTGAGTTGTTTATGAGTTCTGATCAATCAGTTTGATCCACTGTATTGGAAAAGTGTTTGTAAATAGATATGTATAAATGTAAGGAGATTTTAAAATCCTGGGAGATTTCAAATTGTTTTACAAGCATCGTGCATGATATTTTGAAATAATTTCAAAAAGGAAATGCTTAAATATGAGTTTTGAAAAGTGATACGGTATTGAGCTCACTTCAGTCGTTGGGAAATAATCCTGATGATGCTGGCCACATCAGCAACGTTCATTTTCGAGTCCTAAGTGACGGATTACTACCAAAGATATTGTTTTTTGAATTGTTTTGAGGAAACGAATTATTCTGGATCCTGAAAGGGAAAGTTTTACTTTTGATATGGTAACAGTTTAAAACTCCCAGGAAAAGATTGTCTGAATTAAAAACAAATTAAATTGAAATATGTATAAGAAAATTGGAATTGAATTAAAACCAGCTAAGTGGAAATTGAATTGAAAAAGAAAATATCGAATAAAATTGGATTAGGAGATATGAATCCAAAATGGTATTGGATTGATGAGTTAAGAGCTTGGAATCGAGAATGAAACTCGTTTGAAATGAAATTTGTCTTGGGCACAAGCGAATAATTGTGTTGAGAATGAATTGATTGGAAATTGATTGAGAATGCATTTGTATATGCTGACTTGGTAGTGGATTGTAAGTGATAGAACTGAGTGCCAGACAAAAAGGTACAAGTTTATATATTATATGAGTTTGGTGATTTTATGAGCTGATTTGGCAAGCTGTTTGGCTGTTTGATTTTCTTTTGGATTCGAGAAGGCCTAGAGAGGCAAGTTGTAGTTGTACCGATTGAGTCGTGCAAAGGAGATGCTGGCGAAATTTTCCTAAAATTTAAGGTGTTAGAAAATTTTCAGAATTTTTGAAAATTTTGGTTATTTGGAATGAATTAATATTTTAATTAAAATAAATTGGATCAGTTGAAATTGAAGTTGAAGAAGTAAACCAAAAGACTTTTAATCTTGTTAATAGGATTTATAACATTTTTTCTACCTTAGTAATTTCAAGGACGAAATTCTTTTAAGGGGGAAAGAATGTAACATTCCGTATTTCTATCGATCGAATAATTATTTTATTTAATTATTGAAATAATGGATTGATAATTCAAAATGGATTAAATTAAATATATTGGATATTTAATTAATATAAACAATAAAATAATATATTTAATTCCGAAATAATCGTAATTAAGTTGGATTGACAATATTGTGTGATTTGGATAGTATAAAAGATTTGTTTGAGTTAGATTCGAATTTTAATAACAGATCTTTTTAATAAATGACGTTTGAACATATTAATTATATTATAATTAAAATCGAGCTCGAAATGGCGTGGTAGTTCGTAATATTATGTTTTGAACTTCAATTGAATATACAGAATCCGTTTTAAGTCGGATCTATCTGAAACAAGAAACGTTCGGATCTGGTGAACTATATTTTTCTAACAAAAGAGAAAATTCGAGATTTTTTCATGTACCTTGTGAGTTACCAAATCAAATTTTCAAAAAGTCGCTATGGAATTTGTTTATAATTTATAACGAATTATTTATATTATAAATGGATTTTTAATATAAATGGAATATCGATTTAACTTGGATTTGAGAATATCGAGTTATAAATCCAAATGTATTTATTATATAGCTGTATTTCATTCTATGTGAATATATATGATAATATTTATTTATTATTATTAAATTAAATTGTTTTTAAATATATTAATATTTTATTGGTTTATTTAGACCTTTAAAAAGAGCCATTTTTTGCAAACGACCTCGGTTTTTGACAAAATTAATATTTTTTGGATTCGAATATGAAATTATTGTTAAATTTCAAATTTCGTGATTTTTGGAGTCAGTATGCGGCCACGCAGAATTTTATTAAGAAAAACAGTCACTAATTTGACTTTAAAATATGCTGTGTGAGCAAACAGACTCGGAATTCGATGAAACAAGTTTTGTTGGGTTTGTAATGTCAAAATATAGATGTATGTCCATTTTCATTGAATTTGGATATTATATGTGATTATAGGGATTTTTAAAAACAAATACAAACAACGTTATATAATAATAAATAAAATAATGAATATAAAATTATTGTTTCTCCCTTATAAATACCCCAACAACCATACCTTAACCCTAATACTTCATTCGCTGGTCAAAGGGTTTTGCCACCAGTAACCGCTCTCAAACCAAAATCATTCACTTTAAAAATTCAAAACAATTGGTAGAAATATCCTTAAATCTTCATACAAATATATTTGGGATCCTTATAAGAAGAGCTTCCCACCTATACGGGTTTTACAGTGTGCGATGCAAGTTTGGTGCTCTCGACTGTGAGCAGCGTGAGTTTCAGCAAACTAGGGCTGAAACGTTCGAAGATTTTGGTCTACGAACTCAGAAATTGATGAGATCATCGAATTTGTGATGAAGTTTATCTTTGGTTTTGATTTTCTGGTGAGATTCAAAAATAAAAAGTGTCGCGACTCCTGTGTTGTGCATACGCGGGTTTGAAAATTGCACCCGAGAAGGTGAACTCGATATGAACGAAATTGGTATGAGAACAGAGAGTTTTAGATGAGAAGATTAAAGATGGGTTAATTTTTGAATTTCATAATGTAATGGAGGAGAAGGGATGGCTTGAATGAGCTGCAATGGTGATGGAAATTTTAGGGAGCAGTTCGCTGGGAAGGAAAATGTTGAGCTGGCTGATTAGGAGCTGATGACGTGGCTTAAGGGGGATTAGTTGAGGTTAATTAACTATTAATTATTTAATTAGCGATGTTTAAATAGTGTATAATTTATTATATTAATAACTTTATCATACGATATTAGAATTTAGCCAAACCAAATCCGTCAGGATCATATGGACGAGCACTATAAGGTCGTGAAGTTTGGAGCGATTTGGAGCTTGCTACAATGTATGGTGAAATAAAACGCCTGATTGGATCTATTGAACAACTTTCGTTATTTAACGATAAACCACGAAAGTGAGTAAACTCACCAACTCTGTTCAATTTATAATTTTCTAAACATAGTTTAGTATTGATAACTGATGATTTATTTTCTATGTGATGGTTAGTTGGATTAATTGTTAATTTATTTGGTTGAAAATATAAATACAGTTATATATATATATAAAAATCTTTAAATAAATATTGATTCTGTTTATTAGAATATATCATATTGATATAGGATTCATGTTATGTATGTTGATTAACATTTGTGGATGCAAGGAAACAAGTTAAAGAGATCCAATGGGATTCCTCAAATATTATTGCATATTACTTGTTTTCATATATTGTTATATGAACTGTTTAAAACCAAATGTGATTGGATATGGGTTTGGATATTGATTGTTGGATTTTAAATTCAATGTTTTTTGGTTATTAACCAATCGGCTGTATTTGTTAGATGATTGATAGTTGATTGCTTAAAATCCATTGTAAATGCATTAATTCGCCGTTAAGCGAATTTACGCAATTTAAATTATAAATTTTAGTTTATAATTGACATAAGGTTTATTTAACATTTTTATTTGAAATAGATTGAATAATTTTTTTTATAAATAAATAAGTATTCCTAATCAGGTTTACAAAATAATTGCAAATGATTTATTTAAATGAATTCATGTGGGGTTGATAAGTGTTATAAAATAGAAAAGCACAAATTTAACCAAGGGGTAAATGGTTGGAAGTAAATTTAGTGTGATTTTTATAAATTAAATTAAATTCAAGTATGAATTTGGATAGAAAATTGGAAATTGGTTTTGACATCGACATTTGAAATTGGATAAAGACATAGTAGTTATAAAGAAAAATTAAAAGAGAGTTTAAGTGATTGAAATCAAAAATGAGATTTTGTACGAATATTCTATAAATAAAAGTATAAATAGAATTTGGGTTTGAGATATTGTTTTATAATGTGAAATCAAAGTTGTTTTGATTGTATAGATGGAATATTATTCACATTTGATGTGAATAATGGATTTAAGAAAATATTTTGCGAAATGAGGATGTTACAAAGGAAATTGGGTTTTGAAATAAGAATTTAAAATGGAGTTAAGGAAATTAGAAACTGACTGGAGATTAGTTAAGTTGAATGACTTTCTGAGTGTCGATCTGATGTTGGTTTCTGCTTTCGGGTTTTATACTTAGGAAGTTGTTCTCTTACTAGTTTACAGTTAGAGACTGATAACTGTGGGAGGATAGTGATGCATGAATAAAAAATGGAAACGTTTTCCAATGTTGACAACTTATATTTTCTAAATTTAGAAAATAATAATTTATGAATATATGGAAATGGGAAATGGGAAATGAATAAATTAATGATAAATTAATTTAAACGGAAAAATGTTGATTGATGATTGATCGATAAAATTTCCATTTGGAAATAAAATCGTTGTGTGTATGGATGTTTTCCTTTGATAGTTAAACAACCGACTGTCAAAGTTTTGACCATTTTTCTGTTATCAATACGGAGAGACCGGGATTAGATTTATTATCTGAAAACCACTTCGTATGGGCATTAGCGTTGCGAATCAAATATGATGAAGATAATTGAAGATGGAGTTTATGCCAGGGTTTTTCTGCCAAATCGTAGGTATAGATTGCCTAAGATGGGTTTACAGAATAGTGCCTTCGTTTTGTCCAGTCCCAGGACAACTTGTATGGAAGAATGTCTGATGAAGTTATCCAATAGATCACGCAAGTCGATCTCTTCAAATGTATTTACGTTTGGTACCGGAGGAATTCGTTTCTCTCAGCTGTATACCCATGGCATTTTTGGAGAAATCAATATGTAATTTGGTGGGTATAACGATGTGACTTCAAAGTAAATAAAATGTGTGATCTGTACGTTATGGCCTCAAGCCTCACAACCACGAAACGGTATTAAATCGGGTAGGTTGCATGGCTACGTGGGTAGATGCCAATTAAGGTGTATTGTCACCTAATCTACAGAAAATCCATTTGCTTCTTTAACCTATTTTGATGTTTTCCTATTCGGGAAACGGTTGCTGATCCCAACCATTGGTGATAATACATTCGGTACACTTAAGCGAACTGGGTAACCAGTCATGTTTAGCCTGGGTTGCAAGATGTTCTTGTTGAACTCGGTGTATTCCTATCTAATGATACACTATCAGAAGGTGGTCCTATACCTTGCCAGTATGAATCCATTACCCAATAAGCGCCCACGATTTTTGATTATATATTATACATGTGTAACATGAGATGAAAGCATTCCACTAGATTGCTATTTATTTGATTTAGACATTATTATAGTATCAGAAGAGTATGGATTTTAAAATAATTTTTTGGTTTATCATAAGATAAAAAACCATCTGTGTCTATGCATGGATCAGTCTTACGATTATCCTTTCTTTAAAAAGAATTTTTAAAAAGTTAACCAAATAGTTGGAGTTTACTCACTCCAGTCCCATGACCGACCCAGAGTTTATTTTGTTTTGTTTTACCCTAAACTCTTGAGTGTCCAAATTTGTAAAGGAAGTCAAGTAATCGAGATTTCACAGATATACTTGGAGAGCATGGAGCAGGAGGCTTCAGGATTATTTAGCTATTGTTTATTTCCGCTGTGATGTTATGCGTTGTACTGTGAAATGGTATGTATATACAGTTATTAGTTTGTATTTCAAAAGTATGTTATATAATATATTTTATTCGTTCCGCTGTGAGATTTGTGTTTTACTCTGATACTGTTATTATGTTCTTCTTCTTCTTCTATTCTAATTTTCTATCTTATCTATTCACACACTCTAACTTATTTCTATTGACGTTCCAGTATTTTCGATTATTGAATAGTCGACATTGCGTTGTATGTCGATTATCGAGGTTGAAAATCTGTTGGGCCATTACAAAACTAGAGATCACCTTATCTTCCATTGTCCTTATTCTTCATATCGCTGGGTTCGTTGTCGGCTTAAGCTTAGCCTAGTTCCCTCTCATACGAGCTATCTGACGTTGGAAGATGAAATGTTGATGCTTAAAAACTCTTTCGCTACTGTGTCATTCAGCCAAGATGTTTCCTTCTATGCAATTATTACCACAGTTTACCACATATGGAATGAGTGGAACCTACGAATTCGTAGCAATCATGAGTGGAATAAATCTAGAAGACGGGATTTTAATGAACCTGAAGTTAAATACATACTCAAAAAATCGGGAAGATTGAAGAAACGAAGTCAAATGGATGCAGAAATTGGAGATCGGTGGGTGTTAAACATCTTGATGTAGGGTGACTATTGATTTTGCGCAGGAATGATTTAGGGGGTTTTTCGTGGATCTTCCAGTTTTTCATTTTGGGTATGTTATGAAGATGAAGTGGCTTTTTTCAGTTTTCTTTGTAGTTTATGTTTTATGAGGTGCCACTTGTAAGTTAATGTACTATGCTTTGTGGGTTCTACTGGTTGTTTTATGTTTGTTTTCTTTTTTGGCTAGGTAGAAGGTAATACGATGTAATGTTAGTCGGTTGGTACTTTTTGTATTGTTTATTGATGCGTTGTCAATAAAGCACCGCATTCTTTTTTCCTGTCTAGTTCTCACGCTTAGTTTCTAGTTCAGGTTTTTATCGAGGCGGTTTACCCATTTTCAAAAAAAAAACTAGTTAGAGAATTAACCAAACCAAAAGCGAGCGATTTCACGAGTCTTCAGCTTCGTCAGTTACGAATCCTAAACTATGAAACTCAGTCTGACCTGAGTGTCATGAAAAACACAAAACACTCGAGTCAAGATTAACTTTATTCAAGTAAATTAACACCGATAAGATAGAAAATCCCAACTGGTATATGAAGTTCAAATTTCGGACATGTGTACAATCGCTAACATTCACGGTCAGAATATATTTGGCATAAAACCAACGTCTCAGGTTACTAAATAAAATAAGTAGTCATTGAATTTTCTTATATGTTCATATGCAAAATAGTCTTGGTTAGCCTAAATGTGGTAAATAATCAGTACAAATTGGGATGCAAGTTTACAAAACTTAGCAAGACTATGTATGCCCATATATATTTTTATACAGGTTTATAATGTCATAAGGATAGGGAACCCAAAATAAGCAGCAAGTGCACTTGTAACGGCCAATAAGTACACAAGTGATGTGTAAGGCATTATTTGAACAAAATTATATGAAATAGAAAATCTGCTTAGTATCATTATTAATAGCAAAGTCCAAGCTCTTAGGATAAACTTTGTAAGAAAAAGGTGTCAGCGGTTCCCCTTTTTTCCAAAACAAGGAAAGTGTGTATAAAACTATGGGTGCATTTAATGTTTACTCAACGTGAACCAAAATGTGTTCAAGTTTCAAAATCAGGCCAAGTGCGAGTAATTTCAGCTCAAGAAATTTGATTATTCCATATAAGTTTAGGGTATATTTAAGTAAACAAAGCACGGTGCATACATACATATATATATATATACACATATATGTATATACACACATATATACACACATATATATACATATATATACATACATATATATATATATATATATATATATGAGTGTGTGTGTGTGTGCGTGTGTGTATGTTTTTCAAGTTTCAAACAACCTATAGTATGTTCCTAATTTATGGCAGCAATTGATAGCAGGATGTGGTATCCTCATTAACATGCATGTCAAAAACTGATGACAAACAATTTGATCAATGCATGACAAATAAATCAATATAAGGAAATATGCGTCTTGGATATAGGCCCTACAAAATATAGAAGGGACATGGCACTTTTCTCCATGTTACTATATATATTCACGTGTAAAACTGCACGAGTATATATATATATATGTATATATATGTATATACATACATACATACATATATACATATATACACACACACCTATACAGGCTTAAAAGGGTTAAAATGTGTGTTTGTATATTTCTAACAGGCAAATTATAACAGAGCCACTGTTACCAATATATTTAAAGCAACTTTGTATATTTGTAGAATAATACATGAGTGTGTGTGTGTATATACACACACACATACATACCTATCCTAACACACACACACACACACACACACATATATATATATACACACACACAAAGTGTAATGACCCGAGTTTTTATCAATCGTAAACACATATATTAGATGATAGTGAGTGTGTATTTAAAAATCTTGACTTTAAAATACTCAAAACATGTCAAAAGGGTAAATTACATTTTTCTCTTTGTGTATATGATAGCATATTTTAAAGTGTTGTTTAAATTTATATTTAACATGTGTATGATATATAACACTTGTGCATAGCATATTTTAAAAGTGCCATGATTTTGTAAATATTTTGTTCAGGTTTTCAAAAGCTTTAAATCCTTAGATTTGACAAGCACCTTGTTTTTAAAACATGGTTAAACACCTTACACATAACATGTTTAAAACACCCTCTTTTGTTCTCAAACCAATACAAAGGAAATAATTGATTTTTGTATGCATTGGAATTGAAAACATGAATTGTCGAATCTATCTTCAAAATCATATTTTCATGATCAAACATCAAGGATTTGAATGACAAATCAATGTCATGAAAAGTCATTTACATTTTTGCACTGGAACTAGGACTTGAATGGTCAAAATCATTCCACTTCATCCATGAAGCTAGCAAGTAGGATAGGCACATGGCAAGATCAATTTAAATAGGAGTATTTTCAGTTTTGCAAGTTCTTTTCTTCCTTTTCAATGTAAATTCTAAAAATATAAGTCATGCTACATTTTCCAAAGCCTTAGCTAATTTGTCAAATAAATATATGTATCAAAAGATTTGTAAAAATCATATCTATGCATTCTCTTCTTGTCTACAATAGTTGATTTCATGTCATAGATTTTTTCTAAGGATTTTCTTATATGTTTTCACCTCATAACATAGATTTGATAGTACAATACTTTCAGATTTTTAACATACCTTGCAAGGCAAGGTTGTATTTAAATAAAATCTTGTAAAATCAAATTTTTGACATATGAGAAGTAGGATTTGAAAGCTCATTTAAAAATGAATATTTTTAGTACCTAAGATATCTCAATATCTTGTAATAACCAAAGGAAAAGAGGGTAGAAAGAGGGATGGTACATTGCACATTTAATGTGTGGGGTTTTTAAGGCAAAAGGGGAGAGTTGAGTACAAAATGCTTAGGGGTTTTTAGGGGGTATCTAGCCTGATATGCCATGTGAAAGTGGTGAGGTTTTGCAAAGATTTTGTGAGAGAAAATTGGTTGTGAGTGGTCTTTTATTTGTCACAGAAAAAGGCCTGTTGTGCTGTTTCAAATCAGCATTTATTACACACATATTTTATCATTTTCCTGCCTCTATATAAAGACCTATACATGTGCACATTACACTCACACAAACACAACAAGTTCAAAAGTGTTTAGCAAAGGAAAGCAAGGATCTTGGGAGCTTTTAAAGTGAGTAAAACTGATTTACATTTTCTGTTTTAAATCCTGCATTTTTCTTGCTGTGTTGAATTTTTATGTAAACATTTGTGGTGTGTGCTTACCTGAGGAAAACATGCCTGTATGATTTTCTTGGATTGATATGATGATGGTATCATTAATTGTTGTTGTTGAAAAGTTTGAACACCCTACTGTTAGTAAAAGGTATGGTCTGTATAAGTTCCAGATCTTATTCTTCTGTCCAAATCATTCAAAATCAACATGGATCAGTAAGATCCATGTTAGTGGGTTAGTACAGGGTGCCAACCATGGTTTGAAAATCTTAATATATTCAGACTAGTGTTCAGAATTAAAGAACTTTTGCTAAAAAAAATTACTGTCATATTAAAAGAAAACAATAGGTTCTTCTCTGTTGCTCATTTCAAAAGTGGATTTTAAAATTGAATTAAAAAAATGTTTGATTACCTTAACATGATCAGCAAACCAAGTAATGATTTTTAAAACAAAAATCATGATTTTTAGTCCTTTAAATTAAGACATTGGTTGAGATGATCAAAGTTTGAACTATGGCCAAATTCTGATCATCCAGGCCGAGGGGGGGGGGGGAGGGAAAATTTGTTGAGGGTGGAGTATCATCAGGGATAGGAGATTCGGGGAAAGATGCAAAGCAATTTTTCTAATGATTAGATTTGGGAAAATCAAGAGAAATAGAGTTTTAAACCTAGGTTTGGGTTCGGGTGCTTGAGTCAAAACTGCTCGGAAATGGTGGGGATTCAGACGTGCGGTCAGGGGGGAATCGGGGCATCCTGGTCCGGTGATGACGTGGCAGCGAGGTGGTTGCGTCCAGTGGTCGATGGACGGCGGTAGGAGGCTTTTTCTGTGATGACTTTGTATCGGGGAAAAAGGGAGGTACGGTCATTTCCAGTTCTGGCGAGGTAAAGGTGGGTTCTGATGGTCGTGGATGGTCAGGAGTGGGTGGCCGACGTGACTGAGTGGTTCTTGGGGGTGGACGGGGGCGGCAACACGTGTGCATGTGCACAAGCTAGTGCAGAAGGAAGGAATAAGAAGAGGAACGAGTGGTGAATGTGGAAATTTGGTGATCAGTCAATGTTCAGTGGATGTGGTACTTTAAACAATGTGGTACTTTGTTAAGCCAGGTGGTAGTTCAGTTTTGGGCCAAAACCATGGTGTCTGGGCTCGATTTCATGGATACACGCCGGGGTTTAAAAACTGGTACTTTGCAAATGGATACTTTGTGTTTTAAATTAAAAACAATAGTTTCAAATATATTTAAAATTATATCAGCTTTTAAACTTAACATCGGTTTAAATAAAAGAGATAAATAAGTATTTAAATAAAAATAACATTTTCATTTATTTTGCAAGAACAAAAGAGATAAGTGAATCAAGAGAAAAAAATTACTGTATTCGTCAAGGGTTGAATGTAAAATAGAGAAACTGAGATTTTAAATTTAATTTAATTTAATTTAAATAAGAATTTGAAATGACTTTCTAATGTAAAATGCAAGCTGTAAAGAAAATGAGAAGGAAGCCAACCAAGTGTGAAAGAGTAGATCTTGTTCGTAATAGTAGTCGAGATAAGTCAGAAAACTGAAATTTTGTTAAATTTTATATTTAGTTTATAATTTAAAATTTGAATTTAAATGAAATATTTAATTTGAAACAATCGAGATAAAGAGAGACTGTATGTTAAACATACGCTAGTTTTTTTGTCAGTTTTGAACTGTATGTCGAGAACGGTTCTGTATTTATAAAATATGAATTTTGAATGATATTAAATCGTGTTCAGATGAAAATAAAGAGAAATTTTATTAATATATAATAAAAGAAGAAAAGAAGTAAATCAAGCAGAAGGGAAAGTAAATCAAAAATAAAAGATCAAAGTAAGATTTGACGAAACAATACAAAGTGTAAAAGTCGTAGAATTGATTATAAATCATCAAATCTATTCATGAATAACCAGAGTAAGTAATAACGATGAGAAATATTTTTTTGAAGATAAATAAAAGTAAGAATTCATTTTGAAAGATGACGAACAAAACAGGAAGAAAACCGTGTGCGACGCACACGCTAAAATTGTCCGTTTTGAAAAGATGATCGCTATACCAAATATCGACAAGATAATCATGTACTGTTTGGTTTGACTATAACTGTATATGCAGATTTGATTATAATCTTGTTAGAATTATAATTTAAAGAGAAAAATGTTCGTTAATGTAAAGACCCGCAACCTCCCCGTAAGGGAAAGCGTCGGATAGTTCGAGAACAAACCACAGCAGAACGCATACAGAAGAACATTTCATTGTATATTACAACAATGCATCAGATTACAAGAATATACAGAGTATAAATCAATATTACACAGAAATATCAGAGATTTAAATTACATTTAAATACATAGCAGCGGAAAATAATACAATACACAACTAGAATGAGATATACGGATACAAAGCTTTCCGGATATCGTTCCAGCTGTAAACCAGGATCCTGTGAATATAAATCTGCAAAACCAAACTACTAGCTGCCCGTGTCAAAATAAGGGCACCCAGAGTTTAGGTTAAAACAATAAACTCCAGGTCAGTCATGTGACTGGTGTGAGAACTAAAACAGTTATAAATCTTTATTTTAAAGCTTAGGTAAATCAAGGGACCACGCCGTATAACACGGAACGAGTTTCCTCCCAAGAATACCAGTGCATAAAACAAACAGCGCAATGCTAAATAAAGAAAAATGAAGCTGTTATAAGACCCAGGTCCTATCACACAATGCAAACGCAAGCCGGGGGATAGGGGTTTCCCTTATAACAGCCAAAGAATGCTGGATACGTTTAAAACAAATCATTTGATACTATTATAAGTGCATAGTGTATAAAACAACTTCAAATCATAAGTATCAATCATAGGCGGCATGGGTACCATATATCATGTCGCCATATATAGGTTTACAAATAAAACCGCAAAGTCACGTATTTGGAAATTGGATTTCCTTCTATGAACCGAGGCAAAAGATAGTCCTCAACCGATTCGAGACTGCCTAGCCCGAGTCTCAGGCAAGCGCGCAGGCAAGCCTTGGAGCGACAGGGCCGGTCCACCGATGTGGATTATTATACCTGAGCACTACGTTTCGCCGCCCTTTGGGGCGTAAGCGAGCCAACGAATGACTCCATCGGACCCGGATCGTCCGATCTAACCGAGGCGCCTCGCAACAGCAACAACCACATAAGTCAAACTCGTCAGGGCGTGTAAAACCACTGACGCCACTTCTAGCTAGGAGGAAACGCAGGCCCTCCCTGAGGTCCGTCTCCCGTTTTTGGTTCATACCGGGTGTGAAACACGCGAGGTAAACGTTACACAAAGCTACGCCACAAAGGCCGTGCTTTGATCATCACCACAAGACTTTGCTTTTCAACAGAAGCCTTGATCATTTGCATCTTAGCATGCCACACAGGCAAACCATCCTATGCAACCGATATCAGTCACACAGAATGAAATCCGATGTCAGACACACAGTCCATTTACAAGTCCGTCCTGGGTCTGAACGAAACCGGAGGCACCTAGTACCCCGCATATCCATCGATCTCCAAGTACGTCTGGACGATCACTAACTGTTTCCATCTTCTTGGGTGTACAGCCCAATCAAGATCATCAGTTATCACCCAAACGACGTGAAGACCTCCGGTCTTCGACCATCGTCTTCATCTTCGACTTATCGTCGTATCAGTTATTCAGAATGGGTTAAACCCGGTCTTTCCGAATAACTCGCGTATATATTATAAAAGTGTTACACAAACACAACATACGCCTCATTCCAACTCATTAGTCATTAACCGTAAATTAATCAAGAGAATAATTCCCCAAATATTAACCCCGAAGGCCGAAACCAACATCAGATCAATATCCAGAAAACCATTCTACTTAGCTAACCGACAGTTAGTTTCTAAATTTCACGTTCAAATCTAATTAAAGATTCATTAAAACTCCACTTAGTTTTAATCTGTGACTGGGTTAAAGAATCAGTGTCATTTAAAAACACGGTTCACGATAAACCCAAAGTCACATCCCATTAATTATCGGGTTAAAGAACAAGTGTTATTTAAAACACTGTTCACGATAAACCCAAAAATCAATATCAATTCAATTCCAATTAAATATTATTTAATTGGTACACTTCATTAAATCTAAATAAAAAGATTTAATCTTTTCTCAACTGGGTTCAAGAACAGTGTTAGTGAAGACACCATTCACGACAAACCCAAATCACATTCGATATATTATCGGGTTAAAGAACAAGTGTTATTTAAAACACTGTTCACGATAAACCCAAAAATCAATATCAATTCAATTCCAATTAAATATCATTTAATTGGTACACTTCATTAAATCTAAATAAAAAGATTTAATCTTTTCTCAACTGGGTTCAAGAACAGTGTTAGTGAAGACACCATTCACGACAAACCCAAATCACATTCGATTAATTATCGGGTTAAAGAACAAGTGTTATTTAAAACACTGTTCACGATAAACCCAAAAATCAATATCAATTCAATTCCAATTAAATATCATTTAATTGGTACACTTCATTAAATCTAAATAAAAAGATTTAATCTTTTCTCAACTGGGTTCAAGAACAGTGTTAGTGAAGACACCATTCACGACAAACCCAAATCACATTCGATATTCAATACAAGGCTCTGAATAGAAACTATATCGGCCTATATTCAATATCAAATTCTACGATTAACAAATGTCGTATTGGAAATAACGATATACATATATATCTTTCAAATTTCCATAACAACACCTGTAATATCACGAATTCCAACATCGAAATATTCCGAAGACAATTTCGATTCAAATCCACTCCAATGCAATCATTGGAAATTTTGGTTATTTTCAAAACCATTTCAAATTCAATTTATTTATTTAAAAATAAATAGAATTATAATTCTAGTTCAAAACTAGTTCATTTCGATAAAAATCTATTTTTACCTTTTCAAATATGGAGTTTTTCATCCCAATTCTTTCTAAATCATTTCTTATGATTTTACACAAATTATTACTATTTTTAATAATTTTATCAAGGCCCGTACAGTCGATTTCCATCAATGGCCATCGAACTGCACTTACAGCGACCTTTTTCAAATTTGATTTGGACATAATTCCAAATCCAACCGTTAGATTTCAAATTTCTAATATTCGTTAGAAAGCTCTTTTCGATACGAACCCAACGGTTCCGGTTTTAGGAGAATCCGACGGTCGGATCTCCCGTAATGTCCGTTTGAAACAAATGGTCGAAATTCACGAACTGCCGCGGCGCGGCGCGTTCTATTCAGGCCATTATATTATATATATAATATATATAATATATATACTTCGTCGATTTCTATTTAAAAACGAATTATATAAATAGTTTTGAATTCGTTTCAAAAACATTTTCAACTTTCTTTTCAATTCAAATCAAAATTGAATTCTTCATTTTAAATTCGTTTTAAAATTCATTTCTATTCAATTCAAATTTCAATTCAATTTGAATTCATTTCAATTCGCTTTCAATTCAATTCGAAATCGTTTTCAATTCAATTCATTTCGAAATCGTTTTCAATTCAATTCATTTCGAAATCGTTTTCAATTCAAATTATTTCGAAATATTCGATTTCGAGATTACTTTTCAATATTCATTTTAAAATGAATAAAATCGATATAAATATCGTTTACGTCATAATGGCGTCAATCTAATCCTCACGGCTTCACATATTTCTATTTTCAAATATTCTATTTCGAATATTTCTATTTCAAATATTTTTTTTTCGAAACTGGAATGAGGCCCAATCAATTACCATATAATGTTAATTATATGGATTTTCTACAACACATGTATATATCAACAACGATGAATAATCAACCATCAACCAAAGTGCACTACACTGTATAAGCATCAAATATAGACATTTAACGCTTATAGCAGCTTGTCAATCAATCGATCGACATATTTAATCAATCAGGATGAGTGAACTTCAAATTTCATCCTAACACCCGTGTGGGGTTTCAAACAATCAAACACATATTTTATTTGTGCAGTTAGGCGATGTGTAAAATTTATCGACCCAATCAACGTCATTCAAATAGGTGTACATAAACAAACCGTCTGGTTTGTAAATGAATATTTATTTATTCACATTCACGTTAAAAATTATATTTTTAACGATAACACATTTTATTTCAACATATGAATTTCTATTCAATTCATTTACACAATAAAATGATATTTTTATTTTCTAACATATTTTAGAAAATTTCGGCGGCATAACGGCACGATACTAGAAACGGGACAAGGCCTAGCCTTATCCCCGGTCTAGTGAAGGCCTACGCCATTCACTCATCAATCAAATCAATTTCATTTTGCAAACCACAAAATTTGGAGTAAGGGTCTAACCTAGCCTTACTCCTACGCCTTATAACGGCGCACGTCTAATCCTAACCAATTTATCGATTCGATTTTTCACACCACAAACCACATTCAAACCAATATCGCAATCAATCACCAAACAGTCAAACAAACAAGTCCATGGTCTGTGGACGATTGTGTCGGGTGCTACTAAGCACCGTCTGCATCCTAGTATATATATATAACTAGAAAAGAAATAGAAAGGTGAGAAATTCTCACATATAGCTATCCTAGCTCCACGGCACTTCATTTGCAGAAGTCTTCGTCGTTTCGCCCTTTTTTTTTTTTTTGTCACCTTCGTTGCCCAATGCCACTATATATATAAAATAGAATTTTTATTTCGCTATTCAATACATAAAAATCGAATTTTTACTTCGCTATCCAATATATAAAAATCGAATTTTTATTTCAAAGTTCCATATATAAAAATCGAATTTTTATTTCAAAGTTCAATATATAAAAATTCTATTTTTCTATCGAAGTTCAATATATAAAAATTCTATTTTTCTATCGAAGTTCAATATATAAAAATTCTATTTTTCTATTGAAGTTCAATATATAAAAATTCTATTTTTCTATCGAAGTTCAATATATAAAAATTCTATTTTTCTATTGAAGTTCAATATACAAAAATTCTATTTTTCTATTGAAGTTCAATATACAAAAATTCTATTTTTCTATCGAAGTTCAATATATAAAAATCACATTTTTAACTCGAAGTTCAATATATAAAAATCATATTTTTCCCTCGAAGTTCAATATATAAAAATCATATTTTTCCTATGAAGTTCAATATATAAAAATCATATTTTTAGTTCGCTATTCAATATATAAAAATATGATTTTTATTTTGAAAGAAATCAGTTTTCAATACCTTTTAAAAATCAAAATCAGTTTTTACTCTTTTTATAAAATCAGTTTTTAACTTTTAAAAAACCAAGTCAGTTTTTACTCTTTAAAAACAAAACAGTTTTTTTTTCTCTTTTAAACAAAAATCCGTTTTGTTACTAATTAAAAACCAGTTTTAATTTTATATAAAAAATCAGTTTTATAAATAAAGAAAAAATCAGTTTTATATTCTAATAAACAAAATCAGTTTTTTTTTATCATTTTAAAAATCAGAACTTACCTTTTTTTTTTAAATAAAACAATTCAGTTTTAACGAATTAAAATAAATAAATAAAAAAAACAATAAAATACTTACGGGGGGGGGCATCTCCGTTCGTCAGTGCTGGCTTCTAGGGGCGTCGACCTCGTCGGCAGGAGGAGGCGGGCTTCGGTCGTCAGGTGGCTCGACGATTTGGGGGGGGGGGCGCTGCGTTCGAACGATAGAGGAGGGAATCGGGGAAGAAGGAGGAGGTGGGGGAAGAAGAAGAGGGGACGGCGGCGGAGGTGGTGCGGCGGCTCCAGGATCGAGGCGACGGGGGTTTAGGTTTAGTTAGTTTTTTTTTTTTTTTTTTTTTTTTTTTATAAAATGACGGGGAGAGAGAATACTGAGGAGAGGGGGGGGGTTTATTTAAATTTATATTATTACCCCTTTTTTTTTCTATGATTTTTTTCTCTTTTTTTTTCTTCAAAAAGGTAACCTTATTTTTCGAAATCAAAATCGAACCCACCGACTGTCGTCCCTAGCGCTTAACCCCCATTCTGAACACAATGGGATATGTATCGCAAGCTGATTTGACCGTTTCGATTTGTTTCCTTTGAATTTACATTTAAATCACTATATTGAATTTTAAACGTACATTTCAAATTACTGGGGTCACATACTAACTAGAAAAATTCCATAAAAATATTTTCTAGCTTCGTATTGACGATACGGTCCTAACAAAACTAGTTTCGTCGAATTCCGAGACCGTATGAAAAATGGCCATTTTCCAGTCGATTAAAATCAACTGAAAATGGTCAAACGCGTTTTCCTTTGCCACGCTCACATATTGATTCGAAAAATTATGAAATTCGAAACCTAGCAATAACTTTACATCCCGGACCCAACAAAACTGGTTTCGTCGAAATCCGAGGTCGTTTGCAAAATGGCTATTTTTAAGGGCTAAATATTATATTAAAATATATATAAATTCCACAGCGACTATTTCTAATTTTCAACTGGACATATCTCATCATTTATAAAGTGAAATCTCAGTTTCTCGACTTCGTTACAAAGATATAGTTATACAGATTCAAATATTTCTTGTTTCGTTCAATTCTGACTTATATTGAATTCTGTATATTCAATTGAAATTAGAAATCGAATTTTCGAACTACCGCGCCATTTTCAATTCCTTTTATAATTATATATAATTATTATATATTCTAACGACGACGCGTATAATATATACGATCGAATTATATTCAAAATAAATTTCTCGTCGATATTATTTAAAATAATTCATTTTAAATAATCAAAATTCGCTAAAATGGCCAAAATAAAAATTTCAAACTGGCCCAGATTTTCCGGG
Organism: Allium sativum; assembly: GCA_030737875.1. NCBI lineage: Eukaryota > Viridiplantae > Streptophyta > Magnoliopsida > Asparagales > Amaryllidaceae > Allium > Allium sativum. The sequence continues at coordinate 718,643,845 of CM060916.1, read as the reverse complement.
TTGTTACAATCTCCCCCACTTAAAACTTTTCGACCCCGAAAAGGAACAAAGTCGAAAGTGGTTTGATTAATCAACTCTACGCTCGACCTGGCTTCCATTCTCTAACTTTTCAGTTTCTGAGAATTTCTAAAATTTCAAAAATTTGGCTAACACCCTAAATTTTTGAAAAATTTCGCCATAACCTCCCCTGCACCGGGAGCATCGGGGAATTTCAAATAGCTTCCCCGGTCCTTTAGATCTCAAAAAGAAAAAGAAAAAGCCAAGCGGCTAGCCAATAGGCTCACAAAATCATCATCACCCAAACAAAACAGGAAATTATGTAGTAAACATGTACCTATTTGTCGGGCAAACAAATTTTATTCTCTGGCTCTAGCCTCCTTGCTATGACCTGTTCAATGTAAGTATATGTATATGCAAGCAAATGCGACCAAATTTTCAATACGGTTCAATATTTGATTCAATTGGGCATAATGTTTCAAAATTATCAAACAAATAAATAAACAGCACAAACATCAATCAATTAGTGAATTAACGTTTCAAATTCATAATTTTGATACATATACAAAAATCAGATTTTTGATGCCAAATCACAACAATAGGCCCTATCTAATTTTGGTTCTCACACCAGCCAATAGGAAATATATAGAAATCTCACTTTCGTCGCTCGAAAATAAATACTGGCGACAGTGCCCCATCACCAGAATTATTCCCGGGCACTAGAGGGATTCTATATCTACCCAATATATTAAAACTTCGAATACACGTTTGCAAGACATATATGCAAAATCTTTATATATTGGATTGTCCTAATCAATATAAAATAAATAATCAAATACGAATAATTGATTTAAATTTTCAAAACGAAATTTGTTTTCATTTGAAAAATATACTCTTCACACTCGTTCTAGGATACTACTGATCCTATCTCTAACGAGTCATTCTAATTGGATATTGCTAATCCAATATCTGATGAATTCTTTCGTATGGTTCTAATGTGTCTTGTTCTCTGAGCTTTGTAAACCAAAGCTCTGATACCACGTGTAAAGACCCGCAACCTCCCCGTAAGGGAAAGCGTCGGATAGTTCGAGAACAAACCACAGCAGAACGCATACAGAAGAACATTTCATTGTATATTACAACAATGCATCAGATTACAAGAATATACAGAGTATAAATCAATATTACACAGAAATATCAGAGATTTAAATTACATTTAAATACATAGCAGCGGAAAATAATACAATACACAACTAGAATGAGATATACGGATACAAAGCTTTCCGGATATCGTTCCAGCTGTAAACCAGGATCCTGTGAATATAAATCTGCAAAACCAAACTACTAGCTGCCCGTGTCAAAATAAGGGCACCCAGAGTTTAGGTTAAAACAATAAACTCCAGGTCAGTCATGTGACTGGTGTGAGAACTAAAACAGTTATAAATCTTTATTTTAAAGCTTAGGTAAATCAAGGGACCACGCCGTATAACACGGAACGAGTTTCCTCCCAAGAATACCAGTGCATAAAACAAACAGCGCAATGCTAAATAAAGAAAAATGAAGCTGTTATAAGACCCAGGTCCTATCACACAATGCAAACGCAAGCCGGGGGATAGGGGTTTCCCTTATAACAGCCAAAGAATGCTGGATACGTTTAAAACAAATCATTTGATACTATTATAAGTGCATAGTGTATAAAACAACTTCAAATCATAAGTATCAATCATAGGCGGCATGGGTACCATATATCATGTCGCCATATATAGGTTTACAAATAAAACCGCAAAGTCACGTATTTGGAAATTGGATTTCCTTCTATGAACCGAGGCAAAAGATAGTCCTCAACCGATTCGAGACTGCCTAGCCCGAGTCTCAGGCAAGCGCGCAGGCAAGCCTTGGAGCGACAGGGCCGGTCCACCGATGTGGATTATTATACCTGAGCACTACGTTTCGCCGCCCTTTGGGGCGTAAGCGAGCCAACGAATGACTCCATCGGACCCGGATCGTCCGATCTAACCGAGGCGCCTCGCAACAGCAACAACCACATAAGTCAAACTCGTCAGGGCGTGTAAAACCACTGACGCCACTTCTAGCTAGGAGGAAACGCAGGCCCTCCCTGAGGTCCGTCTCCCGTTTTTGGTTCATACCGGGTGTGAAACACGCGAGGTAAACGTTACACAAAGCTACGCCACAAAGGCCGTGCTTTGATCATCACCACAAGACTTTGCTTTTCAACAGAAGCCTTGATCATTTGCATCTTAGCATGCCACACAGGCAAACCATCCTATGCAACCGATATCAGTCACACAGAATGAAATCCGATGTCAGACACACAGTCCATTTACAAGTCCGTCCTGGGTCTGAACGAAACCGGAGGCACCTAGTACCCCGCATATCCATCGATCTCCAAGTACGTCTGGACGATCACTAACTGTTTCCATCTTCTTGGGTGTACAGCCCAATCAAGATCATCAGTTATCACCCAAACGACGTGAAGACCTCCGGTCTTCGACCATCGTCTTCATCTTCGACTTATCGTCGTATCAGTTATTCAGAATGGGTTAAACCCGGTCTTTCCGAATAACTCGCGTATATATTATAAAAGTGTTACACAAACACAACATACGCCTCATTCCAACTCATTAGTCATTAACCGTAAATTAATCAAGAGAATAATTCCCCAAATATTAACCCCGAAGGCCGAAACCAACATCAGATCAATATCCAGAAAACCATTCTACTTAGCTAACCGACAGTTAGTTTCTAAATTTCACGTTCAAATCTAATTAAAGATTCATTAAAACTCCACTTAGTTTTAATCTGTGACTGGGTTAAAGAATCAGTGTCATTTAAAAACACGGTTCACGATAAACCCAAAGTCACATCCCATTAATTATCGGGTTAAAGAACAAGTGTTATTTAAAACACTGTTCACGATAAACCCAAAAATCAATATCAATTCAATTCCAATTAAATATTATTTAATTGGTACACTTCATTAAATCTAAATAAAAAGATTTAATCTTTTCTCAACTGGGTTCAAGAACAGTGTTAGTGAAGACACCATTCACGACAAACCCAAATCACATTCGATATATTATCGGGTTAAAGAACAAGTGTTATTTAAAACACTGTTCACGATAAACCCAAAAATCAATATCAATTCAATTCCAATTAAATATCATTTAATTGGTACACTTCATTAAATCTAAATAAAAAGATTTAATCTTTTCTCAACTGGGTTCAAGAACAGTGTTAGTGAAGACACCATTCACGACAAACCCAAATCACATTCGATTAATTATCGGGTTAAAGAACAAGTGTTATTTAAAACACTGTTCACGATAAACCCAAAAATCAATATCAATTCAATTCCAATTAAATATCATTTAATTGGTACACTTCATTAAATCTAAATAAAAAGATTTAATCTTTTCTCAACTGGGTTCAAGAACAGTGTTAGTGAAGACACCATTCACGACAAACCCAAATCACATTCGATATTCAATACAAGGCTCTGAATAGAAACTATATCGGCCTATATTCAATATCAAATTCTACGATTAACAAATGTCGTATTGGAAATAACGATATACATATATATCTTTCAAATTTCCATAACAACACCTGTAATATCACGAATTCCAACATCGAAATATTCCGAAGACAATTTCGATTCAAATCCACTCCAATGCAATCATTGGAAATTTTGGTTATTTTCAAAACCATTTCAAATTCAATTTATTTATTTAAAAATAAATAGAATTATAATTCTAGTTCAAAACTAGTTCATTTCGATAAAAATCTATTTTTACCTTTTCAAATATGGAGTTTTTCATCCCAATTCTTTCTAAATCATTTCTTATGATTTTACACAAATTATTACTATTTTTAATAATTTTATCAAGGCCCGTACAGTCGATTTCCATCAATGGCCATCGAACTGCACTTACAGCGACCTTTTTCAAATTTGATTTGGACATAATTCCAAATCCAACCGTTAGATTTCAAATTTCTAATATTCGTTAGAAAGCTCTTTTCGATACGAACCCAACGGTTCCGGTTTTAGGAGAATCCGACGGTCGGATCTCCCGTAATGTCCGTTTGAAACAAATGGTCGAAATTCACGAACTGCCGCGGCGCGGCGCGTTCTATTCAGGCCATTATATTATATATATAATATATATAATATATATACTTCGTCGATTTCTATTTAAAAACGAATTATATAAATAGTTTTGAATTCGTTTCAAAAACATTTTCAACTTTCTTTTCAATTCAAATCAAAATTGAATTCTTCATTTTAAATTCGTTTTAAAATTCATTTCTATTCAATTCAAATTTCAATTCAATTTGAATTCATTTCAATTCGCTTTCAATTCAATTCGAAATCGTTTTCAATTCAATTCATTTCGAAATCGTTTTCAATTCAATTCATTTCGAAATCGTTTTCAATTCAAATTATTTCGAAATATTCGATTTCGAGATTACTTTTCAATATTCATTTTAAAATGAATAAAATCGATATAAATATCGTTTACGTCATAATGGCGTCAATCTAATCCTCACGGCTTCACATATTTCTATTTTCAAATATTCTATTTCGAATATTTCTATTTCAAATATTTTTTTTTCGAAACTGGAATGAGGCCCAATCAATTACCATATAATGTTAATTATATGGATTTTCTACAACACATGTATATATCAACAACGATGAATAATCAACCATCAACCAAAGTGCACTACACTGTATAAGCATCAAATATAGACATTTAACGCTTATAGCAGCTTGTCAATCAATCGATCGACATATTTAATCAATCAGGATGAGTGAACTTCAAATTTCATCCTAACACCCGTGTGGGGTTTCAAACAATCAAACACATATTTTATTTGTGCAGTTAGGCGATGTGTAAAATTTATCGACCCAATCAACGTCATTCAAATAGGTGTACATAAACAAACCGTCTGGTTTGTAAATGAATATTTATTTATTCACATTCACGTTAAAAATTATATTTTTAACGATAACACATTTTATTTCAACATATGAATTTCTATTCAATTCATTTACACAATAAAATGATATTTTTATTTTCTAACATATTTTAGAAAATTTCGGCGGCATAACGGCACGATACTAGAAACGGGACAAGGCCTAGCCTTATCCCCGGTCTAGTGAAGGCCTACGCCATTCACTCATCAATCAAATCAATTTCATTTTGCAAACCACAAAATTTGGAGTAAGGGTCTAACCTAGCCTTACTCCTACGCCTTATAACGGCGCACGTCTAATCCTAACCAATTTATCGATTCGATTTTTCACACCACAAACCACATTCAAACCAATATCGCAATCAATCACCAAACAGTCAAACAAACAAGTCCATGGTCTGTGGACGATTGTGTCGGGTGCTACTAAGCACCGTCTGCATCCTAGTATATATATATAACTAGAAAAGAAATAGAAAGGTGAGAAATTCTCACATATAGCTATCCTAGCTCCACGGCACTTCATTTGCAGAAGTCTTCGTCGTTTCGCCCTTTTTTTTTTTTTGTCACCTTCGTTGCCCAATGCCACTATATATATAAAATAGAATTTTTATTTCGCTATTCAATACATAAAAATCGAATTTTTACTTCGCTATCCAATATATAAAAATCGAATTTTTATTTCAAAGTTCCATATATAAAAATCGAATTTTTATTTCAAAGTTCAATATATAAAAATTCTATTTTTCTATCGAAGTTCAATATATAAAAATTCTATTTTTCTATCGAAGTTCAATATATAAAAATTCTATTTTTCTATTGAAGTTCAATATATAAAAATTCTATTTTTCTATCGAAGTTCAATATATAAAAATTCTATTTTTCTATTGAAGTTCAATATACAAAAATTCTATTTTTCTATTGAAGTTCAATATACAAAAATTCTATTTTTCTATCGAAGTTCAATATATAAAAATCACATTTTTAACTCGAAGTTCAATATATAAAAATCATATTTTTCCCTCGAAGTTCAATATATAAAAATCATATTTTTCCTATGAAGTTCAATATATAAAAATCATATTTTTAGTTCGCTATTCAATATATAAAAATATGATTTTTATTTTGAAAGAAATCAGTTTTCAATACCTTTTAAAAATCAAAATCAGTTTTTACTCTTTTTATAAAATCAGTTTTTAACTTTTAAAAAACCAAGTCAGTTTTTACTCTTTAAAAACAAAACAGTTTTTTTTTCTCTTTTAAACAAAAATCCGTTTTGTTACTAATTAAAAACCAGTTTTAATTTTATATAAAAAATCAGTTTTATAAATAAAGAAAAAATCAGTTTTATATTCTAATAAACAAAATCAGTTTTTTTTTATCATTTTAAAAATCAGAACTTACCTTTTTTTTTTAAATAAAACAATTCAGTTTTAACGAATTAAAATAAATAAATAAAAAAAACAATAAAATACTTACGGGGGGGGGCATCTCCGTTCGTCAGTGCTGGCTTCTAGGGGCGTCGACCTCGTCGGCAGGAGGAGGCGGGCTTCGGTCGTCAGGTGGCTCGACGATTTGGGGGGGGGGGCGCTGCGTTCGAACGATAGAGGAGGGAATCGGGGAAGAAGGAGGAGGTGGGGGAAGAAGAAGAGGGGACGGCGGCGGAGGTGGTGCGGCGGCTCCAGGATCGAGGCGACGGGGGTTTAGGTTTAGTTAGTTTTTTTTTTTTTTTTTTTTTTTTTTTTATAAAATGACGGGGAGAGAGAATACTGAGGAGAGGGGGGGGTTTATTTAAATTTATATTATTACCCCTTTTTTTTTCTATGATTTTTTTTCTCTTTTTTTTTCTTCAAAAAGGTAACCTTATTTTTCGAAATCAAAATCGAACCCACCGACTGTCGTCCCTAGCGCTTAACCCCCATTCTGAACACAATGGGATATGTATCGCAAGCTGATTTGACCGTTTCGATTTGTTTCCTTTGAATTTACATTTAAATCACTATATTGAATTTTAAACGTACATTTCAAATTACTGGGGTCACATACTAACTAGAAAAATTCCATAAAAATATTTTCTAGCTTCGTATTGACGATACGGTCCTAACAAAACTAGTTTCGTCGAATTCCGAGACCGTATGAAAAATGGCCATTTTCCAGTCGATTAAAATCAACTGAAAATGGTCAAACGCGTTTTCCTTTGCCACGCTCACATATTGATTCGAAAAATTATGAAATTCGAAACCTAGCAATAACTTTACATCCCGGACCCAACAAAACTGGTTTCGTCGAAATCCGAGGTCGTTTGCAAAATGGCTATTTTTAAGGGCTAAATATTATATTAAAATATATATAAATTCCACAGCGACTATTTCTAATTTTCAACTGGACATATCTCATCATTTATAAAGTGAAATCTCAGTTTCTCGACTTCGTTACAAAGATATAGTTATACAGATTCAAATATTTCTTGTTTCGTTCAATTCTGACTTATATTGAATTCTGTATATTCAATTGAAATTAGAAATCGAATTTTCGAACTACCGCGCCATTTTCAATTCCTTTTATAATTATATATAATTATTATATATTCTAACGACGACGCGTATAATATATACGATCGAATTATATTCAAAATAAATTTCTCGTCGATATTATTTAAAATAATTCATTTTAAATAATCAAAATTCGCTAAAATGGCCAAAATAAAAATTTCAAACTGGCCCAGATTTTCCGGGTTGTTACAGTTAATCATTTCAAAGAGGCCGAAATAAATATTTCACTTTGATTTGATTATACGTCGCGCGCCGAAGATATTCAAGACAATGATCGTAAACAATATCTTTGGTCTGTTCAGTCCCAGAACAAACCTGAATGGACGAGTGTCTGACAGCGTATATCAGTCAGATTGTACACATCGAATTTAAGTAAGTATATTACGTTGGTGGCGGAGGAATTCGTTTCTCTTAGCTTTATTGCCCGTGATATATTTGGGAAATCGAATGAGTATGTCTGACGGGTAGGACGATGTGTCATTCAAAGGAAATGAACCAGTAATGATGAAGCGTAAGTCTAGCCTCAAGCCTCACACCCAGAAAATGACAAAAATCGGGCTGGCAGCATTGCTATGTGGGTCGCTCCCATTAGGGTGTAGTATCACCTATCTAGAAAAATTCCTTTTGTTTCTAAATCTATCGATTCTGCTCATTCGGGGATGGTTGCCGCGCACAACCATCGGTGATATACATTCGATACACTCAAGCGAAATGAGTGGTCGGTCATGTGAGGGACGGGTTGCAAGACGTTCTTGTTGAACCCAGGTGTATTTTCCTCTAGAGATACATCAGCGGAAGGTGGTCCCATACCTGGTCATAGTTGGAAATCCAATTTCCCTAAGCGCCAAGCGGTTTTTATTTGTAAACTATATAGGAGAATGTGAGATGCAAGCATTCTTCTAGGTTCTAATTATTATTTGTGAAAAACCTAGACACTATGGTAATATCTGTTTTAAAGTATACAAAGTGTTTTGATCTCATAAGGTAAAAACCCGTTCCATATTTACGGCGTGGTCTTATGAGATATTTTTATTTGTTTTAAACTGTTTACTCATACCAGTCTCCCGACTGACCCGGAGTTTATTTTCCGGTGTTTTTCCCTTAAACTCTTGGGTATTCATAACGCTCGTTATGAATAGACAAGTGAATCAGGACTTGATGAAACTTGTGCAGTTGGAATGAAGATTTTGGCTATGTGCTGGTCCATCTATCTACTGTATAATTAAGTCTATCAGTTGATCATCTATGATATGTATAATTACTGATGTACTATGAATGGCTTGTATCACTAGACATATGATGTCCTGATGTAATATATTCCGCCATGTAATATTATAAAGTATTATCTTTTTATGAAAATTCCGCTGTGAGATTCTGATGTTCTGTGTTTTATCTTCTATCTATTCTCATTTCTTATTAATGGCACAACTTCCGATGTGTTCGAAAGTTGGGTCGTTACAGTTGGTATCAGAGCTTAGATTACTGATTACCTAGGCTTTGGGTGAGTGCGAGAGAGCGTATTTTTATAAAAAAATAAATTGAACTTGGATGTTATACCTAAGTTAGTTATACCACATCGAGACTCGATTGACAACCTGTTATAGTCAGGTGATCAAAATGAGTACCCGTGCACGAAGAGGTCGAGCTAGCGGGTCATTCACTGTTACTGGTCGTACTACTGGATCCCAAGACCCAGGGGAAACAGTAGAGGAAGTCACACCAGTCCAACATGATATGAGCTTTGCGACCATTTATAAGGAGTATACGACTCTGGGAGGAAAAGTTTTCAAGGGAACTGAGTCGTTTACTGAAGTTCAAGCTTGGATGACCCGTGAGAGGAATTTCAAGGGACTGAAGTTGAATGGCGATCAGAAACGTCTTTTGGCATCTCGGCAACTTCAAGGAACTGCCGCGATTTGGTGGGATGCTCAAACTGCTAATGTTCCTGAGCAAGATTTCACTTGGGAAAAATTCAAAGAAGCTTTCGAAGTATAGTTTCTACCTGCTGCTGGGAAGACGAGGATGTATCGGGATTTTATTGACCTCAGGCAAGGGAATATGAAAGTATCTGAATATGAGAACAAATTCAACTCTCTTTCTTGTTTCGGCCCAGAACCGATCAACACTCCGCTTAAGAAGAATGAAATGTTCATAGCGGGATTGAAGGATAGCCTGCAAGTTCAGATGATTGGACATCTCAAGATTCCATTTGTTGATCTAGTAGATATGGTTGTTCGTTATGAAGCACTGGATGGTAATAAGCCAGTTGCTAAAACAGCACAGACGGGAGGATCTAGTGGTGAGAATCCAAACAAAAGGAAGTTCAATCCAAACTGGAACAACAACAACAAAGGAGTGCCAAAGATGGGAGAAAAGGCCAAAGAACGATTCAAAGATACCATATGCCACAACTATTCGCAGAAGGGACATATTGCCAAGTTCTGCACCAAGCCAGCAGCAGAAAAGAAAAAACAGACTCAACAAACAGAGCAACCTCAACCAAAGGGAACAAGTGATGCTATTCCCCAGAATTTTTCATGCTACAACTGTCATCAGCCTGGGCACTTGGTTAGAGACTGTCCACTTAAGAAGACACAGCAACCAAAGGTCTACGCTTTGATGAATAAGTCGTCAACTTCTGAGGATGTGAGAATGGAAGGAGTTTCAGAAGGTACTTTACTCTTTTTAGATAAAAGGAGTTAATTAACTAGGGTCAGCCCCAAGATAATTCTATATGGTTGGATTACATTAGAATAATATCCAATCGCATTGATAGCGGAAATCAAATTAGAATTTTAAATTTGATTTAAAATTTAGATTTCTTGGAATTAAGGCTGGCTTGAGGATTTATTGGATATGGACTTAGGAGAACTGAATTGGACGATTTATGGCATTAAATCATATCTTTGAGTCCAGAAATGGAGATCGTTAAGTACGTGAACAAAGATTTTGGAGAATACTTAACGGAGTTAAGTAAAATTTGCCGATGAGTCAGAAAGGGGATTTGGGACAGATATTTTTGAATAGGATATTGCAGATGTGTTTTATTTATTAATGTGTGTCTATATAAGTCGATAACTCTAATCTAATACTTACAAATTTCGGGGACGAAATTTTTATAAGGGGGGTAGATTGTAATGACCCGAGTTTTTATCAATCGTAAATACATATATTACATGATCGTGAGTGTGTATTTAAAAATCTAGACTTTAAAATACTTAAAACATGTCAAAAGGGTCAATTACATTTTTCTCTTTGTGTATATGATAGCATATTTTAAAGTGTTGTTTAAATTTATATTTAACGTGTGTATGATATATAACACTTGTGCATAGCATATTTTAAAAGTGCCATGATTTTGTAAATATTTTGTTCAGGTTTTCAAAAGCTTTAAATCCTTATATTTGACAAGAACCTTGTTTTTAAAACATGGTTAAACACCATCCATATAACATGTTTAAAACACCATCTTTTGTTCTCAAACCAATACAAAGGAAATAATTGATTTTTGTATGCATTGGAATTGAAAACATGAATTGTCGAATCTACCTTCAAAATCATATTTTCATGATCAAACATCAAGGATTTGAATGACAAATCAATGTCATGAAAAGTCATTTACAATTTTGCATTGGAACTAGGACTTGAATGGTCAAAATCTTTCCACTTCATCCATGAAGCTAGCAAGTAGGATAGGCACATGGCAAGATCAATTTAAATAGGAGTATTTTCAGTTTTGCAAGTTCTTTTCTTCCTTTTCAATTTAAATTCTGAAAATATAAGTCATGCTACATTTTCCAAAGCCTTAGCTAATTTGTCAAATAAATATATGTATCAAAAGATTTGTAAAAATCATATCTATGCATCCTCTTCTTGTCTACAATAGTTGATTTTATGTCATAGATTTTTTCTAAGGATTTTCTTATATGTTTTCACCTCATAACATAGATTTGATAGTACAATACTTTCAGTTTTTTAACATACCTTGCAAGGCAAGGTTGTATTTAAATAAAATCTTGTAAAATCAAATTTTTGACATATGAGAAGTAGGATTTGAAAGCTCATTTAAAACTGAATATTTTTAGTACCAAATAGATCTCAATATCTTGTAATAACCAAAGGAAAAGAGGGTAGAAAGAGGGATGGTACATAGCACATTTAATGTGTGGGGTTTTTAAGGCAAAAGGGGAGAGTTGAGTACAAAATGCTTAGGGGTTTTTAGGGGGTATCTAGCCTGATATGCCATGTGAAAGTGGTGAGGTTTTGCAAAGATTTTGTGAGAGAAAATTGGTTGTGAGTGGTCTTTCATTTGTCACAGAAAAAGGCCTGTTGTGCTGTTTCAAATCAGCATTTATTACACACATATTTTATCATTTTCCTGCCTCTATATAAAGACCTATACATGTGCACATTACACTCACACAAACACAGAAAGTTCAAAAGTGTTTAGCAAAGGAAAGCAAGGATCTTGGGAGCTTTTAAAGTGAGTAAAACTGATTTACATTTTCTGTTTTAAATCCTGCATTTTTCTTGCTGTGTTGAATTTTTATGTAAACATTTGTGGTGTGTGCTTACCTGAGGAAAACATGCCTGTATGATTTGCTTGGATTGATATGACGATGGTATCATTAATTGTTGTTGTTGAAAAGTTTGAACACCCTGCTGTTAATAAAAGGTATGGTCTGTATAAGTTCCAGATCTTATTCTTCTGTCTGAATCATTCAAAATCAACATGGATCAGTAAGATCCATGTTAGTGGGTTAGTACAGGGTGCCAACCATGGTTTGAAAATCTTAATATATTCAAACTAGTGTTTGGAATTAAAAGAACTTTTGCTAAAAAAATTAACTGTCATATTAAAAGAAAACAACAGGTTCTTCTCTGTTGCTCATTTCAAAGGTGGATTTTCAAATTGAATTAAAAAAATGTTTGATTACATTAACATGATCAGCAAACCAAGTAATGATTTTTAAAACAAAAATCATGATTTTTAGTTCTTTAAATTAAGAGAATGGTTGAGATGATCAAAGTTTGAACTACGGCCAAATTCTGATCATCCAGACCGAGGGGGGGGGGGAGGGGCAATTTGTTGAGGGTGGAGTATCATCAGGGATAGGAGATTCGGGGAAAGATGCAAAGCAATTTTTCTAATGATTAGATTTGGGAAAATCAAGAGAAATAGAGTTTTAAACCTAGGTTTGGGTGCTTGAGTCAAAACTGCTCGGAAATGGTGGGGATTCAGACGTGCGGTCAGGGGGGAATCGGGGCGTCCTGGTCCGGTGATGACGTGGCAGCGAGGTGGTTGCGTCCAGTGGTCGATGGACGGCGGTAGGAGGCTTTTTCTGTGATGACTTTGTATCGGGGAAAAAGGGAGGTACGGTCATTTCCAGTTCTGGCGAGGTAAAGGTGGGTTCTGATGGTCGTGGATGGTCAGGAGTGGGTGGCCGACGTGACTGAGTGGTTCTTGGGGGTGGACGGGGGCGGCAACACGTGTGCATGTGCACAAGCTAGTGCAGAAGGAAGGAATAAGAAGAGGAACGAGTGGTGACTGTGGAAATTTGGTGATCAGTTAATGTTCAGTGGATGTGGTACTTTAAACAATGTGGTACTTTGTTAAGCCAGGTGGTAGTTCAGATTTGGGCCAAAACCATGGCGTCTGGGCTCGATTTCATGGATACACGCCGGGGTTTAAAAACTGGTACTTTGCAAATGGATACTTTGTGTTTTAAATTAAAAACAATAGTTTCAAATATATTTAAAATTTAAATCAGCTTTTAAACTTAACATCGGTTTAAATAAAAGAGATAAATAAGTATTTAAATAAAAATAACATTTTCATTTATTTTGCAAGAACAAAAGAGATAAGTGAATCAAGAGAAAAAAATTACTGTATTCGTCAAGGGTTGAATGTAAAATAGAGAAACTGAGATTTTAAATTTAATTTAATTTAATTTAAATAAGAATTTGAAATGACTTTCTAATGTAAAATGCAAGCTGTAAAGAAAATGAGAAGGAAGCCGACCAAGTGTGAAAGAGTAGATCTTGTTCGTAATAATAGTCGAGATAAGTCAGAAAACTGAAATTTTGTTAAATTTTATATTTAGTTTATAATTTAAAATTTGAATTTAAATGAAATATTTAATTTGAAACAAACGAGATAAAGAGGGACTGTATGTTAAACATACGCTAGTTTTTTTGTCAGTTTTGAACTGTATGTCGAGAACGGTTCTGTATTTATAAAATATGAATTTTGAATGATATTTAATCGTGTTCAGATGAAAATAAAGAGAAATTTTATTAATATACAATAAAAGAAGAAAAGAAGTAAATCAAGCAGAAGGGAAAGTAAATCAAAAATAAAAGATCAAAGTAAGATTTGACGAAACAATACAAAGTGTAAAAGTCGTAGAATTGATTATAAATCATCAAATCTATTCATGAATAACCAGAGTAAGTAATAACGATGAGAAATAATTTTTTGAAGATAAATAAAAGTAAGAATTCATTTTGAAAGATGACGAACAAAACAGGAAGAAAACCGTGTGCGACGCACACGCTAAAATTGTCCGTTTTGGAAAGATGATCGCTATACCAGATATCGACAAGATAATCATGTACTGTTTGGTTTGACTATAACTGTATATGCAGATTTGATTATAATCTTGTTAGAATTATAATTTAAAGAGAAAAATGTTCGTTAATCATTTCAAAGAGGCCGAAATAAATATTTCACTTTGATTTGATTATACGTCGCGCGTCGAAGATATTCAAGACAATGATCGTAAACAATATCTTTGGTCTGTTCAGTCCCAGAACAAACCTGAATGGACGAGTGTCTGACAGCGTATATCAGTCAGATTGTACACATCGAATTTACGTAAGTATATTACGTTGGTGGCGGAGGAATTCGTTTCTCTTAGCTTTATTACCCGTGATATATTTGGGAAATCGAATGAGTATGTCTGACGGGTAGGACGGTGTGTCATTCAAAGGAAATGAACCAGTAATGATGAAGCGTAAGTCTAGCCTCAAGCCTCACACCAAGGAAATGACAAAAATCGGGCTGGCAGCATGGCTATGTGGGTTGCTCCTATTAGGGTGTAGTATCACCTATCTAGAGAAATTCCTTTTGTTTCTAAATCTATTGATTCTGCCCATTCGGGGATGGTTGCCGCGCACAACCATCGGTGATATACATTCGATACACTCAATCGAAATGAGTGGTCGGTCATGTGAGGGCCGGGTTGCAAGACGTTCTTGTTGAACCCAGGTGTATTTTCCTCTAGAGATACATCAGCGGAAGGTGGTACCATACCTGGTCATAGTTGGAAATCCAATTTCCCTAAGCGCCAAGCGGTTTTTATTTGTAAACTATATAGGAGAATGTGAGATGCAAGCATTCTTCTAGATTCTAATTATTATTTGTAAAAAAACCTAGACACTATGATAATATCTATTTTAAAGTATACAAAGTGTTTTGATCTCATAAGGTAAAAACCCGTTCCATATTTACGGCGTGGTCTTATGAGATATTTTTATTTGTTTTAAACTGTTTACTCATACCAGTCTCCCGACTGACCCGGAGTTTATTTTCCTTTGTTTTTCCCTTAAACTCTTGGGCATTCATAACGCTCGTTATGAATAGACAAGTGAATCAGGACTTGATGAAACTTGTGAAGTTGGAATGAAGATTTTGGCTGTGTGCTGGTCCATCTATCTACTGTATAATTAAGTCTATCAGTTGATCATCTATGATATGTATAATTACTGATATACTATGAATGGATTGTATCACTAGACATATGATGTCCTGATGTAATATATTCCGCTGTGTAATATTAAAGTATTATCTTTTTGTGAAAATTTCGCTGTTAAATTCTGATGTTCTGTGTTTTATCTTCTATTTATTCTCATTTCTTATTAATGGCACAACTTCCGATGTGTTCGAAAGTTGGGTCGTTACACACAGCCAAAATCACGAATTACGATGGCATGGTGAGTGACCAAATCAAGTTAAATACTCAAGTTTGAAAATACACAACTTCGCATATATATAAACACATACAAGTGAACAAATATACATATATAAATTTTAAGGATGTGTGAAGCGCATGCATTTCCAAATTTACACATTGAGGCAAGGTTTCGCAAATTACAAGTGCAATAAATCAACATTTCAGGCACAGCAGTACAACCATCAAATGGAAAGAAACAAGGTCCAACAATAAGCGCGACTGACATCCAGCATGACAGAGGATACTGAAATAGTGTACCACAATAACAAATGATCAAAATAAGCACAAGTATATGTGCAATTGACTTATGGCATTACAACACAAGTTTTCAAGTTTCAAAGCGAAATAGGGATATATTCCAGATTATCCCAACAAGGTAGCATGTATGACACAACATGTTTTTATAAAAGAAAACAAGAGTGCAAATGTATTTCATGCGTGAATTATCCACAAATCATCATAGATCTAGCTATTGGTGCTTGCCTATGTACAAATATATACACATGAATATATGTATATACACACATACACACACACATTTGCAAACACATATACACATGTTGCTCAATTTGTTGGCATGGTAAAACTCACTTGAATAGTTCAATATATCTATATAGTTAGAGTGCATATCATATGAAAAAAATGTCATAACTTTCGAATATGACAAACTTGTCCAGTATCATGGTTAAAACAAAATTTTATGCACAAAGAAAAGGCAACAGGAGGTTTCATGTTTTCAAAACAAGATAAAGGTGTTAACCAATATGTGTGTTCCAGTTTTACAAATTCAAGACAAGTGGGATGTTTCAAAACGTACCAGTTTATTATAGGAATAGAGAAATATAGATGCATATATAGACTTACAAATGTGTATGCATATATATATATATATATATGTGTGTGTGTGTGTGTGTGTGTGTGTGTGTGTATCACTCAAGGCAAGCAAATATGGATATACCCAACAAATCACAACAATAGCTAAGACAACAAGCATGAAGAAATACCAAAATTTTAAGTCATTGTAAAATGGCCACCTTCAAATCAGGCCATACGCAAGATGGCTCAGGCAAATATGGCCAACGAACACAAGACATAGCAATACCAACACACAAAGCATACCAAGCAATGAACTGACAAAATGAATTATTTACATTATGATATATATATATATATATATATATAGAAAATCAAGATAGAGAAAACATGACATATAGATATACCATTGTCAATTCACAAAAGCTAAAAATGGCAAAATAACAAGTCCAACATGCAATAGCGAAGGGACAGTGTAACAACCTAAATTTGTAACGATACTAAAAGAGGATAAATTAAATAATAATTAATTTAATATTCAGAATAAGAGGAAACAGACAGCACCATTTCGTCCGTCTCGAAATTCTGGTCAAGGTAGACACTTTGTTTGCGTAAAACGGACACCGTATGAGGAAGTCACGTGGGTTTTAAGTTTGTATACATGCAGAAAAATTATATACATACGTATGAGTCAGAGATGAGTCAGAGCCGAGTCAGAGTTTTATTTAGAAATATCCAAACTCGAAATTCATCAGAGCGGAAAAATTCCCGCTCTAGGGGGTCGACCCCCCTAGAGGGATGTCGACTTAGGGGTCGACCCCCCTGAAGGGGTGTCGACCCACCCACAGGGGTGTCAACACCCCTAGAGCTGAGGTGGCAGTCGGTTTCAGAGGGCTCTGCAGCTATAAATATGTGGCAATTTCTCATATTTTCTTCATTGGGAGTCATGGAGGCCATATGCTACTAGAGTGCGAACTGAACCGTTTTCTACAACAACAAACTTTGCAAATAAAATTCAGAATTCTAGATCTGTTCTTTCTCAATTATCTAAACCTAACGCTATGAGTTTCTAGACTAATTTTAGGTTTAGATAAATGAAAGTAAATTGTGAAAGACTATAACTTGGATATGTTGTAAAGTATGATTCTATGCAAGTGTTACTATGTCATGATAGATCTAATTCCTTAGATCTAATACAATTGTGAATATTCTATTATGTTTTCTGTGTGGATCTGAACTTGTAACTATATTATGGTGAATGTACATCTATTGGATAGTTTTAACATTGGCTAGATCTAGTTCTTTATGTAAATCACCTTTCACCTATCATATTGTGATTAGTTTAAATATGTTGTAAACTTGACACATGATGCCATTTTTAGATCTAAACATGTTGCTATGTCACCCTAATTGTGCTAGAACTAAATAGTTTGATTGGATCTCATTATGTTTCTTTTACATCGTAGTTGCCACAAGTTCATTAGTTTTATATCCACCTTGTTATGATCACAATTTCATGTCCATGCTAGTATGCATGTTCACCTCATTATCATACAAGTTTACATTAATGCCAAGATGATCATTTTAGTTATATTCCCATTATTTTGCCTATTATCGTTTATGACTAGGCTATTGTCTAGCCTAGGCATGTTGCCAATTTTGTGAGGGCGCTAGTTAAGGAACGGGGGGAAAAGGGTTTAAAATGGCATAATTTGAATACGAACATTTATGGACATGTAATTCAAATTATTGGGTAAAATAGGTATTGATACCTATAAAAGGAAAGGATTAATTAATTGATCAATTAATTAAAAATGGAATGTTTATTAATTACAACTGGGAATTGTAATTGTACTTACGACACGAGGTTAGGTTGCATTAGTGGCGGAAGTCTACCCGGACCTGACCGGCATATTCAACAGCCACTAATGATGAACCTAATGTGGGAGGCATAAGTACATAAATACGAATCGGGCTTTGACACGAGGTTAGGCCAAACTATGGAATAAGTCTGCCTTGACCCGACTGGCATATCCAGCATCCACATGTTGTAGGCCTAATGTGGGAGGTCTAGCCCATTATAAAACCATAAATGGACATGGTAAAAGAATTGAACTGCTTAACCTAATTTAAACATTGTATGATTATGAACTTAAGTTGGGTTTAAGTAAAAGTGGATGGGTAGAGGGTGGGTAAAGTAAATTAGAGGGGGTGGGTAATATTTACATATAGGCCCACGAACTTAACCCAACAAGGTTATGTAATTAAAGACACCTAGTGGTATACATAACCGGTAGATAATGTAACGACGTTATGTAATTAAACACACCTAGTGGTATATATAACCGGCAGATAATGTAATGAAGTTATGTAATTAAAAACACCCTTTAGTGTAAGCATAACTAGTATAGGGTTCTGTAACTAAGGACACCTAAGGGTATACAGAGTCAGTGGAAAACCTAGTGGGGATACAAGACAAGGGGGAGATCTTGTATAATATTTTGTGGGACCCATTTCAGTCAGTAACCCAAAGTAGGTATCAAATAAAGAACTCCGTACTAGGCGGAGAAGGGGCATGCTTACTAATTGATTGTAAGAGATACAAACGAGATGGATGGTGTGGGCGGCGCAAACCGACCGGGGACATGTACGTGCATAGGCCGGGCAGAGGGGCCTGAGAAGACCATGACACCAGTAGATATGGTTGTGCGCATCTTGTGTTTCCACTTTAAGAAGTGATACCTCCTACTGTGGGGCCATCACATTATGTCTATAGAGTAGGGAGCTGATCGATTAGGGTAGGGGTTAGGGTATACTTGGACGTATGACCTAAGCCTACCAACTTATAGCGGAAGGGAACATCTCATTTTAGTTATACTGGTTATAGTGCAGAGTAATCATTAGTGTGGCACATACACCTTACCTTGCTTACCTTGTCACACCTGCCATTTAAGTAGTAATCTCTCTCTTATCCACTTTATATGCATATCATGTTGCTTTAATTTATCTACTGGGTAAAAGTAACTAGACTCGCCAGACTTTATGTATGACCCTGTTGTTTCTCCTTCTTTCTTCCGTCCCCCCCAAGGTTCTCAGGGAGCAAACACTCAGACTTAATCAGGACTCAGATATCGTCTTGCTAGGAGCTACTTCTGAAGTATTGCTCAAGTTCTTGTCTCTACTATGGCTTAACTCTTTTAGTTTGGGGAAAATTATATTTTTCATATTCTTATGTACTCTGATGATGCAAGACAGAAGTTGTTTTATTGTAATGTTTTTTGTGACTTATGAAATTGTGGACCATGGTATTTTGATTTATGGTTGAAATAAAAATTTAAGTTTTCTGTTGTTGCCTTATTTATATATGTCTTGTAATTATTCTGTGTCTGTTTACCTATAGCGCTTCACGAAACTTAATGCATTCTTTTAGTGAGTGACATTAACAGAAATGGGGTGTCTCACTTGGTATCAGAGCCGAAGATTACCAAGTTAGATAAAAAAAATTGGAAATTATTTTCGAAAAGGTTTTAAAAGAAAGTCTGTTTTGAAAAACATTCCCCGAAAAGCCATATGTAGTATCTTTCGGTCCTTTACCTAAATTTCTTCCTTTTCCCTTTTTTTAGCATGTCCAGGGAACAAAACATCCCTAATATCCTAGAGGGCGTCATAATACGTCGGTAGTTCCGTAGGTATTTGGAGGCCAGGGTGTCAGTCGAAGGCCAAAGAGACGTTCCTTCCGCAACTGCACCAGCCATTCCTCCTCCTCCTCCCCCACAAAGAGCTGATAACTTTGCCAAGATCTGCAAAGACTTCCAGGCTATGGGAGGAAGGCCATTCCATGGGAACCAGACATTCATAGAAGCTCGGAATTGGCTTAACGAGACCGAGGACTTATTCGTAATCTTTGAAGTGGAGGACCGAAGAAAGATCCAGTTAACTGCTTGGCTGTTAAAGGACGAAGCCTCGTTTTGGTGGGAAATCACCCAAACTGGGCGTCCGGTGGAAACTTTGGAAGATTTTAGATAGGGGTTCGAAATGAAACCTCTTTCCCAAGCTAAGCGAAGCATACAGATGGAGATGTTCTTAGCACTTAAACAAGGAAATTTGATGGTAAAGAAGTATGTGAACAAGTTCAACCAACTGGTTAGGTTCGGGTTAGAGTTGGTGGAGCACAAAAAGGCTTTGCGGTTTGCTAAAGGGCTGATGAGCCTCTGCATGGTTTCGATATGTCCCATATTCCAATGGGGGCCACCTTTGAAAAGCTTGTTGATATGGCCCTAATGCACGAGGAGAACAAGGGATAAAAGAAGGAAATAAAAGCTAAGGGGAAATCACATAATAAGAAGGTGTGGCCCAAGAAGGGGTAGCAACAAAAGCAATAGCAGCAACAATAGCAGAGGAAAGGAGGGAAAGATGATAAATGCAAGGATAAGAGAAAATGTCACAATTGTAGGAAGGAGGGTCACTTGAGCAAAGTTTGCAAGAAAAGGAAGGCTAATTGTGTTAGTTGCGGAGAGGTCGGACACTTCTCTAAAGAGTGCCCGAAGAAACAGGGATCGTAGGGATACGGTCAAAGAGCAGGGAATTCTGGACGCCAGGTGCATGCTCTTGCGATCAGTGATCATGAAAGCGGTAGAAAAATTTCCGTAGAAAGTTTAGTTTCTCTTTCAAACCATCCAGTTAGAACACTTTTTGATTTTGGTGCTTCACACTCGTTTATATCAAGTTCTGTAGTGGAATCTCTACACCTAATTACTTGTACGGTAGTAGATCCCATAGTTGTTTCAAACCCCATTGGTTGTTCGGTTCATTTATCGATGATTTGTCGGGGTTTGAAAATATGAGTTTGAATGCGATGCGCATGTGCTCGGGTTTATGGGCTATGGGTTGATTCTAGGAATGGATAGGTTTACCATGTATGGGCCATTCTGGATTGTGAGAGGAGGGTTGTTAGACTCCTGACTTGTCATGGGAAGACCCTCGAAGTTTCTTGTGACCCCCAAGGGTCTGTTATGCTTAGCTTCCTAAAGTCTCTAGATGCATCCATATATGATTTGCAACTGTTGCAATGGTTCGAGATTATTCCGATGTTTTTGAAGAGGTATGGGGTTTACCTCCAAGGCGCAAGATTGACTTCCACATATATCAAGTGGACAATGCAAAGTTAGTTGCATTACCAGTGCGCCACATGGCTCCAAGGGAGAGGAGGGAGCTGATTAAGCAAGTAGGGGAGCTACTTGAGAAAGGGTTTATCAGATGAAGCATACCGGAATGAGGTGCTCCAGTAGTATTCGCAACTAAAGCGGATGGTTTACTTCGTCTGTGTGTTTACTATAGTGAACTGAATAAGCTCACCAAGAAGAATAGGCACCCACTTCCGAGAATTGATGATTTATTTGATCAGCTTGTTGGTACCTCGAAATTTTCTCAATTGGACTTGCCTTCGGGTTTCCATCAGTTGAGGGTGGCTGAGGACAACATAGATAAGACTGCTTTCAGAACTCGAGACGGTTTCTTTGAATGGCTAGATATGCCTTTTGGGTTAACAAATGCACCCGCCTATTTTGTTGATTTGATGAGTAGGGTGTTTCGGGAGTTCCAAAACAAATTTGTCGTAGTCTTTGTTGATGATATTTTGAACTTCTCCAAGAATGAAGAAGAGCATGCCCAACACTTGAGAGAAGTTTTGAAAACTCTCCGTGACCATCAACTTAAGGCAAAGTTCTCCAATTGTCATTTTTAGGAGAAAAGAGGTGAGGTATTAGGGCATGTAGTCTCCAAAGAAGGGATAGCTGTAGATCCCGCCAAGGTGGTTGCAGTGCAATATTGGAAGATTCCTAAAAATGCAACCGAGATGAGAAGCTTTCTTGGGTTGGCAAGTTTTTATAGGAAGTTCATTAAGGACTTCGCGAAGATATCATCCCCCCTCGCTAGGCTGGCAAATAAGAATTTGGCATTCTCATGGGACATAGACTGTGATGTTACTTTCCAACAGCTGAAAAAGGCTCTGACAATGGCCCCAGTCTTGACATTGCCTGATGGAAATAAAGTGTTTACTATTTACACTGATGCATGCAGTACATGGCTTGGTGCAGTTCTGATGCAAGAAGGGAAAGTAATATGTTATGGGGGTAGCAGTTGAGAGTTCATGAGAAGAACTACCCCACCCATGATCTAGAGCTAGCTGCCATAGTATTCGCGTTAAAGATGTGGCGTCATTATTTACGTGGAGAAAAGTTCGAGTTATACACCAATCATAAATCTCTCAGGTATCTATTCTTACAGTAGGATCCCAACTGAAGGCAACAACGCTGGATGGAGTTCTTAGCTTCATATGATTTTGAGATTGCTTATACACCTAGCAAGGGTAATGTGGTGGTTGACGCACTAAATAGGCAGAGGGTAGCCTTGAGTCCTCTGTTTATGGAGAGAAAGAGTTTGGAGTTCATATCAGCTTTTGATTTCATACCCTGCATCGAGGCTTTGCCTGAATGTTTGCATCCTTTGAGTTACGACCGACCCTTATGGATCAGATAGGAGCTTCGCAACAAGGTGACCCACAAATTCTAGACATTATGGATAAGCTCAGAAGAGGGAAGACTTCCAATCACCTCAGTAGATATGCCATAGATGAAAAGGGGTGGTTGCGACGAGATGGAAGGCTTTGTGTTCCTCAAACTGGAAGCTTGATAAAGGTAGTCCTACAAGAAGCCCACCATTCTATGATGACTATTCATCCAGGTGGTGACAAGATGTATAGAGACATGAAGAGGGTTTTCTTTTGGGCTAGGATGAAGAAAGATGTTGCCGAATTTGTTTCTCAATGTTTAGTTTTCCAGCAAGTCAAAGCAGAGCAAAAGAAGCCCGGTGGATTACTTCATCCGTTTGAGGTTCCACAGTGGAAATGGGAGAGCGTCTCTTTGGATTTCATAGATGGGTTGCCTAGATCGAAGAAAGGTAACACCAGTATTTGGGTGGTAGTGGATAGACTCACTAAGAGCGCTTACTTTATTCCAGTTAAGAGTAAGAGGATGGCATCATGGTTGGCAGCAATTTATGTTCGCGAGATAGTTCGTCTTCATGGAGTACCTTCCAACATTCAGAGCGATAGTGACCCCATATTTACCAGTGGATTCTGGAGGAGCTTGCAAGAAGCATTAGATACACAGTTGTGTTTGACACCGCTTATCATCCTCAGACCGACGGACAGACGGAGAGGGTGAACAGGATTCTTGAAGATCTTTTAAGGCTTTGTATCCTTGGCTTCGAAGGGACTTGGGAAGAGCATCTTCATTTAGTAGAGTTTGCCTATAATAACAGCTATCAGGCCAACATCGGCATAGCACCCTTCGAAGCATTGTATGGGCGACCCTATAGATCGCGAACTTGTTGGTGGGAATCTACAGAAAGATTATTACTTGGACCAGATATGGTTAGGGAAATGTCCGAAAAGATTGACCTTATTCGATAGCGGATGAAGACGACTCAAGAAAGGCAGAAGTCTTATGCAGGCAAGAGAAGGACTGACGTTGAATTCGAAGTGGGGGACTTGGTTTTTATCAAAGCATCACCTTTGAGGAATGTGGTTCGCTTCAGATCAGTATGGAAGTTAGCACCTAGGTTTGTGTGACCATTTCCCATAACCGAGAGGATTAGCCAAATGGCCTACCAATTAATGCTCTTAGAAAATCTATCTGGCGTACATGACGTTTTCCACGTCTCTCATCTGCGAAAGTACCTGCATGACACTGTGGAAGTTCTTGAGCCAAGTATGTTGGAAGAAGTCGAAGTGGAACGGGAGACGATAGTCAGGCGAGTCCCTACCCGTATTCTTGAATCAGAAGTTAAGAAGATGCGCAGTAAGGAGATCAAGTTGCTAAAGGTTCAATGGGGAGATAACCCAGAAGATGCGACTTGGGAGACCTAAAAAAAGATTCGTACTTCGTGCCCTTTTCTTTTCGAGGGTATGTTCTTAACTCCTTTTCCAAAGTTTTATCAGTGCATGTTTCTGTCAATAGAACATATCTTATCCATCATATTTTAGACCTTTAGATAGGAATCCTACGGATGTAAACATGTGTTTGGAACATGTTATGCTTGATGGATGCAAGTGGATGCAAGTGTTTGCTATTGGTTACCTGTGGATGCATACACACACACATTAGGCACTAAGATCGGCTCAATCACTCTCATACTGCATATGGATGTGTCTGCATTTTCTTTTCTTTTATGAATGGAAGTGGATGAGTTAGCATATGGATGTTGCATTTGGACGAATGAATGTGTACACATATAGAATTTATATGATATGACAGGTTTATTAGCATACATATTGGATTCATGGCACTAACATACATTGCATTAAGGAGGTCAACTGAATCAGTAGACCGCCTAATATTCGCATTAGTGTTAGGACATATACACACACCATCACATATATTCATATAAGCATTAGAAATCTTTAAGGATAATGGATGTTAGTGATTTGTGGAGTAGCTGGACGATGGATGGTAGGATATGCATTCTTCTCAACTTAGAGATTTCGGGACGAAATCCTTTGAGTAGGGGAGAATGTTACACCACGAATTTGTACCAACACAAAAGGAGGATAAATTAAATAATAACTAATCTAATCTTCAGAATTAGAGGAAACAGACTACATCATTTCATCCGTCTCGAAATTCTGGTCAAGATAGACACTTGATTTGTGTAAAACAGACGCCGTATGAGGAAGTTACGAGGGTTTTAAGTTTGTATACGCGCAGAAAAATTATATACATACGTATGAGTCAGTGATGAGTCATAATTATATCCAGAAAGATTCAAATTTGAAAATTCGTCAGAGTGGCAAAATTCCCGCTCAAGGGGGTTGACCCTCCAAGAGGGGTGTCGACCTAGGGGTCGGCCCTCCTAAAAAGGTGTCGACCTAGGGGTCGGCCCCCCTAAAAAGGTGTCGACCTAGGGGTTGGCCCCCAGAAGGGGTGTTGACCTAGGGGTCGACCCACCCATAGGGGTGTCGATACCCCTAAGGCTGAGGTGGTAGTCGGTTTCAGAGGGCTTTAAAGCTATAAATATGTGGCTATTTCTCATATTTTCTTCATTGGGAGTCATGGAGGCCATATGTTGTTGTAGTGCGAACTGAACCGTTTTCTACAATAACGAACTTTGCAAATCAAATTCAGAATTCTGGCTCTGTTCTTTCTCAATTCTCTAAACCTAACGCTGTGAGTTTTTAGATTACTTTTAGGTTTAGATAAATGAAAGTAAATTGTGAAAGACTATGACTTGGATATGCTATAAAGTATGATTCTATGCAATTGTTAAATCAAGTACTATGTCATGATAGATCTAATTCCATATATCTAATACAATTGTGATTATTCTATTATGTTGTCTATTTGGATTTGAAATTGTAACTATATTATGGTGAATGTACATCTATTGGACAGTTGTAACGTTGATTAGATCTAGTTCTTTATGTCAATAACCTTTCACCTGTCATATTGTGATTAGTTTAAATATGTTGGAAACTTGACACGTGAAGCCATTTTTAGATCTAAACATGTTGCTATGTCACCCTAATTATGCTAGATCTAAATAGTTGGACTATATCTCATTATGTTGTTTTACATCGTAGTTGCCACAAGTTCATTAGTTTTAGGTCCACCTTGTTATGATCACAATTTCATGTCCATGCCAGTATGTATGTTCACCTTATTATCATACAAGTTTATGTTGATGCCAAGATGACCATTTTAGTTATATTCCCATTATTTTCCCTATTATCGTTTATGACTAGGCTAATATCTAGCCTAGGCATGTTGCCAATTTTGTGAGGGCGCTAGTTAAGGAATGGTGGAAAAGGGTTAAAAATGGCATAATTTGAATACGAACATTTATGGACATGTAATTCAAATTATTGGGTAAAATAGGTATTGACACCTATAAACAGAAAGGATTAATTAAATGATTAGTTAATTAAAATGGGAATGTTTAGTAATTACAATTAGGAATTGTAATTGTACTTATGACACGAGGTTAGGTTGCATTAGTGGTGGAAGTCTGCTCGGACCCGACCAGCATATCCAGCAGCCACTAATGTTGAACCTAATGTGGGAGGCCTAAGTACGTAAATATGAATCGGGCTATGACACGAGGTTAGGCCCAACTGTGGAATAAGTCTGCCCGGACCTAACCGACATATCCACCATCCACATGTTGTAGGCCTAATTTGGGAGGTCTAGCCCATTCTAAAACTATAAATGGACATGGTAAAAGAAATGGACTACTTATCCTAATTCAAACATTGTATGATTATGAACTTAAGTTGGGGTTAAGTAAAAGTGGATGGGTAGAGGGTGGGTTAAGTAAATTAGAGGGGGTGGGTAATATTTATATATAGGCCCACAAACTTAACCCAATAAGGTTATGTAATTAAAGAAACCTAGTGGTATACATAACCGGTAGATAATATAATGAGGTCATGTAATTTAAGACACCTAGTGGTATACATAACCGGCAGATAATGTAATGAAGTTTTGTAATTAAAGACACCCTTTAGGGTAAGCATAACAAATGTAGGGCTATGTAACTAAAGACACCAAGGGTATATATTCTCAGTGGAAAACCTAGTGGGGATACAAGACAAGGGGGAGAGCTTGTTTCATATTATGTGGGACCCATTTCAGTCAGTAACCCGGAGTAGGTATCAAATAAAGAACTCCGTACTAGGTGGAGAAGGGGCATGCTTACTGATTGATTGTAAGAGATCCAAACGAGATGGATGATGTGGGCGGCGCAAACCGACTGGGGACATGTGTGTGCATGGGCTGGGCAGAGGGGCTAAGACGACCGTGACACCAGCAAATATAGTTGTGCACATCTTGGGTTGCCACATTAGGAAGTGATACCTCCTACTGTGGGGCCAACACAGGATATCTGTGGAGTAGGGAGCCGATCGATTAGGGTAGGGATTAGGGTAAACTTGGACGTATAACCTAAGCCTACCAATTTATAACGGAAGGGATCATCTCATTTTAGTTATACTAGTAATAGTGCAGATTAATCATTAGTGAGGCACATACACCTTACCTTGCTTACCTTGTCACACCTGCCATTTATATAGTAATCTCTCTCTTATCCACTTTATATGCCTATCATGTTGCTTTTATTTATCTACTGACTAACAGTAACTAGACTCACCGGACTTTATGTCTGACCCTGTTGTTTCTCTTTCTTTCTTTCGTTCCCCCCTCAAGGTTCTCAGGGAGGAAACACTCAGACTTAATCAGGACACAAATATCATCTTGCTAGGAGCTACTTCTGAAGTATGGCTCAAGTTCTTATCTCTACTATTGCTTAACTCATTTAATTTGGGAAAAATTATGTTTTTCATATTCTTATGTACTCTAATGATGCAAGACAGAAGTTATTTTATTGTAATGGTTTTTGTGACTTATGAAATTGTGGACGACGGTATTATGCTTTATGGTTGAAATAAAAATTTAAATTTTTTGCTACTGCCTTATTTATATCTTTCATGTAATTATTCTGTGTCTGTTTACCTATAGCGCTTCGCGAAACTTAATGCATTCCCTTAATGGGTGAAATTAATGGACATGGGGTGCCTCAGACCATAAAAAGGGTCAAAAGCGTTACTACCCAATAAAGTTTGATACTGTTGTTAAAATATTTGAATGAAAGAAAATCATGAGGGAAACTCCCCTTTATAGCTATTTTTTCCTAGACGTGTCGAGTGTTGGAGTTGCGACTGTGACACCACACGTCCATTAATGTCCCTCTTTAACAGAATGCATTAAGTTCCGTGAAGCGTTATAGGTAAACGGAAACATGAACATCACAAGACTGATATAAAATTGCAGCGCAATTTAAAACTTTATTTTTCAAATAGAAAACATTGTGGTCCAAATTCCAGTTACAACATAAGTCTGAAATATAGAAAACCTATTACATCAAATTAAAATATCTTCCTTGTACTAAAGTCATCATAGTACAGTAATATAAAATCATAGTCCCAAAAATAGTCATAGTAAGGTAGACAGGTGACCAAAGCAGTACATCTAAGCAGCTCCAAGCGGAAACAAAAGAGAGAATCCAAATCAAGCCTGGGTATTCCCACCCTAGAGACAAAAGGAGACAAAATTGGTAAGACATAAAGTCTGGCGAGTTTAGTTACTTTTAGCATATAAATAAGTAAAATAATCATGACGGGCATATAAACTGGATGAGAAAGATAACAGTATCATAAGACATGTATAACAGACTGAGTAGGATAAACAGAACAGAATAGGTTACGCTTCCCAAATACTTTTCTCTGCACAATACTAGTATAACAGAAACAGAATGATCCCAACAGAAAAATAATGGTAGACTTAGGGGTACTTCTACTTATGGGTTTTACCCCCAACGATAGTGACAGGCAGCCCAATAGAAATAACGGGTGTTACCCCAAACGATAATAATGGGGTCCTAAACAGGAAGGACTGGATGTACCCTAATTACTACCCCAATCAATCGACTCCCTATTCTGTAAACTCCCTGTGATGGCCCCACAGTAGGATCCAAGAGTGGCAGTCCGCAGATTGGCACAGCCATATTTACTGGTGCTATAACGTGTTATTTCCCGAGCAGGCGGATCCATGCACGCACATGACTACATTGGAAAGCACCATCAGACACCTCCACCCATATGGACCTCTTATAATCAACCCGTTAAGCGTGCCCTGACCCTTATCTAGTTCGGGATCCCCTTTTTGATACCAGTATAGGTTACTAACTAATATGGGTCCCACACAATAGATGATACAACCCACCCCCTAAGCTTGCATACCCACTACTAGGATTTTGACAGGTTATGCCTAACAGATTTACAAGCCTACATAACCCCAACATATAAATAGGTTAAATTTGTTGGATTCATATAACTTCCATAGATTTAACAGATTTACTTAAACCCCACTGACTCAAACAAGTTTACTTAACCCTTACACAATTTGATTGGTTCATATAACCCCCACAGATTTAAACAGGTTAAGTAATATAGGTTAGTATGTTATTACCATTCCCCGTTCATGTATGTTAGTGCACCAGGCCTCTCACATTAAGTTAAGCACTTGTGGATGTTGGATATGCCGAGCGGTTCCGAGCAGACTTCTACTACAAGTTGAACTTAACCTCGTGTCTTAGCACCGTTACGTGTACAATTATGCACTAGACCCCTCACATTAATTAACCAGTTGTGGATGTTGGATTTGCCGGGCGGTTTCGGGCAGACTTCTACCAAAAGTCGAATTTAACCTCGTGTCTGAGTGCGGTTACAATTTCTATTTACTGTGAATTTAGGCCTATTCCTTCTTAAACAATTATTCATTTTCATCATAGGTTATGCCTGCAAATCCCAGTCCTAATTCACGATACAAGTTATGCACCAATTTATCTTTCCTAACCATTCCCAATTTCGTCCTTTTGCATATTTCAGTAATAGGCCTAGGCTCGAAGGTAGCTTAGACTATAAAAATAAAAAGTGAAAGAGGGAGAGAATAGAACAGAAATAGGAATAATAACAAAACAGGCATATGATGATAGAAATAGGCATAATAACAAAATAGGCATATGATGAAAGAAATAGGCAAAATAACAGGATAGGCATATCATGATAGAAATAGGCATTACAATAGAATAGTCATATGAGAACTGAACAGTAGACCAACTGTATATGTAATGGCAGATCAGTTTAGGTATGAATCATATTCTTAACAGGCAGTGATTTAGATCCGGATTTATTTACATGTCAGGATTACTTGTTAAATGTTAATATCTAAAAATAACACGAACTCACCGAGATTGGATCTAAAGGACAGAGAAAAGAATGTTGATATTGAAGCAGAGATTCTTGAATATGTATAAGTCATTGTTGCAGAAGAATAGGCTAACTCAATCTGAGATGGGGCAACATCTCGTTGTTTTGTTGAATAAAACAGTTGAAATGAGGTCCTATATATAGCCTCAATCCAACGAATCTTGTTCAGAAACACGTTTTAGCGTAGGGTAGTAATCTGGCCTGGATCTAGGGTGGGTCGACCCCAGGGTCAACCCTAGGATCGACACCCATTGTGTGGGCATGGAGTGCGGGTCAATCCTAAACGGGCCAGAATCCCGCTTAGATTTCCCACTCTGCTTTTTGAATTATTTTGAGTTCTGGACTTGATTTGTTCATATGTAATTCTCTTATACTTATACAAACTTCTAAGCTTAATAACTTCCTCATACTATGTCCTTTTTATGCAAACTCGGAGTCTAGCTTAAGCAGAATTCTGAGATGAACTCAATTGTACAGTCTGTTTCCCTGAAATCCCCAAATTTAATTAAGTACTCTTTAGTTTATCATTATAATGTTCTTTAAAATTACGGGGTGTTATATTTTCACTACTTAAAGGATTTCGTCCTCAAAATCTCCAAGTTAAGAAAAATGTATATCCTAACTTCTATCATCCGTCTACTAATCCATGAATCACAGGAATCCATTGTCCTTAAAGCATTTCCAATGCTTATGTGAACATATGTAAAGGTGTATATATATGTCTCTATACTAATGCGAAAGATCTGGCGGTCTATTGATTCAGTCGACCTCCATATTGCAATGTATGTCAATGCCATGAATCCAACATGTATGTAAACAGTCCTAGTATATTATGTAAATGCTATATGTGTGCACAATCATCCATCCAAATGCAACATTCATGTGATGATACACCTATTTCCATCCATAAAGAAAAATATGCACATGCATCCATATGCAGTATGAGAGTGATTGAGCCGATCTAGTGCCTAGTTTCTGTGTGTATGCATCCACAACAACTAGCAAACATTTGCGTCCTCTTGCATCCATCAAATATAACATGTCTCAAATGCATGTTTACATCCATTGGTTCCCTACCTAAAGGTCGAAGATTCGATCGATAGGATATACTTAATGACAGAAACAAGTACGAATAAAAGCTTTTGGAAAAAGAAGTTAAGAACATACCCTTGAAAAGAAAAAGGTACGAAGCACGAATCTTGTCTTCAGTTTCCCAAGTTGTATCGTGTAGACATTTTCGCAAATGAGAAACATGGAAATTATCATGACCACCTGCCAATCACTTCGGTAGCATCACCCTATAAGCCATTTGGCCAATCTTTATGTTATCGGAAATGGCCCTATAAACCTTGGTACCAACTTCCCTACAGACCTAAAGCGAACCACATTCCTCAAAGATGATACCTTGATGAAAACCATGTCTCCCACCTCAAACTCAATATCAGTCCTTATCTTATATGCGTAGGACTTATGCATATCCTGAGCCATCTTTATGCGTCTGCGGATAAGATCAATCATCTCTGAAGCTTCTCTAATCATCTCAGGTCCAAGTAGAAGCCTATATATAGACTCCCACCAACAAGTCGGTGATCAACAAGGTCAACCGTACAATGCTTGAAGGGTGCCATGCCAATACAAGCTTGATAACTATTGTTGTTGGCGAACTCTACCGGAGAAAGATGCTCCTCCCATGTCCCTCCGAAGTCTAGCATACACAGTCTTAATAGATCCTCAAGAACTCTATTCACCCTTTCCGTATGCCTATCGGTCTGAGGGTGATAAGCGGTGCTCAAACACAACTGTGTACCTAATGCCTCCTGCAAGCTCCTCCAAAACTCACTGGTGAATATGGGGTCACGATCACTCACTATATTGGAAGGTACTCCATGTAGACGGACTATCTCACAAAGAAAACTGCTGCCAACCATGTTGTCATTCTCTTATCTTAATAGGAATGATATGAGCGCTCTTAGTAAGGCTGTCAACTCTAACTCAAATACTGGTGTTGCCTTTCCTTGATATAAGCGAACCATCAATGAAATCTATAAAGACGCCCTCCCACTTCCACGGTGGGACCTCCAAAGGATGAAGTAAACCGTTGGACCTCCTTTGCTCAGCTTTGAATTGCTGGAAAATCAAACATCAAAAAACAAACTCCGCTACGTCTTTCTTCATCCCAGCCTAAAAGAAAAACCTCTTCATATCTCTATACATCTTATCACCGCCTGGATGGATAGTCATCCTAGAATGATGGGCTTCCTCAAGGACTGTCTTTAATAGACTCCCAACTCGGGGAATGCAAAGCCTACCATCTCGTCGCAACCACCCTCTATCATCCGTGGAATACCTACTGAGGTGATTAGAAGTCTCCCCTCTGCTGAGCCTATCCAAGATGTCTGCTATCTGTGGGTCCTCTCGCTACAAAGTTCCTATCTGATCCATAAGAGTAGGTCACACCTCTAAGGATGTGAACAAACAAGGTATAAGATCTGTAGATGGGCTAATATGGAAGGTCGATATGTACTCTAAGCTCCGCCTCTCTACGAATAGTGGACTCAAAGTCAACCTTTGCCTACTTAACGCATTCTCTACCACATTACCCTTGCATGGTGTATAAGAAATCTCAAAATCATAGGATGCTAAGACCTTCATCCATCTTTGTTGCCTCAAATTAAGATCCTTCTGCGAGAACAAATACTTAAGAGATTTATGATCGATATACAACTCGAACTTCTCTCCAAGTAGATAAGACGCCAAGTCTTAAGCGCACATACTACGACAGCCAACTCCTATAATAGCCTACTAAACCAAGAAAACTCCTCACCTCCGTTGCATTCTTTGGAATCTTCCCATCTTGAACTACAACTATTTTCGTGGGATCCACTGTTATCCCATCCTTAGAGACCACATGCCCTAGAAATCTCACTTCCTTTCTCCAAAAATGACATTTAGAGAATTTTCCCTTAAGCTAATTTGCTCGGAGAGTCTTCAAAACCTCCTTTAAATGTAGGGCCTGATCTTCCTCGCTCTTCGAGAAGATCAGAATGTCATCCACAAAGACCACAACGAAATTATTCAGAAACTCACGAAACGCCCTACTCATCAGATCCGCAAAATAGGCGGGTGCATTCATCAGCACAAAAGGCATGATGAGCCACTAAAAGGAACCACCTGGAGTTCTAAAAGCGATGTTGTCTATACTGTCCTCGGCCACCCTCAACTGATGAAACCTCGTGGCTAAGTCTAATAGGGAGAAAACAGACGCACCAACATGCTGGTCAAACAGATCATCTATTCTCGAAAGTGGGTGCTTAATTTTCTTATTGAGCTTATTCAACTCCCTGTAATCCACACATAAGCGAAGCGAGCCATCCGCCTTAGTTGTGAATATGACCAGAGCTCCCCATTCAGATATGTTTCACCTAATAAAACCCTTCTGTAATAGCTCTCTCCTTTCCCTAGGATCCATGTGGCGCACAGGTAATGTGACTGGCTTTGCATTGTCCACCGAGTATATCCGGGAATCGATCTCGTGCCTCGGAGGTAAGCCTTGACCTTTTGAATGAATACTTATAGACTACTGGTACTGATCGTAAATCATCGACAGAAGCATCAAGCGATTCTAGGAAACTAAGCACGACAGACCCCTTAGAGTCACAAGAAATCTCGAGAGTCCTCCCATGGTAAGTCAAAAGCCTAACGACCCTCCTCTCACAGTCCAGAATGACACCATACATGGCTAGCCAATACATCCCTAGAATCAAACCATAGCCCATGTAACCAAGCACATATGCGTCGTACTCTAACTTGACACCCTACAGAGATATCCTTAAACCCCACTAAATCATAGAAAGAAGAGTCATGCCCCTAGTGGGGTTTGTGACAACAACGAGATCCCAAACCATACCGGTACTAATGTGTAGAAACTCAACCACAAAATCATATATAAAAGAAAGCAAAGCGCCAGAATCAAAAAGAGTTCTAACAAGATGATCGGAAAGAGAAATCAAACCTTCAATAGAAACTTTTCTACCTCTTTCCGGTACACTGGTAACGAGAGCTGCACATGCCCTCTAGAAGATCCTGGCCTTCGGCCCTGTCCTTGCTTCTTCGGGCACTCCCTAATATAATGTCCAACCTCACCACAGCGAAAACAAGCATTCTTCCTTTTTCTGTAATTTTTTCTCAAATGACCCGCGCATCCACAACTATGACATTTCCTTTTATCTCGGGCTTTGTCATTCCTTCCGCCCTTCATTTTCTACTGTTGTTCTTTCTTGGGCCACACTTTCTTGTTTTGTGTCTCATCAATCTTAGCCTTTTTATTTTTGCCTTTATCTTCTTCGTGCATCAATGCCATATCAAGAGTTTCTCGAAAGTTGCCCCAATTGGAATATGAGACATAACCAACCCATGAGAGGTACATTTAACCCTCTTGCAAACCTCAAAGCTTTCTTGTGCAGGGTATTCACTAGCTCCAAACCAAACCTGGCTAATTGATTAAACTTGACATACTCTTTGACAAACGTACCTCCTTGCTTAAGTGCTAGAAACCTTTCCATTTGCATACTATCTTCTGCCTGAGAAAGAAACTTCATCTCTAATCTCTATTAGAAATCACCCTAAGTCTCAACTAGACGCCCTACTTGAATCACTTCCTACCAGAACGAAGCCCCATCCTTCAGCTGCCAAACGGCCAACTGAATCTTCCTACGGTCGTCAACCTAAAAAATCCCAAATAAATCCTCTATTTCTTTAAGCCAATTCCTTGCTTCTACAAAGTCTCAGTTCTGCGAAAAGGATTTCGTCTCATCGCACAGAAATCTCGGCATATCTTGGAGAAATTATCCACTCGCGGGGGAGGAGGGACAACAGCTGCACCTGGGGTGGGGCGTTTGCTTGGCCTCCGGTTGGTGTCATAACCTTAAGGTATCTACAGAACCAAGACGGTATCTGAACGCCCTTGGGAATATTCAGTTCCCCAGACATGCTAAAAAGAAAAGGAAAAGGGACTCAAATAGAGAAACGAAAATCGTACGGCTTTAGGGAATATGTTTTTCAAAGTAAACTTTTCTTTTGAAAATGCTTTCTTTTAAAACCTTTAAAAAAAATTCAAAATCTTTTATCCAATCAAATAACCTTCTGCTCTGATACCAAATGTAACACCCCATTTCCATTGAATGCATTAAGTTTCGTGAAGCGTTATAGGTAAACAGAAATAGAAACGTCACAAGACAGATATAAAATAACAATGGAATTTAAAACCTTATTTTTCAAATAGAAAACATTGTGGTCCAAAATCAAGTTACAACATAAGCCTGAAATACAGAAAACCTGTTACATCAAATTAAAATATCTGCCTTGTACTAAAATAATCAGAGTACAGTAATAGAAAATCATAGTCCCCAAAAATAGCCATAGCAAGGTAGACAAGTGATCCAAGCGATACATCTAAGCAGCTCCAAGCAGAAGCAAAAGAGAGAATCCTAATCAAGCCTGAGTATTCCCACTCTGAGAACCTGGGGAAGGGGGAAGGAAGAGAGAGAAAAGGAAACAAAACAGGTCAGACATAAAGTCTAGCTAGCTCAATTACTTTTAGCATATAAATAAGTAAAAGCATTATGACAGACATATAAACTGGATGAGGGAGATAACAGTATCATAAGACAGGTATAATAGACTGAGCAGGATAAACAGAATTGATTACGCTTCCCAAATACTTTTCTCTGCACAATACTAGTATAACATATACAGAATGATCCCAACAGAAACATAATGGTAGACTTAGGGGTACATCTAGTGACGGGTTTTACCCCCAAATATAATAATAGGTAGCCTAAAAGAAATAATGGGTGTTACCCCAAACGATAATAGCGGGCTCCTAAATCGGTAGGACTAGATGTACCTTAATTACTACCCAGTTGGTTGTCTCCCTATTCCGCAAATACCCTATGTCGGTCCCATAGTAGGATTTATCACTTTCTAAAGTAGCATCCCCCGGATAGGCACAACCATATTCACTGGTGCTATTGCATCTTATTTTCCCAAGTAGGCGGATCCATGCACACACATGACTCCGTTGGAACGCGCCATGAGAGTGCTCCACCCATATGGACCACTTTTAATCATCTCAGTAAGCATGCCCTGACCCCTATCTAGTTCGGGGTCCCCTTTTTGGTACCAGTATAGGTTACTAGCTAATGCAGGTCCCATACAACAGATGTTACAAGCCACCCCTTGGGCTTGCATCTCCACTACTAGGATTTTGATAGGTTATGCCTAACAGATTTACAAGCCTGTATAACCCCAACATATAAAACAGGTTAAGTTTGTCGGGTTCGTATAACCCCTCACAGATTTAACACATTTACTTAACCCCCCATTGATTCAAACATGTTTACTTACATAATTTGATAGCTTTATATAATCACCACATATTTAAACAGGTTAATATGTTATTATCATTCCCCATTCATGTATGTTAATGCACTAAACCTCTCACATTAAGTTGACTACTTTGGATGCTAGATATGTCGGGCGGTTTCGGGAAGACTTCTACCATAAGTTGAACTTAACCTCTTGTTTTTAGCACCGTTACATGTACATTTATTCACAAGACCCCTCACATTAAATTAACTACTTGTGGATACTGGATTTGTCGGGCACTTCCAAGAAAACTTTTACCAGAAGTCGAATTTGACCTCGTGTTTGAGTGCGGATACAATCTCTATTTACTGTGAATTTAGGCCTATTCATTCTTAAACACTTATTCACGTTCATCATAGGTTATGCCCTCAAATCCTAGTCCTGATTCACGGTACAAGTTATTCCCCAATTTATCTTTCCCAACCGTTCTCAGTTTTGTCCGTTCGCATATTTCAATGATAGGCTTAGGCTCGAAGGTAGCCTAAACTATAAAAATAAAAAGGGAAAGAGGGAGAGAAGAAAACAGAAATAGGAATAATAACAAAACATGCATATGATGACAGAATTAGGCATAATAACATAATATGCATATGATGATAGAAATAGGCATAATAATAGAATAGGCATATGATGACAGAAATAGGCATAATAACAGAATGGGCATATGAGAACTGAACAGTAGATCTGGTGTATACGTAATGACAGATCGGTTCAGGTATGAATCAGAGTCTTAACAGGCATAGGTTTAGATCCGGATTTATTTACATGTCAGAATTACTTGTTAAATGTTTATATCTAAAAATAACATGAACTCACCGAGATTGGATCTAAAGGACAGAGGAAAGAACGTTGATGTTGAAGCAAAGATTCTTGCATACGTATAAGTCGCTTTTGCAGAAGAATAGGCTAATTCAATCTGAGCTGGGGCAGCATCTCAATGTCTCCATTGTTTTATGTGAATAAAATAATAGAAATGAGGTCCTATATATAGCCTCAACCAATGAATCTCGTTCAGAAACACGTCCAAGCGTAGGGTTGGAATCTGGCCCGGATCTGGGGTGGGTTGACCCCGGGGTCGATCCTAGGGTCGACACCCCTTTGTGGGTCGACCCTCATTGGGTGTGGGTTGATCCCAAATGGGCCAGAATCCCGCTTCGATTTTCTGCTCTAATTTTTGAACTATTTTGAGTTCTGGACTTGATTTGTTCAAATATAAATCTCTTATACATATGCAAACTTCTAAGCTTAATAACTTTCCCATACATTGTCCATTTTATGCAAACTCGGATTTTATCTTAAGCAGAATTTCGAGATGAACTCAATGGTGCAGTCCGTTTCCATCAATTCCCAATATTTAATTAAGTATTCTCTAGTTTATCATATTAATGTTCTTTAAAATTATGGGGTGTTACAATGGCGGAAAATCAGTAAAGCCCTCAGGTGCTCGTTGTTCTTCGATTTGGTGAAGGGTAGACTTGCTATTATTGAAGGTGTTCTCAGGAGGTTGCAGTGGCTTCGATGTTGGTGGAGCAAGATAAACAATGGAAGCTGGGTGGAGCTTCGATTGAAGCGGGGGAGTGCTAAGGTAGGTGAGATGGTAGCTTTTAAGGCGTTTTGGCTATGGCCGATTTGAAAGAGAATAGAGTGATCGAACTCAATTTTTGTGGAAGAATAATTCGATTTTGGGGATAAACTTCGGGTGGGAATAAAATGAAGAAGTGGAATAGTTTTCTTTCACACGATTTGAATAAGAAGGAAAGGGACGGGAGAAAAGTCAAACAAAAGGAAAGGAACGCATGGAGTTGTTTTTCCAAAAGCAAACTAACACGTGTTTTAAGGTGTTGTTTGAATTTTAACATGTGAGATGTATAATGTTAACAAGATATTTCTTTTATCAAATTTCTAATAAAATTCTCTTTAGATTGATTTTATATTTGAGTGATGAAATAATTGTTGTATTTTAGGTTTGAATTTGCTCCAATTCCAATAATGTTAAATTTCTACAATTTATTCAGATTTAAGAATCGATGTAAGAGTTCAATTTCATGCTTATTTTACATTAACAAGTTAAAGTGCAACGTTTCAAATTTAATTATTGTTTCGAAACCAATACACATGTCTTAAGTTTTAACCCAAGTTCAA
Organism: Allium sativum; assembly: GCA_030737875.1. Taxonomy (NCBI): domain Eukaryota; kingdom Viridiplantae; phylum Streptophyta; class Magnoliopsida; order Asparagales; family Amaryllidaceae; genus Allium; species Allium sativum. The sequence continues at coordinate 718,605,026 of CM060916.1, read as the reverse complement.
AATATATATTAATTTTTTAATCTTTAAGTCAAATTTCAAATTTAAAGTTCAAAATCAAATTCAAATATTCAAACAAATTAGTTCTCAATTAATTATTGTCTAAATAGATTCTTGATTTTTGACTAAACCATTAAGATTTAAATATCAAATTTAATTCATATTTAAAAGATTTTATAAAAATCCAAGTTCAAATAAGTTAAATCTAATTTTTTAAAATGAAATCTCAAGTATGACATTTATTCCAATATTAGACTTTTAAATTAACTCCATATTTAAATGTCAAAATCATTGAGTCGTTACAATCTCCCCCCACTCAAAGCTTTTCATCCTCGAAAAGAGAGGTTGTTAAAAAAATTCATAGTTATAACTATAATATTCTTACTTATATTTTTTTACTAAACTTGAAAACTTATTAAAACAAAATAAATTATATGGTTTTTAAAACTCAAAATTCCTCATACAATTAAATTTGCCAAAACTCTTTCTATTAAATCTTGAACTTGCTAAACTTATATTTGGATATAAAATCATTATTTCGGAAAAAGTTTGGTAACAACAAAATAAGAAGATAATGCTTTGCTATATTTCAAAATAGCGAGTTTGAAAAACATTTAAATCCTCAAAATAATATCTTTGATTTTGATATCCTAATTTCACTTCAAACCATTGAATACTTATATGTTTCATATCAAGTCATACTTAACAAAATGTAGGTACGTATAAAATTCACTTAGGTTAAAACAAGTTATAGGCTCAAAACTCGAAAATTTCATTCAGTTTGTTTCTAACTTACAAAGTTCATTTATTATTAAATTAAATATATTATAAAAAATATTTACTAAATTCAAATTTAAACCTGAAATTCTTATGTTGGAAATTTAGGAAGAAAAAAGTGAGAAAATTGGTAGTTTATTATATTTCAAAGCCGTGGACTTGCAAAACATTTAAAACCTCTTTCTTAGTTTACTAGGTTGAAGTTATATAAGTTTTTAATTTTCAAATTATTTATTTGTTATTTAAATTTGAAAATACTTGATAACTCGAAGTTTAACAAGTTTATTTTCGTTCTTACAGACATTAGACATACGTTGGTCAGGCACACAACTAAAATCTCTAAGTACTTTGTATATTGGTTTCAACTCCCAGTGAAAATACTTAAAAAATAAAAAATAAAATAGATACGCAAAGTATGTTCCCCCATGGATCGCAGTTACATGGCACTTATGTTACTATCCCAGTAAGTCTTTTGTGCTATAGATATTGCACCCCTCGAATTGCGCTATGGTTTTTGCCGTAGATTGTAGTTATGTGGAGATTACGCTACTATCCTAGTAGATTCGCTTGTACTGCAAGCGTCGCTCCCCTCAAATTTCGATATGGCATCTATCTTGCTGTTACGCAGTGGTTACGCCACTATCCCAGTGGAATTGTTTGTACTGTAGGCATCACGCCACTCGAATTACGCTAGAACTAATCAATATAATATATCAAATATGATCTTACCCAGTGATATTCCAATTTCAATGGACATTCCAATCAATCGACACAATGCCCCACCCTAAGACCCACCCAAATAAACAACATTACTAGGTAATACTGTCTATTTGACCGAAGAATAGGGCTGGTTGAGGGCGACCACTAGTAGATTTGCATTAGCAAGTCTTAAGCATGTTGAGAGAGTGCTCATAAATTTTCCTCACGAGGCTTGACTACATAACACAATTTTGCTACGGCTATAGGATCAGCTTAGAACACGGTACAAATATAAACACAATCACAATCCACATAGCAGTTACATATATTACATTGATAGAGTACAATAAATACATGTGCTACAATGAGAATAGATAAAATCATTCACTTTTACAATGTGATACAATAGTGCTCGACAACAAAACTCGAATGAAAGTAGATACGTGGAAGATAGCCCAAAGGAGAATCCACTAACCTCAAGCTCAGAAGCTACACCTGAAATTCTCGGTCTGACCAGCGGAATACATAAATGGGTCAGTCTAGCTTAAAAATCAATTAGAATAGTAGATGAAATAAAATATAAATGAAACATTAATTCATTTCCATAAGAAAAGGAATCCCAAACACAGATTCACGCGGAAACTTAGATAAATTACTTCTTTTCCTTCAAAAATGAATGTTATGCACTCAGGATCACAAAGATTTCATTTATAATTCCACAAGATTAGTACAAGGTTATGTGTGTGAGAAACATGAACAAAGATTTAAGCACTGCCTTAGCACAAATTACTCAAGCTCCACGGCCAGGGTAGTCAACACTTGGAATCACATAACATGAATGCAAGACTTTGAAATCAACGAAATCACAAGATGAAACCATAAAATCACATAATTCACTGATTTACAAAATCAATGAATCACTGAATCACATAATCACAGAATCTCAGAACAAAAAAATTATAGAATCGCTAAAGCACAAAGTCATAGAATCACTGAAACTCTATTAGGATTTTAAAACCATTGCTGAAATCACCTCAAACAATAATAATAATCACTATGGTGAAATCAATGATAAATACAAAAGACAAAATCAAGAAGTATGGATCCATCATATAGTGGCAAGCTGAAGCTATGCCTTCACGTGATATCACACAGGATGGCTTAAATCCATAGCTAGTACTGTATCACACAAAAGGGTACCCAGATGACCTGAAGGTCCACAGAGTTCACGCGGGATTAACAAGAAGGTCCACACAGAGTTCACAGAGAATTTGTGATGACCCCAAACTCCCGTAGTATGAAAGCAAGGATAATCATTGGAATATAACGCATAAACGATAACAAAAGAACAGAAATATAGAATTACAGCAGATAATGTACGTCAAATTACATTGGAAATAATTTATCATCAGAGTTACACAGCATAATAGGATCATACTTAGCACATAATACAGTTCTCAACTTAATATAAAATGTCTGCAGCGGAATCAAACATAATATACTAAACGAAGTCGGAAAAACATAATATAAATGATAGGATCCATCTTCAGCTCCATAGCTATCCAGAATGAGTCTGCTAAAACCTAAATACAAGGTTTCCCGTGTGGAAAGAGGGCACCCGAGTTTGCAAAGTGAAACAAACTACGAGTCAGTCATGGGACTGGTATGAGAAATCTTGTTTAACCTATTTATTAATAAGGCTAATCACAGGACCATGCCCCTAACGCGGAACGGGTTTGTTCCATTGGATTGTCAGTGCATAAATAAAGTAAATCGTTAAACAACACAATGCTTTTTAGAAAAATGAAACCATTATGACTCAAGTCCCATCACACAATGCAACGCAAACCGGAGGATAGAGTTTTATCTTATAATGGTCAAAAATGCTTGATACGATAAAGCGGATTTGATATATTTATTAGTGTTTATATGTTTCAAAAACAATTCAATCATAATGTATCAATCATAGACGGCATAACTACCATATACTATGTCACCAAATATAGGTTTACAATCAAAACCGCATGGGGCGTATTGGAATTTGGATTTCCATCTTGAACAAAAGCAAGGGATCATCGTTACTGAATTCGAGACTCTCTAGCCCGAGCCTTAGAATCAGTCGCAACTGCACCTTGGATCTTCAGGGCCAGTCCACAAATACCTTAGTGGATTAATAATGCCTGAAGAATAAGTTTTCCCGCCCTATGGGGCGTAAATATAGAGCCACTAGGGACAAAAATCCGAAGCACCTCATTCCATCATCTACATAAGTAAAAATGTCTGGTCTCCATACCATGACACCACTTCTAGCTAGATAGTAACGTATGTCCTCCATGCAGTCCTCTCCCATTTCTGGTTCATACCGGAGTGTGAGGCTCGCGAAGTAACCTATACACAAATCTATGCTAATATAAAGTTATGCTTTGATCATCAACCACAAGGCTCTGCTTTTCAACAATAAGCCTTGATAATTTGCATTTCGGCATGCCACACTGACAATTCACACCATGCGACTAATGTCTACCAATATATAACCTCTGAGCTCGTACGTCTCAGAGAAGGGGTTAAGAAAGAGAATAAATTCTCCGCCACCAAACATATATATATTTAATTTAAATAAATCAGCACAGAATAAAATCCAATGTCATACATACATCCATTTACAAGTCCGTTCTGGGTCTAAACGAAACCGGAGACACCTTATTCCTCGTTCCATATGTCCAATACAGAAGAGAGGCTCTTGCATATCCGGACAATCAACAAGTACATCTGAAAAACTACCACTGTAACCCCTTCCTAGGAGCTAACCAATCCTGGGCATCAGTAGTCATCCATCCGATGAGAAAATCGTAGGTCTTCAACCACCATCTTCAATATCTTCGGCTTCCAATCGTCGTATAATTATTTGAAATAAGAATTAACTCGGTCTTTTCAAATAATTCACGAATATATATAATTCAAATCAATTCTTTTCATTACATATCATTTATAATGTTTTATAACAATTTATCGCTATTTTTATTTATATAAAAATAATCATTTTTAATTAAACGACGCTTCAGGTCATTACGTGGCCCTGACGCTGTTTTCATAAAAATTTGATTTACACATTTCTCAAAATCTAACCATTGGATCTTAGAAAATTTTATATCGCTGGAGAGATCTTTCCAAAATGAACCCAACGGTTCTAATATAGGGAAAACCCAACGGTCGGATCTCTCGGTATAATCGTTTGAAGTTACAACTCCAAATCGCGAATTGCAGCTGCGTGATTCGTTTTATTTTAATATATATATATATATATATATATATATATATATATATAATTCGCTAAACGATCTTAAATCATTATTCTTTGTACACATGTTAAAATAGAATATTTTTAATGAATCCCACTTACATGAAAATGTGATTTTTAATGTAAAAACATTTTTAACAAGCTATGGATATTTTTAATGAACCATTATTACATAAAAATTGTAATCTTTATGTTACATCATTTTTAATACCTTTGAATCTTTTTAATTTTTCACCACTCCGTCAAAAATGAAATCGTTTAAATTTTTGTACATTACACAAAAATTGTAATCTTTTTATATATTGCACAAAGAAATGTAATCTTTTATATATTGCACAAAGAAATGTAATCTTTTCTTGTAACCACCCGAATTTTAAACGACATTAAAGAAGACAAATTATAGAATAAAGAATTTAATGCTAAGAATTAACGGAAATTGATTATGTCATTACGTCCTTCTCAAAATTCTGGCCGGGATAGACACCTAGTTTGTGTAAAACGGATAACATATGAAGAAGTTACGGATGATAAAAAGTTGAAAATCAGAACCGGGTATAACTGGCACACTTGCCAAGTGCGCCAAGGAAAATTTGCACTGCCGCACCTGTAAAGTGCGCCAAGAACAGTTTTTGGGTATTCGGGCCTTTTTCGAGTGAGTGATGACCAGTGACCTGACCCAATTTCATTAGGGCTGAGGTGGCATCCGACTTCTGTAACCCAGCAGCTATAAATATATCTCATATCCTTTGTTTTCTTCAAAGAAAAGCAATAGTGGCCGGACTCTGCTGGATTCTAAACTGAATTAGGATCTCTCATCTTCTTCTAAAGCATATCAAATTATGAGATTCAAACATAGACTCAGCACCTTTTTCTATCATCTTAGCAATACGATCATAGTGAGTTCTAGTTGCTTCTCGATTTAGATAATAATAGTGAAACTATGAAAGACTGTGATGTGGATACGATTGTCGACTTTAAATCTGTGTTATTGGTAGATCTCATGCTATATTATGATAGATCTATTTCTTTGGATCAAATTCAATTGTCCTACTATATTATCATTATGGATCTTGGGTTGTAACTTTTATGATATGCTATGATGCGGATGTATGTAGATCTATTTTATGTGATCCAAAATTTTCATGTTAGATCTGTTCTATGATTTGTCACCTTATGATTCATGTTAGATCCATCCTATGTGATCTAAAATTGTCACCTTATGATTCATATTAGATCTATTCTACGTGATCTAAAATTGTCACCTTGTGATTCATGTTAGATTTATCCTATGTGATCTAAAAATTGTCACCTTATGATTCATGTTAGATCCATCCTATGTGATCTAAAACTGTCACCTTATGATTCATGTTAGATCTATCCTATGTGATCTAAATTTGTCACATTATGATTCATGTTAGATCTATTTTATGTGATCTAAATTGTCACCCTACGTAATCATGTTAGATTTAAATCGATGGGACATCTAGAATGGCTAATTTAGATATTGTGATATCGTAGTTCATCAGTTTTATGTCCACCTTGTTATGATGAAGATTTCATGTCCATGCTAGTATGTATGTTCACCTTATTATCATACAAGTTTACGTTTATACCAAGATGATAATTTTAGTATATTCCCATTATTTTCCCTATTATCATTTATGACTAGGCTATTATCTAACCAAGGCATCTTGCCAATTTTGTTACGACACTAGTTAAGGAACGGGGGAAAGGGATAAAAATGAAATAATTCGAATATGAACATTTACGGACATGCAATTCAAATTATTGGGAAAAAGAGGTATTGACACCTATAAAAGGAAAGGATAATTGTCGGTAAATTAATTAAAAATGGCATAATTTGAATATGAACATTTATGGACAAGTAATTCAAATTATTGGGCAAAATAGGTATTGACACCTATAAAAGGAAAGGGTTACTTAATTGATTAATTAATTAAAAATGGAATGTCTAATAATTACAATTAGGAATTGTAATTGTACTTATGACATGAGGTTAGGTTGCATTAGTAGTGGAAGTCTGCCCGGACCCGACCAGCATATCCAGCAGCCACTAATGGTAAACCTAATGTGGAAGGTCTAAGTACGTAAATACGAATTGGGCTATGACACGAGGTTAGGCCCAACTATGGAATAAGTCTGCCCGGACCCGACCGGCGTATCCAGCATCCAAATGTTGTAGGCCTAACTGGGAGGTCTGACCCGTTATGAAACCATAAATGGACATGGTAAAGAATTGGACTACTTAACCTAAAGTTAATCCACAAGGATTGTATGAACTTAAATTTAAGTTGGTGGTTAAGTAAACATGGTTGAGGGGTGGGTTAAGTAAATCTGAAGAGGGGATGGGTAATAGGCCCACAAACTTAACCCATTAAGATTATGTAATTAAAGACACCTAATGGTTTACATAATCGGTGGAAATAATAAACTTATGTAATTAAAGACACCTTTTAGGTTAAACATAATGTGTAAAAGTAATAGGATTATGTAATTAAAGACACCTATAGGTAAGCATAACTGGTTGGAAGATTAGGGGTTATGTATTAAAGACACCTATAGGTAAGCATAACCAGTAGAAGTAAATAAGGCTATGTAATTAAAGTTATGTAGTGGTATACATAGTCAGTGAAAACTTAGTGGGGGATACAAAACAAAGGGGAGAGCTTGTACCATATTGTGTGGGACCCATTTCAGTTAGTAACTCGAAATAGGTATCAAACAAATTATTCCGTACAAAGCAGTGAAGGGGCACGCTTACGTACTAATTGTAAGAGATCCAAACGTGGAGGACGGTGTGGATGGCGCAAACCGATCGAGCCATGTGTGTGCATGAGCCGGACAGAGGGGGATAAGACGATCGTGATACCTGTAGATATGGTTGTGCACACTGTTACGATGAGGGGTAGCCACTTTAGAAAGTGATACCACCTATTGTGGGGCCAGCACAAGGTATCTACGAGGGTTAGGGAGCCGATCGATCAGGGTGGTTTGGATACATTTGGACGTATACCTAAGTCTACTACATTATAGTTGAAGGGATCATCTCTTTCAGGATATACTAATGATAGTGCAGAGAAATCATTAGTGAGGCATGTACACTTTATCTTTCTTACCTTGTCACACCTGCCATTTATGTAGTGATCTCCCTTATCCACTTTATATGCATATCATGTTACTTTTATTTATCTACTAGTTAAATGTAACTAGACTCGTAAGACTTTATGTCTGACCTTTTTGTTTCTCCTTCTTTCTTCCGTTCCTCCCTCTGCCAGGTTCAAAGGGAGGAAACACCCAGGCTTAGTCAGGATTCAGATATCACCTTGCTACGAGCTATTTCTGAAGTATGGCTCAAGTTCTTGTCTCTACTATGGCTTAACTCTTTCATTTGTGGAATTATGCTTTTTATTTACTTATGTACTCCGATGATGCAAGACAGAAGTTATTTTGTTGTTATGGTTTTTGTGACTTATGAAATTGTGGACCACGTATTTTTATTGAAATAAAAACTTAAATTTCTGCTGCTATCTTATTTAAATATGTCTGGTAATTATTCTATGTCTGATTACCTATAACGCTTCACGGAACTTAATGCATTCCCTTAGTGAGTGATATTAACGGACCTGGGGTGTCACATTTCTATAGCACAAAAAATGTAATCTTTTCTATATTACATAGAAAATGTAATCTCTTTATATTACAAAGATTAATCTTTTATATTACAAGGAAATGTAATCTTTTATATTACAAAGAAAATGTAATCTTTTTATATTACAAAGAAATGTAATCTTTTATCACATTGAATGTGAATTTTTTATTACATTAAAATGTGAATTTTTTTAAATGTTAACACATTTTTAACAATGAACCTTTTTATAATGTTTCATTTACTGTAAAATGTAAATTCTATGTTAACTCATTTTATTGAACAACGGATCTTTTCATTAAATCATTTACATTAAAAAAGTGAATTCTAATGTTAAATCATTTTGTTAAACAATAAATCTTTTCATTAAATCATTTACATTAAAATTGTGAATTCTAATGTTAAATCATTTTGGTAAACAATTAATCTTTTCATATATTCTCTTTTTACAATAAAAATGTGAACTTTTTATTGAACTCATCTTTACTTTAAAAATGTGAATTTCTATGTACGAACAAATTCCATTTCAAATGATGATCATTTCTCATATACAATAAAAAGTGCATTTTTATTGTTAATAAATTTTCATTTGAAATAAATAAATGTTTTTAATCTTTCATTCACATAAAAAAAATATAAATTTCAATGTAAAACATTTTTTTTATTTTACAATGATCTTTTTAAACTGTTCATTTACATTAAATGTTAATTTCAATGTAAAGACATTTTTATATAACAATGTTTATTTTTAATGGTTCATTAACATTAAAAATGTAAATTTCAATATATAAACATTTTTTATTTAACTAATGATCATTTTAAATTGTTCATTAACATTAAAAAGGTAAATTTCAATATATGAACATTTTCATTTAACTAATGATCATTTTAAATTTATAATAAAAATTGTGAATTATTGTTGAACATTTCCATCCTAAATAATGATCACTTTAAATTTTATATACAATTAAAATATAATTTTTTTATTGTTCAAACAATTTATATCATAACACAAATATTCCATAACATATAAATATTTTTAGAAAATTTCGGCAGCATAACGACCGGGTAATTAAAATCGGCACCGTCCCTAGTACGGCTCCTCGCGCTAATATAGGCCTCGTTGCTATACAAGGGTCATATTTTCCTAATACATTTTTTTTCTACTATACAATGAATTTTCCACAAACACAATCGATATCATTTCAACCAAAATCAAATAACCACAATCACAATCAAATTCACCACAGTACAATCAAGTTGTCCATGGTCTGTGGACGAAGGGTGTCAGGAGTTTCTAAGCTCTGTCTGCAACCTAATATTATTTTTGTTTATTTAATTTGGATTCAGAAATCTCACATTGTTTTTTGTTTCTTCTAAAATTATAGAAGGCTCCTAAAATTCTCCGATCAGTTCTGAAATGTAGATCTCGAATTTACGGTCCCAATGTTTCCTGTTTCATCGAATTTCGTTATCGTATAACAAAGATATGAATTTTAGTGTGTTGATAACATTTTAAATTAATTAATTGATTAAACAAATAAAATAAAATACCCTTCTTCCTCAACAACTGTACAGGCCGCACTCTTCAAGATTGTTCAATTCTAGGTTTTGAGATTGCATTCCATCTATTGTGTTTGAAGACGATCGGTTATTGCCACGGTGAGGGGCGCACCTGGGGGTCCCACCACGATGAACTCGACGGCACGGTGGAGGCGTGATTTCAGAGGAGGCGACAGCACTTTGGGTGCAAAATACGAGCACAATACTCAATGGCAGATGATCTAATCCACATGGTACTGAAGATCATTCGATCCTCTTGAATTTTCTCTTAAGAATGGCTTGAAAATATTGTATGGATTAAAAGATATTGGAGGAGGAAAATTCGAAGACCGTAGCCATTCAACGAATAAACAGCGACGGGTTATACAGTAATTAGGGTTTGAATGGATATTTTAATATATTATTAAATAAAATTTAAAATTTACAAATCATTTGTTTGTTGGTCCGGAATCCAAACGAGGCCCAACAACTGGCGCCTCGAACTAATTACCCATATTCCGGACATAATGGACTAGGTCTCATCAGCCCATTTGACTGTTTCACTCCATTTTTCCTTAAATGAAAATATAAAGCCTTTAATTATTTAATTTGATCTTACATTTTAATTTATCAAGGCCACAGACTGACTTCAAAAATTGCCGAAAAACAAATCTAGATATATTTGACGATCCAGTCCTAAAAAATAATTTCGTCGAATTTGGAGATTGTTTGAAAAATGACCATTTTTTGGTCGATCCCAATTAATGGAAATTAACAAAACACGTTTTGATTTACCATGCTCACATATTAATTCCAAAAATTATGAAGATTGGAATATAGAAATAATTTGACATTCCGGATCCAACCACGGTGGTTTCGTCGAAAACAGAAGTCGTTTGCAAAATGGCTATTTATATGGGCTATATATTATATTAAATTCCATAGCGCCTATTTTAAATATTCAACTGGCCATAACTTTTTATTCCCGTTATGAAATTTCAATTTTTCAGATCCGTTGGAAAGATATAATTAAAAAGATTTAAATATTTCTGGTGTCGTCAAAATCCGATTTATTTTGAATCATGTACATTCGGTCAAAGTTCGAATTCAAAATTTAAAACTACAGTGCTATTTATAACTCCATTTAAAATTAAAATAAATATATTCGTTCTAACTTCGATTTAAATAATTTTTTAATCATTATTATTTAAAATAAATTATTTTAACTATTTAAAATGAAATAAAATAGCCAAAAAAATTTAAATTGGTTCTGATTTTCCAGGTTGTTACAATCTTCCCTACTTAAAAACTTTTCGTCCTCAAAATTGAAACAACAGAAAAGTAGGAAACAAAATGGAAAGTGTAAAATATTTTAAATATTCCTTGCGTTAGAGCTAATTAGAGATGTCCACTCTGCACTGGGGATAAGCCTGTTTGATGCTTTGTTCGGTCTCCAATGTACAGTCTCTAGGATCTCCGCTGCACTGCACTTTGACTAGATGAATTCTTTTATTCCTCAGAACTCGGGTTTCTTTGCCAATAATCTTTACTGGCTCTCTTCTTACTGCTAAGTTTGGGGTAATCTCCAAATCTTGCTGTGCAGCTTCCTCCATAATCAAGTCTGGATCATGTACATGCTTTCGAAGTTGAGATACATGGAATACATCATGTACCCCTGGCAAACAGTCAGGCAGCTAAACCCTGTAAGCGAGAGTTCCAATCCTTTGGAGAATAGGAAATGAACCAATGAATCTAGGAGCCAACTTCCCAGTCTTTCTGAAACAAAGTACTCCTCTCAATGGGAAAACCCTCAAGTACACATAATCGCCAACAACAAATTCTAAGTCTCTTCTTTTTGAATCTGCATAACTTTTCTGTCGGCTCTAAGCTGGTAGTAATCGCTTCTTAATAAAATCAACTTTATTCGAAGCTTCACAAATCATGTCAGGCCCTAATACTAGTCTATTTCCTGGTTCTTCCTAACATGCAGGAGACCTATAAGGTATACCACACAATGAATCGAATGGTGACATTTGTAAGCTTTCTTGGTAACTGTTATTATAAGAGAACTCAACCAAATGCAAGTGATCTTCCCATAATCCACCAAAATCAAGAATGCATGCCCGTAACAAGTTTTCAAGTATACGGTTCACCCTCTCAGTCTGGCCATCTGTTTGAGGATGATATGCGGTGCTTAGATTTAACTGTGTCCCCAGGTCTTCTTGGAATGCTTCCTAGAATTTACTAGCGAATATTGGATCACAATCACTAAAAATGCTACTGGGAACTCCATATAGTCTGACAATTTCCTTGAAATAAATTTTCGCCGGAATTTGAGCTGTTCTAGTTGATCTGACAGGAATACAATGGGCAGACTTCATGAAATGGTCTACGATCACCCAAATACTTTCATTACCTTTCCTGGTTCGGGGAAAGTCATTAATAAAATCCATGGAGATTTGATCCCGCTTCCAACTTGGAACTTCTAGTGGCTGTAACAATCCGGTAGGTTTTTACTGATCACTCTTGACTTGCTGGCAAGTGGAACACCTACTAACATATATGGAAATGTCTCTTTTCATAGATTTCCACCAGAACGTTCGCTTGAGATCATGATATATCTTACTCGAATACAAAGTTTGGATTTATGACATTTATCCATCACTTCCCTTTCGAGCTCAGGAATATTCGGGACACATGTTCGGCCTTTTAACCTCAGAACTCCTTTGTTATCAATTTGGAAACTCAAGGGTTCACCTTCCCGAACTCTTTTACTAATTCTCTGAGTAAATTCATCATCTTTCTAAAGATCAGAGATTTTATCAATCAAAGAAGGTGTAATGATAAGATTGGCGACGACCGCATTCTTCCTGCTAAGCGAATCCGCCACAACATTGGTTTTCCCTAGAGTATACAAGACATCTAGATCATAGGACGCAAGGAATTCTAACCAACGTTGCTGCCTCAAATTCAAGTCCCTTTAGGTGAACAGATATGTAACGACCCATATTCTACACATCATAGGATTGTAGAATATTTATTTCTTTCCCGTATGAAGTTGTATGGTCATGTAACTTTGGGAAACATCCATTAGAGTCATTTCCCATGTTCATGATTTTTGTTGATTTTTAAATGACCATTTTGCCCCTAGTCAGTACTGTTTTGGCCATAACTTTTGATTGGAAAGGAATTTTGACCTGAAACCACTTCCATTTGATTCGTTTGATGGTTTCTCTTTCCGTAGAGTGGTCATAATAGTCAAACGGACTTACCGTTTGGGAGATATGGCTGAAACAAGGTTTGCAGGGTGAAAAACTGCTTAACCGGGCCAAATCGGGTGATTAGCGAGTAGGCCCATAACCCATTTCGGGATTAGGGTTATGGGGGGGGGGGCTGAAATGAGATGGAGAATCATTCCATTTCAGTTTTCTAGCCTCTACTTATCACCAACGATCCCTAAAAATGGCCTCCAACCTCTAAATCACCTCCAAATCACCTTTTTGTCAAGGATTTAACTTAGCAACCCCTAATCAAGGAAGATCTTCACCAAAGCAACAAAGGAGCTACTGTTTGGCATTGAGATTCACATCAAATCAGAGATTTATTTCAAATCTTAGTTTATTTTGTGGCTAAGGTGAGTGATTTGTATAGTTTTGCACTAATTATGGCTAATTAGGGGTGATTAGTGTTAATTAGCGAATTTAAACATGATAAAATTCTGGAAAAATGTTTATAAAATTCGGAATGATGTTTTAGACCTCTGATATGAATTTGGGTTAACTTGGTTAAGTTTTGTTAGTCCTATCATTAGTTTCACCTAAACATGCTTAAGGGGAAATATGGGATTTTGGGTATGTTTGATCCATTTCTACTTATCATATTGATGTTTTGATGTTTATGGTTGATTATGTATGTTGCTATGACTGTATGGTATGCTATGTGATTGATTAGAATAGTTAGAATGGTCGAAAACGCCGTCGAATGGCGTAAACAGCTCGCTGGACAAGGTGCAGGGATTCGGATCGCATAGGGGATTGAGGGACGATCGGATCGCCCTATGGGATCGTGGGACATCCCCACGAGTCGAGTCATCCCCTCCGAACCGAACCATCTGCGCAAGGCCCACGAGCAACAATCGTGAACTGCTACCCGATCCGATCCACTCGTGCTTCATATCACGATCCGAACAAGAGAAAAGTAGCATCCACGATCTGATGCACAGCGAGACGACGATCCGAACAAGGAGAGAACCACGAGCTGGAGGGGCCCGATCCGATCCGTATGGGGTATCACGATCCGAACCAAGGAGGGGAGCACGATCCGAGGCAAATAGAAAGGGGACCGCAAAGACGATCCGATCACCTGGAGGATCACGACCGGATCCGATGCATGAGGTGCGACCCGATCCGAATGCCTAAGGCCGATCCGATCCGATGAAGAATGTGAAGGCTGATCCGATCCGGTTCGATGGTGATGACCAATAACCCGAGATGCAAAGGTAGTCCATATGGAAGTTAGAGCTCAGGATCCCAGAACCAGTTGGGAACCAATGAGTTCACTTCATGGTGGACTTTGCTGCGGGACGTGTGCTAAGGTGTTGTCGACGTTCATAACTTCGATTCACCACTAAGAATGAATGATGGGCTACTTATCAGTGCAGTAGGGTCATTATGACCTGAGGGGCAAAGTGATGGTAGTAAGACTACGTTATCAGTGCAGTAGGGTCATTATGACCTGAAGGGCAAGGTGATGCGTAGTAAGACTATGAGCCAGCGCAGATGGGGTGAATAACTCCATGGGGCAAGTGGACATAGTAAGGATTAGTAAGGCTATGAGCCAGTGCAGTGGGGTTCTTGTGACTCCATGGGGCAAAGTGGACATAGCAAATGATTAGTGGCTACATTATCAGTGCAATGAAGCCATTCATGACTTCATGGGGCAGAGTGATCGTAGCAAGGTATGTTAGGCGATCGAAGTGGTGAATATCGTATACTTTATGCACTGAGTGAGATATGTGAGGATGGATGCTATGGTTGATTGTTTGCCATCATTATGACATGCACACCTCCCCCACCTCCGTATCTTTATATTGATTGATATGATACCTTAGAGTGTTGTACAGTATGTAGTGCTAACTCTTTGGTTGTAGGTCCAGGTTCAGGTATGTTTTAGTCTACCTGTTATTGTTCACTTTAGATGCTTATCGCTCATACCAGGCTTTATGTCTGACCCAAAGTTTTATGTCTCCTCTTATTACTCTGGGTGCTCACACGAGCAGACTAGAGACAGGTTAGCTGGTGATGCGCGAGTAGCTGGTTCGGAGGCGAGCAGGAGGCTTCCACGTATGATATATATATATATATATATATATATATATATATATATATATATATATATATATATACACACACACATTCTCCCTGTGTCGTTGGTGGTCGCTACTTGGGCATTAGTAGTGTACCTCATTTATCTTACTTTTGCTTTGAGACAGTTTGAAAGTTGTAATAAACTGTATTTTGGATTTCCGCTGCTATGATGTTTAGTTCTGATTTTCAGCTTATGCACTGTCTCTCCTGTTTTATGTCAAGTATGTTATTATTATATTTTGTTCTATGCGCTGTGAGACATTCTACAGGTTCTTTGTATGTTCATTTACTTCTTCCTTTCCTTCTCACGACCCGTTCCGTGCTAACTGGACATGTGTACAGCGCACTTTTGGAGTAAATGTCGGTTGGTGCGGGGCGGGCCGTCACACTTGGTATCAGAGCTCTAGGTTGCGTAGTTAACCTAGGGAAAGACACTAGGGAGAGTTAGTACGTATATGAGAGCGCGTATTTGTGATTACTTTGGTTTTCAAAAGCTGTGTGTATATATATATATATATATATATATACTATTAGCAGTATAAGAATGAAGTTGCACTGCACTAGTACCACTATGGGGTCGTTAATCGTTTCCCTTTTACAGATTGACGATGAGCCGATATGTTAGAGGTACCGGTAGAGGGGCCAATAATGGGAATGTCGCTGACATGAGGGCGATGTTTACCAACCTCATGAGAGACATGCTTAGAGAAGTGCAAGGGGCAGTTCCCAATCCCGGAGCTGGTGTTGGCCCAGTAGTGCAGGCGCCTAGGGCCGATTTCGCCAAGTTGTGCAAGGATTACACTAACCTTGGTGGGAAGTCGTTCCACGGAACGGAGTCGGCCACAGATGTTCAAGATTGGATGGATAGCTGCGACCGTATCTTCGATGACTTGGGTCTTGAGGATGCGATGAAGAGAAGGCTAGCGTCTCGTCAGCTGCAAGGGCGAGCGAAGAATTGGTGGAATGCTATTAGAACAGCTACTCCAGAGGACCAGGTTACTTGGGTTCAGTTCAAGGCTCGCTTTAGCGAGAAGTTTATTCGAGCTGCCCAGAAGTCAGTGTTGTTCAAGAGGTTCTTGGAACTCAAGCAGAACGGCAGAGCGGTTTCTGATTATATTGCTGAGTTCGACACTTTGTCGAAGTATGGACTGTCTCTTATCGATACTCCTGAGAAGAAGAATGAGAAGTTCATTACTGGTTTGGATGGGTACTTGGGGGAAAGGCTTATCAACCATATCGATGAGACTTTTGAATCGATCGTGGGGAAGGCTTTGAGATCAGAGAGTCTTTACCCTAAGTCAAAGACTGAGGCTGCATCTGCAGAAGGGCCAAAGCCGCAAGTAGGCGGTGGAGGCAAGAATAATTCTCAGAATAAGAGGAAGCAGGACCATTCTAAGAGTGGCCAGAAAAAGAGTAAGAAGGATGTTGAGTGCTTCAGCTGTGGAAAGAAAGGCCACTATGCTAAAGAATGTCGGGCCAAGCCAGCGGAAAGGAAGTGCTAAAACTGTGGTCAAGTGGGACATCAGAAGGATAAGTGTCCGCAACCTCTTAAGGAGAAGCAGATTGTGAAAGCATATGCTCTTGATGCTGTTCCTTCTTTGTCGAATGCCCCAACTGCAGCGGAGAAAGGAAAGAATGTTGTTATTCAAGGTATGCTTTCTATTTATGATGTACCAGTTCGAGTTTTGTTTAATACTGGGGCTTCCCGTTCCTTCATATCTAGTGACCTGGTAGATAGGTTGGGACTGGAACCCGAGATAGTCGATAGACCATTGGTTGTGACGAACCCGATTGGTGGTTCGACTAGCCTTATTATGATTTGCAGGAATTTGGTCTTATCGAGTCATGGATGTATGTTTGTATGTGATTGCTTTGTTTTGGGCTTTACTGGGTATGGCATTATATTGGGAGTCGATTGGCTCCAAAGATACGGGGTGGTGGTAAACTGTGAGGGCTTTTTGGTGACAGTGAGGGCGGATGATGGGTGGAGGGTAGTGTTTGGTAGTCTACCTAGTGATGGGGTTATCGCTAGTTTTGTAAATTCCCTCGACATCCCGCAGGATGAGTTGTCAGATGTGCCCGTGGTTGGCCAGTATCCGGACGTCTTCGAGCAGGTGACCGGGCTTCCACCACACCGAGAGATTGAGTTCCGTATTGATTTAGTGAAAGATGCCAGACCTATAGTAATGCCACTTCGTCGTATGGCACCAAGAGAGCAGCGAGAGCTCGGGGAGCAAGTCAGCAATCTTTTGAAGAAGGGACTTATTAGAAGAAGTCTCCGAGTGGGGAGCACCAGTTGTGTTTGCCACTAAGGCAGATGGTTCCCTTCGTTTGTGTGTGGACTATCGCGAGTTGAATAAGGTAACGAGGAAGAATAAGTATCCTCTACCACAGATAGATGATTTGTTTGATCAGCTGGAAGGAGCAAGAGTGTTCTCCTAGTTGGACCTTGCGACAGGATTTCATCAGCTTCGAGTAGCAGATGAGAGTGTTCCGAAAATGGCATTTAGGACGCCGTCTGGATTTTATGAGTGGTTGGTCATGCCGTTTGGGTTGACCAATGCACCAGCCTATTTTGTGGATCTTATGAATCGAGTTTTCAGAGATCAGTTGAATAAGTTTGTTCTTGTGTTCGCGGATGATATCCTTGTTTATTCAAGGACAGAAGAGGAACACAAGGGACACTTGAGGATAGTGATGGAGGTGTTGAGGAAACACCAATTGAAAGCGAAATTCTCTAAGTGTCATTTTTGGAGAAGGGAAGTAAGATTCTTGGGTCATGTTGTTTTAGAGTGTGGTATTGCCGTGGATCCTGCGAAGGTGGCTACGGTACAGGATTGGCCTACGCCCAAGAATGCTATAGATGTAAGAAGTTTCTTGGGATTAGCCGGATATTATCGTAAGTTTATCCAGGACTTCTCCAAGATAGCAACACCGTTGACTCAGTTGACTAAGAAGAATCAGTCCTTCGTCTGGGACGGAGTGTGTGAGGATGCCTTCAAAAGTCTAAAGGAGAGGTTGACGCGTGCGCCAGTGTTAGTCATTCCTAAAGGGAATGAAGAGATGACGGTATACACGGATGCTTGTGGTACCAGACTGGGTGCAGTATTGATGCAAGGAGGTAGGGTAGTAGCTTATGCAAGTCGACAGCTAAAGCCGCATGAGAGGAAGTATCCTACCCATGATTTGGAATTGGAAGCGATTATATTTGCGCTGAAGATGTGGAGACACTATCTCTTGGGAGAAAGATTTGAATTGTTTACCGATCATAAATCGTTGAAATATCTCTTCTCTCAGAAAGATCTGAATCTCCGTCAGCAGAGATGGTTAGAGTTCTTGGCTTCGTATGATTTTGATATCGCGTATACACCTGGGAAGGGTAATGCGGTAGCCGATGCCTTGAGTAGGAGACATGCCAGCTTAGGGGCAATGTTTCTTGAATGGAAGCAACTGGAGTATATCGCGGGTTTTGATTTCAGACCAAAGTGCGAATTGGATCCAGTTATGCTAGCTAGTTTGACGATCAGACCCACTTTGATAGAGCGGATTGGTTCTAGCCAGAGGGACGATCCTAATTTATTAGAAATCATCTCCAAGTTAGAGATGGGTATCGATAAGGAGATGAATGTGTATGGGCTTGATCGAGATGGATGGCTTCGGAAGAATGGAAGAATAGTTGTGCCCAACGTGAATGGTTTGAGAGATGAAATGCTTAGAGAATGTCATCACTCAAAACTGACTATACATCCCGGTGGTAATAAGATGTATCGAGACATGAGACAGACTTACTACTGGGAAGGGATGAAAAGAGACGTTGGGAAGTTTATATCCAAATGCATGAATTGCCAGCTAGTTAAAGCCGAACAAAAGAAGCCTAGTGGGTTGTTGCAACCATTATAAATTCCCGAATGGAAATGGGAGCAAGTTTCGATGGATTTCATCGATGGTTTACCAAGGACTAGATCGGGACATGATAGCATTTGGGTAATTGTGGATCGATTGACTAAGAGTGCAAGATTTATACCAGTCAAATCGACCAGGACAGCAGCCAAGCTGGCAGAATTGTATATGAAGTGGGTAGTGAGATTTCATGGAGTACCCAAAAGCATTTTGGGTGACCGAGACCCGTTGTTCACTAGTGGGTTTTGGAAGAGCTTACAAGAGGCTCTAGGGTCAGGATTACATCTCAGTACCGCATATCATCCTCAGACTGACGGTCAGACGGAGAGGGTGAATCGTATATTGGAAGATCTCTTGAAAGCTTGTATATTGGATTTTGGTGGATCATGGGATGACCATTTGCATCTAGTAGAGTTTGCATATAATAATAGCTACCAATCCAGTATCGGTATGGCTACATATGAAGCTTTGTACGAAAGACCGTGCAACTCACCATCATGTTGGATAGAGACTCGCGAGAAGTTTGTGCTTGGACCAGATGTGGTGAGAGAAACTTCAGATAAGATTAAGATCATTCAGCAACGAATGAAAGCTGCCCAAGATAGGCAGAAGAGTTATGCTGATAGGAGGAGAAGAGATTTGAAATTCTCCGTTGGTGACTTGGTGTTTGTTAAGATCTCTCCGTTGAAGAGTGTGATACGATTTGGCAGGAGAGGCAAGTTGGCACCAAGATTTGTTGGCCCGTTCCCCGTTCTTGAATTAGTCGGGAATTTGGCGTATAGAGTTGGCTTACCAAAGAAAATGGCGGGAGTTCACGATGTATTTCATGTTTCCCAACTAAGGAAGTTCGTTCACGACTCAGATGTGACTATTTCACCTGACCAGTTAGAGGACTTCGAAGTAGAACCCGAGGCGGTTGGGAACCGCAAGCCGATTCGTATTGTGGGGCATGATACAAAGCAACTTCGAAGGAAGTCGGTGAAGCTAGTCAAGGTTCAGTGGGGCGAGGATGAGAATGATTGTACTTGGGAGACAGAGGAGAGCATTAGGAAGGCATATCCAGAACTCTTTGCCTGGTAAGATTTACTTTGCGATTTAGTTTTCCGCATGCTAGGGTAGACTTGTTTTGCATGTTGATTGTTGTTTTATGATTGATAGGCATGCGGGACCTTTGTGTGGGTTTGGATTAGGGAATTTCGGGGGCGAAATTTCTTAAGGGGGGGAGAGTGTAACGACCCGTATTCTACACATCATAGGATTGTAGAATATTTATTTCTTTCCCGTATGAAGTTGTATGGTCATGTAACTTTGGGAAACATCCATTAGAGTCATTTCCCATGTTCATGATTTTTGTTGATTTTTAAATGACCATTTTGCCCCTAGTCGGTACTGTTTTGGCCATAACTTTTGATTGGAAAGGAATTTGGACCTGAAACCACTTCCATTTGATTCGTTTGATGGTTTCTCTTTCCGTAGAGTGGTCATAATAGTCAAACGGACTTACCGTTTGGGAGATATGGCTGAAACAAGGTTTGGAGGGTGAAAAACTGCTTAACCGGGCCAAATCGGGTGATTAGCGAGGAGACCCATAACCCATTTTGGGATTAGGGTTATGGGGGGGGCTGAAATGAGATGGAGAATCATTCCATTTCAGTTTTCTAGCCTCCACTTATCACCAAGGATCCCTAAAAATGGCCTATAACCTCTAAATCACCTCCAAATCACCTTTTTTTCAAGGATTTAACTTAGCAATCCCTAATCAAGGAAGATCTTCACCAAAGCAACAAAGGAGCTGCTGTTTGGCATTGAGATTCACATCAAATCAGAAATTTATTTCAGATCTTAGTTTATTTTGTGGCTAAGGTGAGTGATTTGTATAGTTTTGCACTAATTATGGCTAATTAGGGGTGATTAGTGTTAATTAGCGAATTTAAACATGATAAAATTCTGGAAAAATGTTTATAAAATTCGGAATGATGTTTTAGACCTCTGATATGAATTTGGGTTAATTTGGTTAAGTTTTGTTAGTCCTATCATCAGTTTCACCTAAACATGCTTAGGGGAAAATATTGGATTTTGGGTATGTTTGATCCATTTCTACTTATCATATTGATGTTTTGATGTTTGTGGTTGATTATGTATGTTGCTATGACTGTATGGTATGCTTTTTGATTGATTAGAATAGTTAGAATGGTCGAAAACGCCGTCGAATGGCGTAAACAGCTCGCTGGACAAGGTGCAGGGATTCAGATCGCATAGGGGATTGAGGGACGATCGGATCGCCCTATGGGATCGTGGGACATCCCCACGAGTCGAGTCATCCCCTCCGAACCGAACCATCTGCGCAAGGCCCACGAGCAACAATCGTGAACTGCTACTTGATCCGATCCACTCGTGCTTCATATCACGATCCGAACAAGAGAAAAGCAGCATTCACGATCTGATGCACAGCGAGACGACGATCCGAACCAGGAGAGAACCACGAGCTGGAGGGGCGCGATCCGATCCGTATGGGGTATCACGATCCGAACCAAGGAAGGGAGCACGATCCGAGGCAAATAGAAAGGGGACCGCAATGACGATCCGATCACCTGGAGGATCACGACCCGATCCGATGCATGAGGTGCGACCCGATCCGAATGCCTAAGGCCGATCCGATCCGATGAAGAATGTGAAGGCTGATCCGATCCGGTTCGATGGTGATGACCAATAACCCGAGATGCAAAGGTAGTCCATATGGAAGTTAGAGCTCAGGATCCCGGAACCAGTTGGGAACCAATGAGTTCACTTCATGGTTGGACTTTGCTGCGGGACGTGTGCTAAGGAGTTGTCGACGTTCATAACTTCGATTCACCACTAAGAATGAATGATGGGCTACTTATCAGTGCAGTAGGGTCATTATGACCTGAGGGGCAAAGTGATGGTAGCAAGACTACGTTATCAGTGCAGTAGGGTCATTATGACCTGAGGGGCAAGGTGATGCGTAGTAAGACTATGAGCCAGCGCAGATGGGGTGAATAACTCCATGGGGCAAGTGGACATAGTAAGGATTAGTAAGGCTATGAGCCAGTGCAGTGGGGTTCTTGTGACTCCATGGGGCAAAGTGGACATAGCAAATGATTAGTGGCTACGTTATCAGTGCAATGAATCCATTCATGACTTCATGGGGCAGAGTGATCGTAGCAAGGTATGTTGGGCGATCGAAGTGGTGAATATCGTATACTTTACGCACTGAGTGAGAGATGTGAGGATGGATGCTATGCTTGATTGTTTGCCATCATTATGACATGCACACCTCCCCCACCTCCGTATCTTTATATTGATTGATATGATACCTTAGAGTGTTGTACAGTATGTAGTGCTAACTCTTTGGTTGCAGGTCCAGGTTCAGGTATGTTTTAGTCTACCTGTTATTGTTCACTTTAGATGCTTATCGCTCATACCAGGCTTTATGTCTGACCCAGAGTTTTATGTCTCCTCTTATTACTCTGGGTGCTCACACGAGCAGACTAGAGACAGGTTAGCTGGTGATGCGCGAGTAGCTGGTTCGGAGGCGGGCAGGAGGCTTCCACATATGATATATATATATATACACATTCTCCCTGTGTCGTTGGTGGTCGCTACATGGGCATTAGTAGTGTACCTCATTTATCTTACTTTTGCTTTGAGACGGTTTGAAAGTTGTAATAAGCTGTATTTTGGATTTCCGCTGCTATGATGTTTAGTTCTGATTTTCAGCTTATGCACTGTCTCTCCTGTTTTATGTCAAGTATGTTATTATTATATTTTGTTCTATGCGCTGTGAGACATTCTACAGGTACATTGTATGTTCATTTCCTTCTTCCTTTCCTTCTCACGACCCGTTCCGTGCTAACTGGACATGTGTACATCGCACTTTTGGAGTAAATGTCGGTTGGTGCGGGGCGGGCCGTCACAAGATACTTCAAGGATTTATGATCTGTATATAATTCGAACTTCTCTCCCAAAAGATAGTGCCTCCGTATCTTTAAAGCAAACACAATGGCCATCAACTCAAGATCATGAGTGGGGTATCTCTTCTCATGCGGCTTCAACTGACGGCTAGCATAAGCAACTACTTTGCCTCTTTGCATTAACACTGCACCAATACCTCCAATAGAAGCAACAGTATAGACTATCAAATCTTGATTGCCATCAATAATGGTCAACACAGGAGCGGTGGTCAACCTCAATTTCAGCTCTTGGAAATATGCCTCACATTCAGGTGTCCAATTAAACTTTGTATGCTTCTTGGTAAGCTTCGTCAATGGACAAGATAGCTTCGAAAATCTTTAATGAACTTCCGATAATAGCCAGCCAATCCTAGGAAACTTCTGACTTCTATAGGAGTGATAGGCTGCTTCCAGTCTTGAATTGCTGTGATCTTACTAGGGTCCACTGAAATTCCTTCCTTCGATACTACATGACCGAGGAACTTCACTTCTTCCTTCCAGAATATGCATTTAGAAAATTTGGCTTTTAAAACATTCTTTCCCAGAATTTCCAAAACTTGTTCCAAATGCTTTTCATGCTCAGTACCTGATTTAGAGAAGATCAAAATGTCATCAATGAAGACCAGCACAAATTTGTTCAAAACATCCCAAAATACTTTGTTCATTAAATCGACAAAATAAGCAGGAGCGTTGCATAAGCCGAACAGCATTACTAACCACTCATAAAATATGTCTAGACCTTTGAAAGCTGTCAAAGGAAAACATTCTTCAGCAATTCGCAGTTGATGAAAACCTGTAGCTAGGTCTGTTGTAGAAAATACTTTAGCTCCATTAAAACGATCCAATAAATCATCTATACGGGGCAATGGATATTTATTCTTGAGTGTCTTCTTGTTGAGGTCTTGGTAATCAACACATAATCTGAGAGTACCGTTTAACTTTGGAACAAACACTACTGCTGCTCCCCAATTCGAAAAGCTAGGACTGATCAAACCTTTCCATAAGAGCTGTTTAGTTTGATTACCCAATTCTTCTTTTTCTTTCCATGTCATTCTTCGAACAGGACGCAGACTGGCCTTGCATTCGGGACTAGATCGATCCTAAAGTCAATTTCTCTTCATGGAGGTAAGATATCAACTTCTTCGAACACATCCGCATAATTTTTGATGACAGGAATATTCTCAATAGCAGTGGAGGTGACTTCAAGTGCTGACCAAAATTCTTTTCTATTGGAATTTGAGCCATGGCATAGTGTAATAACATTTCCGAACTTCATTTTAACTTTAACGATTCTTTCAGCACATTTAGTCTCGGCTTCATATCTCGTTAACCATTCTAGCCCAAGAATAACATCGAACTCAGAAAAATCCATGACGATCAAATTAATAGGGAACTAGTAATAAGAATAAGAGATCGACACTCTGCAATATAAACCGAGAACAAGGGAACCACCGACAGGATTATGGACACTAATCGATTATTTAAGGTTCCTTGTTTTTAGATTTAGCTTCTTGACTGTATTACTCGAAATGAAACTTCGTGATGCACCTGTATCAAATAATACTGTGATAGGTATATTCTTGATAGAAAAAGTGCCTTCCAAAACATCTGCCCTTTTCTGACTAGCTGAGGGTGTTGGAGCTTCTGTCGTGCTATTGACTTTAGCCTCCTTGGTCATTTTCAAAAGCTGGCAATCTCTCTTTATATGACCTGGCTTATGACAAAGATTGCATTCCCTGGTCTCTTGAGACTTCTCATCGGATTTCGATCCATCATTTTTTCATTTCTTCGAAGAGTTGCAATTTATCGACAAATGTCCTTGCCTATTGCAGTTAGAGCACGTGGCAGTCATTAATGGTTCCTTCTTGGATCTAACCCTTTTCTTATCAGCTTTAAGCTTCTTACTGATCTCAGGCTTCGTACTTGCCTCAGGGCTATCAGTTTCAAACTTCCTTTTGCTGCTAGAACTTCTTTCCTCCTCTTCCGAAGTATGTTGCTCATCAATATACTCATAGCGATAAGCTATTTGTATCATCTCATAAAATGGAAGATTTACATGAGCAAGTACTCTACCTTCGTATTTCTTTTGAAGTCCTTTGATAAATCTCAGATTCTTCCTTGTAGGATCTCGAATTAGTTCTGGGGCAAAGCGAGAAAGTTCATTGAATTTATTCTGATATTCCCGAATGGTCATTTCTCCTTGTTTCAGATTATAAAACTCATCATGTTGTTGGTCAGTTGCTTCTGGAGGAATAAATTTTTCTACGAACATTTTTTTAAATCTATCCCAGGTAATATTACCTTCTGAATTATTCTCTATAACAGTTTCCCGCCGGATTAAAGCTTCGCCTTTGAGTGCCCAAGATGCTATTAATCTCTTCTGATCATCTCTCAACTTTAAGCCTTTAAAAATTCTCTCAGAAGAACACATCCATGCTTGTGTTTCAACAACGGATTCTTTGCTCGAGAATGGTACTCCACCCAGATTTTGACACCTCTTTACTAGGGCTTCAAGATCTGGTTCTGGTTGTGGGAGCATGACTGGCTTATTAGATTGCTGAACCATTGAACTACTTCTTTTGTTTCTACCACTCATTTTATGCTATGTCTGCAAATAGCAGACAAAGAGTCAGGCCAACAGATAGGATATTGTAAAGTATAGAGACATATATTTAAGTGTAAATGAATCTATTGGGGTGAATTTTATTCTGCTCTAGTCATTCTAGGACATTACTAGTCCTTTCTATTATGAGTTGTTCGCCTTATAATACTGCTGATTCTATTTCTGATGAGTTTGTTAATATGTTATATTCCGAGCTAAGTTTAACAAAAGCTCTGATACCAACTATGATGTCCCCAAACTCCTGTAGTACGAAAGCAAGGATAAACATTGGAATATAACACATAAATGATAACAACAGAACAAAAATATAGAATTACAGTAGATAATGTACATCAAATTACATTAGAAAAAAATATATCATCTAAGTTACACAGCATAATAGGATCATACTTAGTACATAATACAGTTTTCAACTTATTATAAAATGTCTGTAGTGGAATCAAACATAATATGCTAAATGAAGTCTGAACAACATAATAGAAATGATAGGATCCATCTTCAGCTCCATAGCTATCTAGAATGAGTATTCTAAAACCTAAATACAAGGCTGCCCATGTGGAAAGAGGGCACCTGAGTTTGCAAAGGGAAACAAACTACGAGTCAGTCATGGGACAGGTATGAGAAATCTTATCTAACCTATTTAATAATAAGGCTAATTGTGACGGCCCGCCCCACACCAACCGACATTTACTCCAAAAGTGCGTTGTACACATGTCTAATTAGCACGGAACGGGTCGTCAGAAGGAAAGGGAAGAAGGAAATGAACATACAAAGAACCTGTAGAATGTCTCACAGCGCATAGAACAAAATATAATAATAACATACTTGACATAAAACAGGAGAGACAGTGCATAAGCTGAAAATCAGAACTAAACATCATAGCAGCGGAAATCTAAAATACAGCTTATTACAACTTTCAAACTGTCTCAAAGCAAAAGAAAGATAAAGGAGGTACACTACTAATGCCCAAGTAGCGACCACCAACGACACAGGGAGAATGTGTATATATATATATATATATATATATATATATATATATATATATCATACGTGGAAGCCTCCTGCCCGCCTCCGAATCAGCTACTCGCGCATCACCAGCTAACCTGTCTCTAGTCTGCTCGTGTGAGCACCCAGAGTAATAAGAGGAGACATAAAACTCTGGGTCAGACATAAAGCCTGGTATGAGCGATAAGCATCTAAAGTGAACAATAACAGGTAGACTAGAACATACCTGAACCTGGACCTGCAACCAAAGAGTTAGCACTACATACTATACAACACTCTAAGGTATCATATCAAACAATATAAAGATACGGAGGTGGGGGAGGTGTGCATGTCATAGGGATGGCAAACAATCAAACATAGCATCCATCCTCACATCTCTCACTCAGTGCGTAAAGCATACGATATTCACCACTTCGATCACCCTACATACCTTGCTACGATCACTTTGCCCCATGAAGTCATAAATGGCTTCACTGCACTGATAACGTAGCCACAAATCCTTCGCTATGCCCACTTTGCCCCATGGAGTCACAAGAACCCCACTGCACTGGCTCATAGCCTTACTAATCCTTACTATGTCCACTTTGCCCCATGGAGTCACAAGAACCCCACTGCACTGGCTCATAGCCTTACTAATCCTTACTATGTCCACTTGCCCCATGGAGTTATTCACCCCATCTGCGCTGGCTCATAGTCTTACTACGCATCACCTTGCCCCTCAGGTCATAATGACCCTACTGCACTGATAACGTAGTCTTGCTACCATCACCTTGCCCCTCAGGTCATAATGACCCTACTGCACTGATAAGTAGATCATCATTCATTCTTAGTGGTGAATCGAAGTTGTGAACGTCGACAACTCCTTAGCACACGTCCCGCAGCAAAGTCCAACCATGAGTGAACTCATCGGTTCCCAACTGGATCCTGAGCTCTAACTTCCCATATTGGACTACCTTTGCATCTCGGGTTATTGGTCAATACTGGTTCGGGTCGGGTTCCTTCTCAAGCCATCGGTTCGGGTCGGGTATCCTCCATCTGTTCGGGTCGTGTCTTCTTCTGGTGCGGTTCGGGTCGGGTGCCACTCCATCGGTTCGGGTGCTTCACCTCGGGTCGGGTCGGGTGCTTCACCTCGGGTCGGGTGTCATCTCCCCTCCAGCTCGTGCCTCCGTTCCGATCCGTCTCCTCGTCCTTCACATGCTCCTATCCGATCTGTCCTCATGCCTCCGCTCCGATCCGTCCTCCCTGATCCGATCCCAGTTCAGTTAACGTGGCCTTCCTTTTTGCCATTTTTCCCAAGTGCTGGGTTCCGATCCGATCGGGTTCCTTGCTCAGTTAAACATATCCGATCCGAGCCCCATATCCGATCCGATCCGAACCCTGCACTGTTTTCTGAAACTGTTCCAGCAAGTGTTTACGCCATTCGACGACGTTTTCGACCATTCTAACTATTGAAATCAGTCACAAAGCATTTCATATAGTCATAGCAACATGCATAATCAACCACAAACATCAAAACATCAACATGATAGGTTAAAATGGATCAAACATACCCAAAACCCCATATTTCCCCCTAAGCATGTTTAGGTGAAACTAATGATAGGATTAGCAAAACTTAACCAAATGAACCCAAATTCATATCAGAGGTCTAAAACATCATTTAAGAATTTATGAACATTTTTCCCGAATTTATTAGTGTATAAATTCACTAATTAACACTAATTACCCTTAACTAGCCATAATTAGTGTAAAACTATGCAAATCACTCACCTTAGCCACAAATAAACTAAGATCTGAAATAAATCTCTGATTTGATGTGAATCTCAATGCCAAACAGCAGCTCCTATATTGCTTTGGTAAAGATCTTCCTTGATTAGAGGTTGCTAAGCCAAATCCTTGATCAAAAGATGATTTGGAGGTGATTTAGAGGTTGGAGGCCATTTTTAGGGATCCTTGGTGATAAGTAGAGGCTAGAAAACTGAAATGGAATGATCCTCTATCTCATTTCAGCCTCCCCATAACCCTAATCCCGAAATGGTTTATGGGCCTATCCACTAATCACCAGATTTGGCCCGGTTAAGCAATTTTTCACCCTCCAAACCTTGTTTCAGCCATATCTCCCAAACGGTAAGTCCGTTTGGCTATTATGACCATCTACGGAAAGGTAAACCATCAAACGAATCTAATGGAAGTGGTTTCAGGTCAAAACTCCTTTCCAATCAAAAGTTATGGCCAAAACAGTACTAATTAAGGGCAAAATGGTCATTTAAAAATCGACAAAAATCATGGACATGGAAAATGACTCTAATAGATGTTTCCCAAAGTTACATGATCATACGACTTAACATAGGAAAGAAATAAATATTCTACAATCCTATGATGTGTAGAATACGGGTCGTTACACTCTCCCCCCCTTAAGAAATTTCGCCCCCGAAATTCCCTAATCCAAACACACACAAAGGTCCCGCATGCCTATCAATCATAAAACAACCATCAAACATGCAAAAAAAGCAAAACAAGTCTACCCTAGCATGCGGAAAACTAATTTGCAAAGTAAATCTTACCAGGCAAAGAGTTCTGGATATGCCTTCCTAATGCTCTCCTCTGTCTCCCAAGTACAATCATTCTCGTCCTCGCCCCACTGAACCTTGACTAGCTTCACCGCCTTCCTTCGAAGTTGCTTCGTATCGTGCCCCACAATACGAATCGGCTTGCGGTTCCCAACCGCCTTGGGTTCTACTTCGAAATCCTCTAACTGATCAGGTGAAATAGTCATATCTGAGTCGTGAACGAACTTCCTTAGTTGGGAAACATGAAATACATTGTGAACTCCCACCATTTTCTCTGGTAAGCCAACTCTATATGCCAAATTCCCGACTAATTCAAGAACAGGGAATAGGCCAACAAATCTTGGTGCCAACTTGCCTCTCCTGCCAAATCGAATCATGCTCTTCAACGGAGAGATTTTGACAAACACCAAGTCACCAACGGAGAATTTCAAGTCTCTTCTCCTCTTATCAGCATAACTCTTCTGCCTATCTTGGGCAGCTTTCATTCGTTGCTAAATGATCTTGATCTTATCGGAAGTTTCTCTCACCACATCTGGTCCAAGCACAAATTTCTTACCAGTCTCTATCTAACATGATGGTGAGTTGCACGGTCTTCCGTACAAAGCTTCATATGGAGCCATACCGATACTGGATTGGTAGCTATTATTATATGCAAAATCTACTAGATGCAAATGGTCATCCCATGATCCACCAAAATCCAATATACACGCTCTCAAGAGATCTTCCAATATACGATTCACCCTCTCCGTCTGACCGTCGGTCTGAGGATGATATGCGGTACTGAGATGTAATCCTGACCCTAGAGCCTCTTGGAAGCTTTTCCAAAACCCACTAGTGAACAACGGGTCTCGGTCACTCACAATGCTTTTGGGTACTCCATGAAATCTCGCTACTCACTCCATATACAATTCTGCCAACTTGGCTGCCGTTCTGGTCGATTTGACTGGTATAAATCTTGCGCTCTTAGTCAATCGATCCACAATTACCCAAATGCTATCATATCCTGATCTAGTCCTTGATAAACCATCGATGAAATCCATCGAGACTTGCTCCCATTTCCATTCGGGAATTCCTAATGGTTGCAACAACCCACTAGGCTTCTTTTGCTCGGCTTTAACTAGCTGGCAATTCATGCATTTGGATATAAACTTCCCAACGTCTCTTTTCATCCCTTCCCAGTAGTAAGTCTGTCTCATGTCTCGATACATCTTATTACCACCGGGATGTATAGTCAGTTTTGAGTGATGACATTCTCTAAGCACTTCATATCTCAATCCATTGAAATTGGGCACAACTAGCCTTCCATTCCTTCTAAGCCATCCATCTCGATCAAGCCCATATACATTCATCTCCTCATCGATACCCATCTCTAACTTGGAGATGATCTCCAATAGGTTAGGATCGTCCCTCTGGCTGGAACATATCCGCTCTATCAAAGTGGGTCTGATAGCCAAACTAGCTAGCATGACTGGATCCAATTCGCACTTTGGTCTGAAATCAAACCCCGCGATATACTCCAGTTTCTTCCACTCAAGAAACATTGCCCCTAAGCTGGCATGTCTCCTACTCAAGGCATCGGCTACCGCATTACCTTTCCCAGGTGTATATGCGATATCAAAATCATACGAAGCCAAGAACTCTAACCATCTCTGCTGACGGAGATTCAAATCTTTCTGGGAGAAGAGATACTTTAACGATTTATGATCAGTAAACAACTCAAATCTTTCTCCCAAGAGATAGTGTCTCCACATCTTCAGCGCAAATACAATCGCTGCCAATTCCAAATCATGGGTAGGATACTTCTTCTCATGCGGCTTTAGCTGTCGACTAGCATAAGCTACAACCCTACCTTCTTGCATCAATACTGCACCCAGTCTGGTACCACAAGCATCCGTGTATACCGTCATCTCTTCATTCCCTTTAGGAATGACTAACACTGGCGCATGCGTCAACTTTTCCTTTAGACTCTTGAAGGCATCCTTACACACTCCGTCCCAGACGAAGGATTGATTCTTCTTAGTCAACTGAGTCAACGGTGCTGCTATCTTGGAGAAGTCCTGGATAAACTTACGATAATATCCAGCTAATCCCAAGAAACTTCTCACATCTGTTGCATTCTTGGGCGTAGGCCAATCCTGTACCGTAGCCACCTTCGAAGGGTCCACGGCAATACCACTCTCTGAAACAACATGACCCAAGAATCTTACTTCCCTTCTCCAAAAATGACACTTATAGAATTTCGTTTTCAATTGGTGTTTCCTCAACACCTCCATCACTGTCCTCAAGTGTCCCTTGTGTTCCCCCTCTGTCCTTGAATAAACAAGGATATCATCCACGAACACAAGAACAAACTTATTCAACTGATCTCTGAATACTCGATTCATAAGATCCACAAAATAGGCTGGTGCATTGGTCAACCCAAACGGCATGACCAACCACTCATAAAATCCATACGGCGTCCTAAATGCCGTTTTCGGAACACTCTCATCTGCTACTCGAAGCTGATGAAATCCTGTCGCGAGGTCCAACTGGGAGAACACTCTTGCTCCTTCCAGCTGATCAAACAAATCATCTATCCGCGGTAGAGGATACTTATTCTTCCTCGTCACCTTATTCAACTCGCGATAGTCCACACACAAACGAAGGGAACCATCTGCCTTAGTGGCAAACACAACTGGTGCTCCCCACTTAGAGACACTCCTTCTAACAAATCCCTTCTTCAAAAGATTGCTGACTTGCACCCCGAGCTCTCGCTGCTCCTTTGATGCCATACTACGAAGTGGCATCACTATAGGTCTGGCATCTTTCACTAAATCAATACGGAACTCAATCTCTCGGTGTGGTGGAAGCCCGGTCACCTCCTCGAAGACGTCCGGATACTGGCCAACCACGGGCACATCTGACAACTCATCCTGCGGGATGTCGAGGGAATTTACAAAACTAGCCATAACCCCATCACTAGGTAGACTACCAAACACTACCCTCCGCCCATCATCCGCCCTCACTGTCACCAAAAAGCCCTCACAGTCTACCACCACCCCGTATCTTTGGAGCCAATCAACTCCCAATATAATGCCATACCCAGTAAAGCCCAAAACAAAGCAATCACATACAAACATACATCCATGACTCGATAAGACCAAATTCCTGCAAATCATACTAAGGCTAGTCGAACCACCAATCGGGTTCGTCACAACCAACGGTCTATCGACTATCTCGCGTTCCAGTCCCAATCTATCTACCAGGTCACTAGATATGAAGGAACGGGAAGCCCTAGTATCAAACAAAACTCGAACTGGTACATCATAAATAGAAAGCATACCTTGAATAACAACATTCTTTCCTTTCTCCGCCGTAGTTGGGGCATTCGACGAAGAAGGAACAGCATCAAGAGCATATGCTTTCACAATCTGCTTCTCCTTAAGAGGTTGCGGACACTTATCCTTCTGATGTCCCACTTGACCACAGTTGTAGCACTTCCTTTCCGCTGGCTTGGCCCGACATTCTTTAGCATAATGGCCCTTCTTTCCATAGTTGAAGCGCTCAACATCCTTCTTGCTCTTTTTCTGGCCACCTTTAGATTGGTCCTGCTTCCTCTTATTCTGAGAGCTATTCTTGCCTCCATCGCCTACTTGCGGCTTTGGCCCTTCTGCAGATGTAGCCTCAGTCTTTGACTTAGGGTAAAGACTCTCTGATCTCAAAGCTTTCCCCACGATCGATTCAAAAGTCTCATCGATGTGGTTGATAAGCCTCTCCCCCAAGTATCCATCCAAACCAGTAATGAACTTCTCATTCTTCTTTTCAGGAGTATCAATGAGAGACAGTCCATACTTCGACAAAGTGTCGAACTCAGCAATATAGTCAGAAACTGCCCTCCCATTCTGTTTGAGTTCCAAGAATCTCTTGAACAACACTGACTTCTGGACAGCTGGAATAAACTTCTCGCTAAAGTGAGCCTTGAACTGAACCCAAGTAACCCGGTCCTCTGGAGTAATTGTTCTAATGGCATTCCACCAATTCATCGCTCGGCCTTGCAGCTGACGAGACGCTAGCCTTCTCTTCATCGCATCCTCAAGACCCAAGTCATCAAAGATACGATCACAGCTATCCATCCAATCTTGAACATCTGTGGCCGACTCCGTTCCGTGGAACGGCTTCCCACCAAGATTAGTGTAATCCTTGCACAACTTGGCGAAATCGACCCTAGGCGCCTGCACTACTGGGCCAACACCAACCCCGGGATTGGGAACTGCCCCTTGCACTTCTCTAAGCATGTCTCTCATGAGGTTAGTAAACATTACCCTCATGTTAGCGGCATTCCCTTGGTTGGTCCCTCTACCTGCACCACTCGTGTCTCTGCTCATCGTCAATCTGAAAAAGGGAAACGATTAACGACCCCATAGTGGTGCTAGTGCAGTGCGACTTCATTCTTATACTACTAACAGTATATATATACATAGCTTTTTGATAACCAAAGTAATCACAAATACGCGCTCTCATATACGCACTAACTCTCCCTAGTGTCTTTCCCTAGGTTAACTACGCAACCTAGAGCTCTGATACCAAGTGTGACGGCCTGCCCCGCACCAACCGACATTTACTCCAAAAGTGCGCTGTACACATGTCCAGTTAGCACGGAACGGGTCATCAGAAGGAAAGGGAAGATGGAACTGAACATACAAAGAACCTATAGAATGTCTCACAGCGCATAGAACAAAATATAATAATAACATACTTGACATAAAACAGGAGAGACAGTGCATAAGCTGAAAATCAGAACTAAACATCATAGCAGCGGAAATCTAAAATACAGCTTATTACAACTTTCAAACTGTCTCAAAGTAAAAGAAAGATAAAGGAGGTACACTACTAATGCCCAAGTAGCGACCACCAACGACACAGGGAGAATGAGTATATATATATATATCGTACGTGGAAGCCTCCTGCCCGCCTCCGAATCAGCTACTCGCGCATCACCAGCTAACCTGTCTCTAGTCTGCTCGTGTGAGCACCCAGAGTAATAAGAGGAGACATAAAACTCTGGGTCAGACATAAAGCATGGTATGAGCGATAAGCATCTAAAGTGAACAATAACAGGTAGACTAGAACATACCTGAACCTGGACCTGCAACCAAAGAGTTAGCACTACATACTGTACAACACTCTAAGGTATCATATCAAACAATATAAAGATACTGAGGTGGGGGAGGTGTGCATGTCATAGGGATGGAAAACAATCAAACATAGCATCCATCCTCACATCTCTCGCTCAGTGCATTAAGCATACGATATTCACCACTTCGATCACCCAACATACCTTGCTACGATCACTTTGCCCCATGAAGTCATAAATGGCTTCACTGCACTGATAACGTAGCCACAAATCCTTCGCTATGTCCACTTTGCCCCATGGAGTCACAAGAACCCCACTGCACTGGCTCATAGCCTTACTAATCCTTACTATGTCCACTTTGCCCCATGGAGTCACAAGAACCCCACTGCACTGGCTCATAGCCTTACTAATCCTTACTATGTCCACTTGCCCCATGGAGTTATTCACCCCATCTGCGCTGGCTCATAGTCTTACTACGCATCACCTTGCCCCTCAGGTCATAATGACCCTACTGCACTGATAACGTAGTCTTGCTACCATCACCTTGCCCCTCAGGTCATAATGACCCTACTGCATTGATAAGTAGCCCATCATTCATTCTTAGTGGTGAATCGAAGTTGTGAACGTCGACAACTCCTTAGCACACGTCCCGCAGCAAAGTCCAACCATGAAGTGAACTCATCGGTTCCCAACATGATACTGAGCTCTAACTTCCCATATTGGACTACCTTTGCATCTCGGGTTATTGGTCAATACTGGGTCGGGTCGGTTTCCTTCTCAAGCCATCGGTTCGGGTCGGGCATCCTCCATCTGTTCGGGTCGGGTCTTCTTCTGGTGCGGTTCGGGTCGGGTGCCACTCCATCGGTTCGGGTCGGGTGCTTCACCTCGGGTCGGGTCGGGTGTCATCTCCCCTCCAGCTCGTGCCTCCGTTCCGATCCGTCTCCTCGTCCTTCACATGCTCTTATCCGATCCGTCCTCATGCCTCCGCTCCGATCCGTCCTCCCTGATCCGATCCGATCCCAGTTCATTTAACGTGGCCTTCCTTTTTGCCATTTTTTCCAAGTGCTGGGTTCCGATCCGATCGGGTTCCTTGCTCAGTTCAACATATCCGATCCGAGCCCCATATCCGATCCGATCCGAACCCTGCACTGTTTTCTGAAACTGTTCCAGCAAGTGTTTACGCCATTCGACGACGTTTTCGACCATTCTAACTATTGAAATCAGTCACAAAGCATTTCATATAGTCATAGCAACATGCATAATCAACCACAAACATCAAAACATCAACATGATAGGTTAAAATGGATCAAACATACCCAAAACCCCATATTTCTCCCTAAGCATGTTTAG
This sequence comes from Allium sativum, assembly GCA_030737875.1. NCBI lineage: Eukaryota > Viridiplantae > Streptophyta > Magnoliopsida > Asparagales > Amaryllidaceae > Allium > Allium sativum. Next base: position 718,569,151 of record CM060916.1, on the reverse strand, counting down.
GTGAAACTAATGATAGTATTAGCAAAACTTAACCAAATTAACCCAAATTCGTATCAGAGGTCTAAAACATCATTTAAGAATTTATGAACATTTTTCCCAAATTTATTAGTGTATAAATTCGCTAATTAACATTAATTACCCTTAACTAGCCATAATTAGTGTAAAACTATGCAAATCACTCACCTTAGCCACAAATAAACTAAGATCTGAAATAAATCTCTGATTTGATGTGAATCTCAATGCCAAACAGCAGCTCCTATGTTGCTTTGGTAAAGATCTTCCTTGATTAGAGGTTGCTAAGCCAAATCCTTGACCAAAAGATGATTTGGAGGTGATTTAGAGGTTGGAGGCCATTTTTAGGGATCCTTGGTGATAAGTGGAGGCTAGAAAACTGAAATGGAACGATCCTCTATCTCATTTCAGCCTCCCCATAACCCTAATCCCGAAATGGTTATGGGCCTATCCACTAATCACCCGATTTGGCCCGGTTAAGCAGTTTTTCACCCTCCAAACCTTGTTTCAGCCATATCTCCCAAACGGTAAGTCCGTTTGGCTATTATGACCACTCTACGGAAAGGTAAACCATCAAACGAATCTAATGGAAGTGGTTTAAGGTCAAAAATCCTTTCCAATCAAAAGTTATGGCCAAAACAGTACTAACTAAGGGCAAAATGGTCATTTAAAAATCGACAAAAGTCATGGACATGGAAAATGACTCTAATAGATGTTTCCCAAAGTTGCATGATCATACGACTTCACATGGGAAAGAAATAAATATTCTACAATCCTATGATGTGTAGAATACAGGTCGTTACACTAATCACGGGACAACGCCGCTAACATGGAACATGTTTACTCCATTGGATTCCAGAGCACAAACAAAGTAAATCGTTAAAAAACATAATGCTTTTTAGAAAAATGAAACCATTATAAGACTCAAGTCCCATCACACAATGCAGCACAAACCAGATGATAGAGTTTTACCTTATAATGGTCAAAAATTCTTGATACGATAAAGCAGATTTGATATTATTATTAGTTTATATATGTTTCAAAAACATTTCAATCATAATGTATCAATCATAGACGGCATTGCCACCATATACTATGTCGCCAAATAAAGGTTTACAACCAAAGACGCATGGGGCGTAATGGAATTTGGATTTCCATCATAAACCAAGGCAAGGGATCGTCCTTACCGAATTCGAGGCTCTCTAGCCCGAGCCTCAGGATCAGTCACAACCGCACCTTGGAATTTCAGGGTCGGTCCACAAATACCTTAGTGGATTAATAATGCCTGAACAATACGTTTTGTAACACCCCGTATTTCTATTAATAACAATGTTTATAAATTAAAAAATAACTAATCTCAGACGTGAGAACTAAGGGAAACGGGTTGCGCCATTGTGTTCGTCTAGGAATTCTGGTTGGAATAGAGTCTGAGTTTGCGTGATTTGGACTTCGTATGAAGGAGATATGGCCATCGGAAGTTTCAGAAAATTCAAAATTCGAAGTCAAACAGGCCAGGCGGGAAATTTCCCACCCAGCACCCCAGGTCGACTGGGCAGTCGACACCCCCAGGAACAGGTCGACTGCGCAGTCGACTTGGGTGTCGACCTGGTCCAGCCGGCCAGGTTTTGGCAGAGCCCAATCTTGAGCTACTGATGTGTCTTTAGGGCTGAGTTGGCTAATTTAACGGTCCAGGTTAGTTCTGAGTTGATCTGACGGTCTAAATAAATCTTAAACTCTATATATACCTAGGTAGTCTCTCACTCTAAAATCACATAAAAATAGAATAGCTGCCATCATGCCATCGCCATGGAACTCAGTGTAGCCGCCGCCAACTAAGAAGGAAGAAAGCTAATCAAAACTCTAATTCTACTCAACTCTAAAGAAAATCAAGACTCTCTTTCTTTTCTAATTGTGAGTATGATGATCTTAACAAGATTATTAGCAAACTAATTAGATTAAGATGTGATATGGATCATAAGAAAATGATGTGAATTGTCATATATGTTGTTGTAAACCTTATACTATCATGTATGTTGTAAATCCTATGTTATGTGATGATGATATCCTATATGTTGTAAATCATGCTATGATGATATTGTATATGTTGCAAGTTTCTATGCTAAGTTGCGATGTTACAAAGCCATGATGTTATTATGTTGTAGTTAGCTTATGAATCATGATGTTGATTATATATATTTGGGCTATGATGATTCACATGATAAATCACATGTACCTATGCAAGTTTAGATTTATTAGTATATATAATCTCACATATTGTATGACATCTATTTAGATCTAGAATTATGACATCTATTTAGATCTAGAATTATGCTGTGACATGTGTGAGTTCTATGTGTTAGATGCTAGTTCACACCATCATTATGTTGCATAAACCACATATGCAAGTTTATACATGAACTTGGGTTACGATCATATTATGTAAGTTGTGATATTTAACCAAACAAGTTGACACCTTTAGATCCATGACATGTGTAGTTTTATGCAAGTTTCACCCCTATTATGATTAGATCTATTTTATTTGTCTATATGTTGTGATAATTTATCTTTGTGCTATGAGTTAGACTATTCGAGTCTAACGTATATTTTGCGTTGAATAAGCGAATGTATAACGTGGGGTAGGGGCAATATTAAGGATTTAATATTAAGAAATTGGGGTGCAATTGATATGATTTTGCATGCCATAAATGGATGGCCATAATTGAGTCAATTATGGACATCGTTAAAATTGGAATTAATTAATAATTTGAATAGGGAAATTAATAAGACTGGGGTAAAAGATTATAAGTAGTAATCAATGCTTAGGACTAGAGGTTGGACTCGTTTGTGACGTAAAACTGCCCGGACCCGCCTGGCGAATCCAGTAGTCACAAATGTCAGCCCAATGTGAGAGGTCCTAGGCCCAAATTAAAGCATAACAGTTGTAAAGACATGAGGTTAGACTCTTTTATGGTGTAAGACTGCCCGGACCCGCCCGGCAAATCCAGCTGCCATAAATGCCAGTCTAATGTGAGAGGTCTTTATGAGGTTATGGCCTGAATGAATTAAGAAATACTTAACCAGATAAACATGTGAAGTGGGACATAGGGGTTAAGTAGGTGCCTTGGGTGGCATGAGGAATCTAGTGGGTGCCTTTAGTGGCATTTGAAATACGGTTAGTAAGAATTAACCAAACACACATGTTAATGAACATGACTAAGAGGGTTAAGTGGGATGTACTAGTGGGGACAAGCTTAGGTGGATAGCTTGTGGTAAGTAATTGGGGGCCCATTTCAACCAGTAACCTAAACGTATCTTTGTGGGCTCGACCCAAGTCGAGGACGGGACACGCATACTGGGCTTGACTATAAGAGGCCAAACGGGTTAGCGGTGGCAACGCAAGTCCAACGGGTTTCATATGCGTGTGTGGACCCGGGCCGGTAGGTAAGACGTTGTTGCATCGTGTAGGTATAAGCCGTGCATCCTCAAGTTGTATCGGGTTGCCACTTTAGGGAAGTGATACACCCCACTGTGGGGCCAGCACGGGTATCTACGAGTAGGGAGCCGATCGCGAGTGGGTAGTGGGGTACACCTAGCGGAGATAGGGGCAGGCGGCACCTATGTAGTCAGCTAGGGGTACGCAAAGCTATTTATATAATTTCTAAGTGAAGCAAGTGGGATCAACCTTTAGGGTGACTGGTGTGGTGCAGTGTAGTAATTATTCGTTAGTAATTAGGTGTGCCTTTAACGTTATCTTTATCTGCTCTTCCATACCCAATAGTTCATAGACATTTCCTTATTTTCCAGCTTGTGCCTCAGTCTAATTATTTTGATAATAGTATTATTAGAATTATCATACTCGCCAGACTTTATGTCTGACCCCCTCCATTTCTATCTTTTTCCCCATCCAGGTCCTCATGGTGGACCCAGCTCTAGTGGAGTTTGATTGAATTGCTTATTTTCTCTTTTGGAAAGCTTGGACCGCTGAAGTAAAGTCCAACTTGTTATCTTCTTTAATGGCTATTTATGTAATGGGATTACGTATTTTGTTTTATCAAGATGGATATTGTACTTGACTCTGATTTATTGTTTTATGATGTAACAAACATGTTTAATTTCCGCTGCAATGAAATAAAGTTTTAGATTTCCAAGTACTACTTATTATCTATCTTGTTGTAATTTTTCTGTTCTATATTCACTTAAAACCTCCATGGAAGTTAATGCATTCCCTTTGTGAGTGACATTAATGGACGTGGGGTGTTACACGTGGTATCAGAGCTTAAGGTTACCAGAACAAATAAATTTTTTAGAAAAACTATTTTCCTAAAGTATTTTTGGAAGAAGTGTTTTCAAAAACATGTCTTGATGAGTAATTTAATGAGGAAAGTTTTTATGAAAAACATAATCCCCAATAGCCATATATCTTTATCTTTCGAATTCTCCATTTCGAATCTTTCCTTTTTCGTTTCAGCATGGCTGAAGATCTTAACCTTCCGGAGGGTGTAACGATACCAGGATGGTATAGGAGGTTATTAGAGGTTAGGGCCGCTGCTGGTCCAGCCAATGTTCCTCCACCACCAGTTGCACCCGCTCCTCCTCCTCCTCCTCCCCCTCCTCGCGCTGATACATTTGCAAAGACATGCAAGGAATTTAAGGCTATGGGTGGAAAATCTTTTCAAGGGTCAGAAACGTTTGTGGAAGCTAGAGATTGGCTTAAGGAGGTGGAAGAATTGCTAGAAATTTTTGAAGTAGAAGAAGGGAGGAAAGTCAAATTAGCAGCTTCGTTGATGAAGGGAGAGGCCTCGTTTTGGTGGGAGGTCACTAATGGGGAGCATCCTGTTGATTCTTGGGCGGATTTCAAACGTAGGTTTGAGGCAAAGTTTCTCTCAAGGGCAGAAGAGAATCTATACATGGAAAGGTTCTTGACATTGAAGCAGGGAAATCTATCAATGAAAGAGTACATCAACAAATTTAACCAATTGGCAAGGTTTGGCTTAGATTTGGTGAACACGCCGGAGAAGAAGGCTCTGAGGTTCTTTAAAGGCTTGAATGAGCCGTTGCAAGGGTTGGCTATGACCCACATCCCTATAGGGGCCACCTTTGAGAAGCTAGTAGACATGGCACTCATGCACGAGGAGAAAGGCGCTAATGCTAATAAGGCACCCGAGAAGAAAGGGGATCAGTAGAAACCACAACAGCAAAACAAGAAGGGTGGTAAAGACAATAATGGAAAAGGAAAGAAAAGATGCTTTAACTGTGGGACACCAGGCCATCTCAGCAAGGATTGCAGAAAGAAAAAGAAGACTGGCTGTTTTCACTGTGGTGAAGCGGGACAACTAGTGAAGGACCGCCCAAAGAAGGGGCAGAGGGCAGGGTCTACCTCGGGAGGACAGGTGCAGGCTCTTATGGCACCAGGGCAGGCAAGGGGACAAGTTCAGGCTCTCGCGGTCCCACCGCCGCAAGAATGAGGTAGAACCATTTCTGTTGAATGCTTAGTTTTTCTGTTTGATCATCTTGCCCGTACCTTATTCGATTCGGGCGCATCGCATTCGTTTATCTCTACATCATTAGTTGAATCACTACACTTAAACACCAGTTTAATAGAGGATCCCTTAGTTGTTTCGAATCCAATTGGGGGCTCAGCTTATTTGTCCATGATATGTTTGGATTTGAAAATTTCTATACTTAGCGTTGAGTTTAGATGTGATGCTTATGTTTTGGGCTTCACGGGCTATGGGCTAATTTTAGGAATGGATTGGTTATCCAGAAATGGGGCCGTTCTTGATTGTGAAATGAGAGTAGTTAGGCTCATGACCCGCCTTGGTAACGCTCTCGAAATCTTTTGTAATCCCATAAATTCCATTATATTAAGTTATCTAGAATCGCTTGACGCGTCTGTAGAGAATCTAAGATCAGTTAGAGTGGTCCGAGAATACTCGGATGTGTTTGAGGAGGTGAAGGGCTTGCCTCCGAAGCGAGAGATAGATTTTCGAATATATCTTGTGGATAATGCAAAACCAGTATCTTTGCCAGTACGCCACATGGCTCCTCGTGAAAGGAGGGAACTCAATAAGCGAGTGAAGGAGTTGCTAGAGAAGGGGTTCATAAGACGAAGTATATCGGAGTGCGGTGCTCCAGTAGTATTTGCCACGAAGGCGGATGGGTCCCTTAGACTGTGTGTGGACTATAGAGAACTTAATAAGCTTACTAAGAAGAACAGACACCTACTGCCAAGGATTGACGATCTCTTTAATCAGTTAGTTGGCGCCTCAGTATTTTCGCAGTTGGACTTAGCCACTGGTTTCCATCAGTTGAGAGTGGCTGAGAATAGCATAGACAAAACTGCCTTTAGGACTCCGGACGGTTTCTATGAATGGCTAGTGATGCCCTTTGGTTTGACAAATGCCCCCGCATACTTTGTTGATTTGATGAGTAGGGTGTTTAGGGAGTACCTTAATAAATTCGTGGTGGTCTTTGTAGACGACATCTTGATCTTTTCTAAGAATGAAGAAGAGCATGCCCTACATCTTAGGTAAGTGTTGGAGACTCTACGAGCGCATAACCTTAAAGCTAAATTTACTAAGTGTCACTTCTGGAGGAAGGAAGTACGATTCTTAGGGCACGTGGTTTCCAAAGAAAGGATAGCTGTGGATCCCGCGAAGGTGGTAGCCATCCAAGATTGGAAGGTCCCTAAAAATGCTACCGAAGTAAGGAGTTTCTTGGGGTTGGCTGGCTACTATAGGAAGTTTATCAAAGACTTTGCAAAAACATCAGCTCCATTGACATGCCTGACGAAGAAGAACCTAGTCTTCGCATGGGACGTAGATTGTGATGATGCGTTCCAACTTTTAAAGAGAGCTTTGACCTCAGCTCCAGTCTTAGTGCTGCTAGACGGGAGTAAGTCGTTTACTGTTTATACCGATGCTTGTGGGACAGGACTAGGCGCAGTCTTAATGCAAGAGGGAAGGGTAATAGCCTATGGTGGAAGGCAGTTAAGGGTGCATGAGAAAAATTACCCTACGCATGACATAGAGTTGGCCGCAATTGTTTTTGCGCTTAAGTCTTGGCGCCATTATCTTCTTGGGGAGAAATTCGAATTATTCACTGACCACAAATCTTTAAAATACTTATTCTCTTAGAAGGACTTGAATTTAAGACAGCAAAGGTGGATGGAATTCTTAGCGTCCTACGATTTCGAAATAGCATATACCCCTGGCAAGGGTAACGTGGTGGCAAACGCCTTAAGTAGGAAAAGGTTGTCCTTGAGTCCGTTGTTTGTTGAACGGCGAAACTTAGAATTCATCTCTATGTTTGATTTTAGACCTTCCGTTGACTTTGCACCCGGTTTGCTAGCATCCTTGGAGGTCAGACCAACGCTTTTGGGACGGATTGGTGAGGCACAGCGAGACGACCCACAGTTGGTGGAGTTAGTGAAGAATCTCAAAAGAGGGGAGTCATCAAGCCATCTCCGTAGGTATACCTTAGAAGATATGGGTTGGTTATGTAGGGATAGTAGACTTTGTGTACCACGAGACGAGGACTTGAGGAAGACTATTCTTGATGATGCACATCGTTCGAAGATGACTATTCATCCCGGCGGGGATAAGATGTACAAAGACATGAAGCGAGTTTTATTTTGGGCCGGTATGAAGAGGGATGTGGCTGAGCATGTCGCTAGATGCTTGGTGTGCCAACAAGTAAAAGTGGAGCAAAAGAAACCCGGTGGGTTGCTTCACCCATTGGAGGTTCCACTATGGAGATGGGAAAGTGTCTCGATGGACTTTGTGGATGGATTACCAAGATCAAGGAAGGGTAATACGTGGATTTGGGTTATAGTAGATAGACTTACTAAAAGTTTCCATTTCATTCCCGTGAAGAGTAAGAGGACTGCTCCATGGTTAGCTTCTGTATACGTCCGAGAGATAGTTCGTTTGCATGGTGTTCCTTCTAACATAGTAAGCGACCGCGATCCTATCTTCACTAGCGAATTCTGGAGGAGCTTACAAGAAGCGGTAGGTACTCAGTTATGTTTGAGCACCGCATATCATCATCAGACGGACGGCCAAACCGAGAGGGTGAATCGTATTCTAGAGGACCTTTTGAGGCTATGTATCCTAGACTTTGGGGGTACATGGGAAGAGCATATTCCATTGGTGGAGTTCGCATATAATAATAGCTTTCAGTCCAACATTGGCATGGCACCTTTCGAAGCTCTTTATGGACGACCTTGTCGTTCACCTACATGTTGGTGGGAATCTACGGATAAGATCTTACTTGGGCCCGATATGATTAGAGAGACTTCGGAGAAGATTGATTTGATTCGAAGAAGGATGAAAGAAGCGCAAGATAGGCAGAAATCTTATGCGGATAAAAGGAGGACAGATGAAACACCCCACATCCGTTAGGGTCACTCTCTAAGGGAATGCCCTAATTTTGGTGGAGGTTTATAAGTACAAGTCACAGATATACAAGACAAATATAAGAACACATATTTGTAAACAGCGGAAGAATAACAAACTTTTATTTCACAAAGTCAAATACGTGTTACAACAACATCCTTTCCAAAAACATAACATAACACTTTCATAATCTGTCTTGAGTACATTATTTAAAGAAGCATAAATAAAACATAGATAAACTGCAAAAGCCCCATAGTGGATTGTCCAAAGCCATAGTTCAAAACAGGAAAGTCCAAGCAATACATTTCTCTTCTTCAAGCTGGATGTTAAGGTTGGTCAAGCTGCTGTGTTCCCTCCCTGAGGACCTGGGGGGGGGGGAACGGAAGAAAGAAGACGAAAGAAAAGTAGAGTTAGACATAAAGCCTGAGTAAGTCTAGTACTATTTTGTCTATGAATAAAGAACTGGGTATGATAAGTATAAACAGGAAGTGGGCATGCATTATAACTTGGTTAAGTTGTCTAGGGTCGAATATACTATCGTACCCCATGTTAATCTCTGAACCCATATAAGCTAGTTTCCAATTTGCACCCCATAATCAGGGTGATGTGATCCATTCTATGATGATCGGCTCCTACTCGCAAAGTCACATGTGTCTTACGGCCCCCGATGTTGTAGTTACCTATGCTGGTCCCACCATGGGGTGTATCAAGTCCCATAGTGGCAACCCGACACAACCTTAGAGTGCACAGGTATGCTACTGGTGTCCAGTGCCTTATTTTTCTGCGCCGGAGTGTGTGCACGCCCGCACTCCGTTAGAACCTACACTGCTACACCACCGCCGTCGCTTTGACCTCTTACAATCAGCCCAGTAATCGTGCCCCACCCTGCCTAGTTTCAGGGTATCATGATACACCTTTTAGGGTTACTGCCGAAAAGGGTCCCCCGTTACTAGGTTTTCTATCTCTAGCCAACATGCTAAGTTGGTTAAGTGTTTCTAACCTAACCCCCACCAGTCCGTTTAGTTTAGCATGTTCCATTTTGATTAAGTCTTTAGTTCACTTAATCCTAACAATCCTGACTCAGCCTTAATTGTCTTATTAAGGCCCTGACCTCTCACATTAGACAGGTATTGTTGTGGCTGCCTGTTGCCGGTTGGTTCCGGGCAGTCTTACGCCACAACTCAGTCTAACCTCGAGTCCTTATTGGGCTCCATGTTTAACCTCCCACATTGGATAGGTATTGTTGTGACTACTGGACAGCCGGGCGGTTCCGGGCAGGTTTACACCACAACTCAATCCAACCTCGGGTTAAACACATCGTATGTTCTACATGTACATATCTTGTCATTCCTCTTTATTTCTTATATGTAAATATTTGCGGCCCATTATAAAGTTAATGGTGTAAAGGTTACACCAATCATGAGCCCAACCCATACTTGAATTTGGGCCCTTCTATTTCATATTTTCATTCATTAATTAATTTTTAACCCAACGTTATTTTCCCCCGTTTTACACGTCCGTTTATATATATATATTGGGCTTAGCCTTTTAAAGCCCAATTTAGCCATGCGAAAAGGGGAGGCTTAAAGCGTGATTACATACACAAAGAGGGGAAGGTGAGCGTATGAACTTGCAATATGACGATGGGAATACAAAACAGAAACTGGTGTACTTGCATAGTAGTGACATATACTTTGGTCATAAAACATAGGTGACATGAATCAAAGCATGTGAACTTGTAATTGAGATATCATTATTGACACATGAACCTATATTTTTTTATTTAGGCATAATGTCAAACATAAGCATGGCATAAATACTTCTAGCATAAACATGGCATAATGTCAAACATAAGCATGGCATAAATACTTCTAGCATAAACATGGCATAATGTCAAACATAAGCATGGCATAAATACTTCTAATCATGGTGTTTGCTTTAAACTTGCAAAAAGGGATTTTTGAGTCTAACCTAGCCATGTCTCACATATGTCATCATATAATTCTTTTAAACGAGATAGACTTAATCATAGATTTCAATTATGCCAAATATCATTCATAGCCTAGCCATATTCATAAGTTTTGCAAAAGCATGACTTAATACATGAATTATGGTGTCAAAATTCCAACATAGTTTCATATGAACTATAACAACCAAACTTGTTTCAATTACTTGCAAAATGATTTATGCACAAAAATATACATCATGATGGCATAATAACAAAGCCCCAAACTCGCATGAATTTCAATCAACTACATACATGTAGCTTCAACATAGATTACATAATTTGCGCAATATTCCAAACGTATACTTGCATAGAACTACCGCATGTAGTTCTTTATAATGAATAACATAATTTTGCACAAATATGAACTACTTTATTATCCCAATTCAAGCATACAAATCAATACAGTTGTTTATTCATACCAAAGTAATACTCTACTTACAATGGTTGCGGCGAATTCTCTAACTAAGAGATATGATTCCTTTGTTGAATTGATTGGCTTTAGGTTGCTTGAATTGCTTTAGGCTTTAGAACTTTCTTTCTAATTCTCTCTCTAGTCGGCGGCTACTCTTAGTCGTTCCTCAGCAACATGGCGGCTATGTTCTTAATTTGAATGAATAGATTAGGGTTTAGTCTAGGGTTGTTTATATAGAGGTTAGGAATTGATTAGGACCATTGATGTTGCTAGGTTAGATCGTAGCCATTCATTAGATAGAGAGACCAATTAGAACCCGCCACCTAGCCCTAATGACAAAGCAGACCATAGAAATTCGACCAAACACAGACCTGGCCAGCCAGGCTGACTGGGCTCGACCAGGTCGACATCCCTGTCGACAGGGCTGTCGACAGCCCTGTCGACATGGGTAGCCCAGGTCGACAGCCCAGTCGACCTGGGTGGCCTAGGCGGGTGTTTATCTGCCCTGGCCCATTGGGCCCGATTATTTTAATTATTTTATTCTGTTTGAATTTTAAATTTAATTCAAAACTTCCGAAGGCCATATCTTCTTCATACGGACTCCGTTTTTCGAAAACTCGGACTCTATTTCGCGTATTTTTCCGAGACGAACGCAATGGCGTATCCCGTTTCCCTTAGTTCTTTGATTTGAATTTGATTATACTTTAATTTGTTAATTTCACAGTTATAGAATTTTCGGGGTGTTACATTCTCCCCCACTTAAAAGGATTTCGTCCCCGAAATCTTCAAGTGTAGGAAAATGTATATCCTAACATCCAATCATCCATCTACTCATCCATTAAACACGAGCATCCATTGTCCTTAAAAGACTTCTAATGCTTCATGATCATATGCAAAGTGTGTGTGTACATGTACTTATCTAATGCAAAATCAGGCGGTCTACTGATTCAGTTGACCTCCTTAATGCGAATTATGTAAGTGCCATGAATCCATTATGTATGCAAATTTTCCTATTCTTGATTCTACATGAGTGCACAATCATTCAATACAAATGCAGCATCCACATGACAACACATTAAAGTTCAATCACATACGAATGCAAACATATATGCATATGCAATATGAAGTGACTGAGCCGATCTAAAACCTAGATTGTGTGTGTATATGCAACCACGAGCAACAACTAGCAATCACTTGCAACCACTTGCAACCATTCATACATAACATGTTTCAATTACATGTTTCCATCCAAAGAGTTTCTACCTAAAAGATACGGTCGAGGAAATATGCCTAAAAAGATAGATAAAAGCGCAACTTAAGGAAAAAGAAAGATCAAGGATGTACCCTCGAACAGAAAAGGGTAGGCAGTGCGTATTCTAGCTTCAGTTTCCCAAGTCGCGTCTCCCTCGGCGTCGCTCCACTGAACTTTGACGAGCTTGACTTCGCGGTTGCGTAGCTTCTTCACTTCCGTTCCTAAGATGCGGGTTGGAACTTTTCTTATGGTTGCTTCGCGTTCCACTTCGGCCTCTTCGAGGATATTTGGCTCTACCACTTCAGCTGACTCATGTAGACATTTTCGGAGATGTGAAACGTGAAAAATGTTGTGGACTCCAGCCAACTTCTCGGGTAGCTCTAATCTATAGGCCATTTTCCCAATCTTCTCGATAATAGGGAATGGCCCTACGAATCTTGGCGCTAGCTTTCCTGTGGTTCCAAAACGAACAACGTTTCTTAGTGGTGATACCTTGAGAAAAACTCTGTCTCCAACCTCAAATTCAAGGTCGGTCCTCCTCTTGTCGGCATAGGACTTTTGTCTGTCTTGGGCCGTCTTCATCCTTCTTTGTATTAATTCTACTTTCTCTGAGGTCTCTCGGATCATGTCTGGTCCAAGTATGATCTTATCCGTGGACTCCCACCAACAAGTGGGCGATCTGCACGGTCTTCCATATAAGGCTTCGAAGGGCGCCATTCCGATGGTTGCTTGATAGCTGTTGTTGTAGGCAAATTCCACCAAAGGAAGGTGGTCTTCCCAAGTCCCTCCGAAGTCAAGGACGCATAGCCTTAAAAGGTCTTCCAAAACTCTGTTCACTCTCTCTGTTTGGCCGTCGGTTTGGGGATGATAGGCTGTGCTCAAGCATAACTGCGTTCCTACTGCTTCTTGCAGACTCCACCAAAATTCGCTGGTGAAGATGGGGTCTCGGTCACTAACAATGCTAGATGGTATTCCATGGAGTCGAACGATTTCCTTGAGGTAAAGTGATGCTAGGGATGAGGCAGTTCTTTTACTTTTGACAGGTAAAAAGTGGGTGCTTTTAGTAAGCCTATCCACTATTACCCAAATGCTAGTGTTGCCTCTCCTAGACCTAGGCAGCCCATCGATGAAGTCCATTGAGATGCTATCCCACTTCCACTACGGGACCTCCAGAGGATGTAGCAGTCCGCCAGGCTTTTTCTGTTCCGCCTTAACCTGTTGGCACACCATACACTTAGAAACGAATTCTGCCACGTCCTTTTTCATGCCGTTCCAGAAGAAAGTCCTTTTTATATCTTTGTACATTTTATCTCCGCCTGGGTGTATCGTCATCTTGGAATGATGCGCTTCCTCGAGAACCTTCTTTACTAAATCTTTTGTCTGTGGGACGCATAGTCTTCCGTCTCGCCTTAGCAAACCCCTATCGTCGATGGAGTATCGGTTGAGGTGACTTGAAGTCTCACCCCTAATTAGCCTATCAATTATTTCCACAAGCTGAGGGTCTTCCCGTTGTGATGTCCCTACTGAATCCACTAAAGTTGGGCGCACTTCGAGAGATGCTAGCAGGCCCGGTACGAAATCGGAGGAAGGCCTAAAGTCGAAGCTGGCTATAAACTCTAGTCTTTGTCTTTCAACAAACAACGGGCTTAGGGTCAATTTCTTTCGGCTCAACGCGTCTGCCACTACGTTGCCTTTGCCCGGAGTGTAGGAGATTTAGAAATCGTACGAGGCAAGGAACTCCATCCATCTTTGTTGCCTCAAGTTAAGATCCTTCTGCGAGAAAAGATATTTCAACGATTTATGGTCAGTGTAAAGTTCGAACTTCTCACCTAGGAGATAGTGTCGCCAAGACTTGAGTGCAAAGACGATGGCGGCTAACTCAAGATCGTGGGTTGGGTAGTTCTTTTCATGCGCTTTCAACTGCCTCCCGCCATAAGCTACTACCCTTCCTTCTTGCATTAAGACGGCGCCTAGCCCTGTCCCACATGCATCCGTATAAACAGTAAACATCTTGCTCCTATCTGGCAGCGTCAAAACTGGGGCTGTTGTAAGAGCCCTTTTCAGTCGTTGGAAAGCAAACTCGCAATCCAAGTCCCAATTGAACACTAGATTCTTCTTAGTCAATTTCGTGAGCGGAGCTGAGATTTTCGCAAAATCCCTTATAAACTTTCGATAGAAACCTGCTAGTCCTAGAAAGCTTCGAACCTCAGTCGCATTCCTTGGTGTCTTCCAATCCTGTACTGCCACTACCTTAGCGGGGTCCACTGCTAACCCTTGCTTGGATACTATGTGCCCAAGGAAGCTCACCTCTTCTCTCCAAAAGTGGCATTTGGAGAATTTGGCTTTTAGTTGATGGACTCGCAAAGTTTCCATGATTGCCCTTAAGTGTTGAGCATGTTCCTCTTCACTCTTTGAGAAGATAAGGATATCATCTACGAAGACCACTACGAATTTGTTGAGGAAATCTCTAAATACCCTACTCATCAGATCCATGAAGTAAGCAGGTGCATTTGTCAAGCCGAAAGGCATGACAAGCCATTCAAAGAAACCGTCTGGGGTTCTGAACGCCGTTTTATCGATGCTATCTTCAGCCACCCTTAGCTGATGAAAACCGGTCGCTAAATCGAGTTGGGAGAAAACAGACGCTCCTACAAGCTGGTCAAATAAATCGTCAATTCTAGGGAGAGGGTGCCTATTCTTTTTCGTTAGCTTGTTGAGCTCCCTATAGTCAACACATAGACGGAGTGAACCATCCGCCTTTGTAGCGAACACCACTGGAGCGCCCCATTCTGAAATACTCCTCCTAATGAACCCCTTTTCTAGAAGCTCTTTAATCTGTTTATTGAGCTCTTTCCTTTCTCGTGGAGCCATATGTCTAACGGGCAACGCAACGGGCTTTGCATTATCTACAAGATATATGCGGAAGTCTATTTCCCGCTTCGGAGGCAAGCCCTTCACCTCTTCGAAGACATCCGGATATTCCAGGACCACTCTAACTGATTGCAAGTTTTCAACAGAGGCATCTAGCGATTCAAGATAACTAAGCATAACCGCATACGAGGGATTACAAGAAATTTCCAAAGTATTACCGAGCTGGGTTAGGAGCCTAACAACCCTTTTCTCACAATCAAGGATGGCCCCATTACGGGATAGCCAATCCATACCCAAAATCAAACCATACCCCGAAAAGCCCAAAACAAAGGCACTACATTGAAATTCTACACTTAGAATAGAAATTTTCAATCCCACACAGATCATAGACAAATGAGCTGGGCCCCCAATTGGGTTTGAAACAATTAAGGGGTCCTCTACCATACTAGTTTTTAGGTGCAGAGATTCTACTAAAGCAGACGAGATAAAGGAGTGTGATGCGCCAGAATCAAATAAAGTGCGAACGGGGTGATCATAAAGATAAACTATACTTTCTACAGAAGTATTTATACCTCGCTGTTGCAATGGTGGCGCTTCTAGCACATGAACCTGTGCCCCTGGGGTGGATCCAGCGCCCTGTCCTCGTTTCTTTGGGTAGTCCTTAGCCCTGTGGCCTGTCTGACCGCATGAAAAGCACCCACCATTCTCGTTGGCCTTCTTTTTCCGGCAGTCCTTTACTAAGTGCCCCACTTTGCCACAGAAATTGCGCTTTCTCTTCTCTTTGTTGCCTTTCCCGCCCTTCTTAAAGTCTGTCTTCTTGGGCTACAAACCCTCTTTCTTCTTGCCCTTGTCCTCTTCATTCAGCAATGCCATTTGCACCAATCTTTCATACGTGGCTCCCATGGGTATATGGGTCATGGCCAAACTGTGTAATGGCTCATTCAACCCTTTGACGAAACGGAGAGCCTTCTTGTGCGGGGTGTTGACTAGGTCAAGCCCAAACCTAGCCAGCTCATCAAACTGATTCACATACTCTCTGACTGTCTTGTCCCCTTGCTTAAGAAATAAGAATTTTTCCAACTGCAAACTTCTTTCCGCATCTGAGAGAAATTTGGTCTCAAACCTTGCCCTAAAGTCCTCCCATGTCTCCACTGGTCTTTCAGCATTAGTGACTTCCCACCAGTAGGAAGCCTCGCCCTTCAATAGCCATACCGCCAGTTGTACTTTTTGTCTATCCTCTACCTCAAAGATGATGAATAGGTCCTCCGTTTCCTTCAGCCAATTCCTAGCTGCCACGAAGGACTCAGTTCCATGGAAATCCCTTCCTCCCATAGCTTTAAAATCTTTACATATCTTAGCAAAAGTGTTTCCCCGAGGAGGAGGTGGAGGAAAAGGTGCTGCTGCAGCTGGATGATTTCCTTCAGCTGGGGGAGGAGGAATGGTAGGACCTGGCTGAGTGGCCCTTGCTTCTAAGAACCGTCTAAACCAACCAGGTATGGGCACCCCTTCCGGCAAGTTAAGTTCTTGGGACATGCTGAAACAAAAAGGATAGATTCAAAACGAAGGATAAGAGATAGTACCTATGGCTTTGGGGGGTGGACTTTGCCTTTTTAAAATAAAATAATATTTTTCTTTTAAAAATGCTTCTTTAAATTCCCTTTTTGAAAATAATTTTTCAAAACTTTTTATCTTATCTGGTAAACCTATGCTCTGATACCAAGTGAAACACCCCACCTCCGTTAGGGTCACTCTCTAAGGGAATGCCCTAATTTTGGTGGAGGTTTATAAGTACAAGTCACAGATATACAAGACAGATATAAGAACACATATTTGTAAACAGCGGAAGAATAACAAACTTTTATTTCACAAAGTCAAATACGTGTTACAACAACATCCTTTCCAAAAACATAACATAACACTTTCATAATCTGTCTTGAGTACATTATTTAAAGAAGCATAAATAAAACATAGATAAACTGCAAAAGCCCCATAGTGGATTGTCCAAAGCCATAGTTCAAAACAGGAAAGTCCAAGCAATACATTTCTCTTCTTCAAGCTGGATGTTAAGGTTGGTCAAGTTGCTGTGTTCCCTCCCTGAGGACCTGGGGGGGGGGGGAACGGAAGAAAGAAGACGAAAGAAAAGTAGAGTTAGACATAAAGCCTGAGTAAGTCTAGTACTATTTTGTCTATGAATAAAGAACTGGGTATGATAAGTATAAACAGGAAGTGGGCATGCATTATAACTTGGTTAAGTTGTCTAGGGTCGAATATACTATCGTACCCCATGTTAATCTCTGAACCCATATAAGCTAGTTTCCAATTTGCACCCCATAATCAGGGTGATGTGATCCATTCTATGATGATCGGCTCCTACTCGCAAAGTCACATGTGTCTTACGGCCCCCGATGTTGTAGTTACCTATGCTGGTCCCACCATGGGGTGTATCAAGTCCCATAGTGGCAACCCGACACAACCTTAGAGTGCACAGGTATGCTACTGGTGTCCAGTGCCTTATTTTTCTGCGCCGGAGTGTGTGCACGCCCGCACTCCGTTAGAACCTACACTGCTACACCACCGCCGTCGCTTTGACCTCTTACAATCAGCCCAGTAATCGTGCCCCACCCTGCCTAGTTTCAGGGTATCATGATACACCTTTTAGGGTTACTGCCGAAAAGGGTCCCCCGTTACTAGGTTTTCTATCTCTAGCCAACATGCTAAGTTGGTTAAGTGTTTCTAACCTAACCCCCACCAGTCCGTTTAGTTTAGCATGTTCCATTTTGATTAAGTCTTTAGTTCACTTAATCCTAACAATCCTGACTCAGCCTTAATTGTCTTATTAAGGCCCTGACCTCTCACATTAGACAGGTATTGTTGTGGCTGCCTGTTGCCGGTTGGTTCCGGGCAGTCTTACGCCACAACTCAGTCTAACCTCGAGTCCTTATTGGGCTCCATGTTTAACCTCCCACATTGGATAGGTATTGTTGTGACTACTGGACAGCCGGGCGGTTCCGGGCAGGTTTACACCACAACTCAATCCAACCTCGGGTTAAACACATCGTATGTTCTACATGTACATATCTTGTCATTCCTCTTTATTTCTTATATGTAAATATTTGCGGCCCATTATTAAGTTAATGGTGTAAAGGTTACACCAATCATGGGCCCAACCCATACTTGAATTTGGGCCCTTCTATTTCATATTTTCATTCATTAATTAATTTTTAACCCAACGTTATTTTCCCCCGTTTTACACGTCCGTTTATATATATATATTGGGCTTAGCCTTTTAAAGCCCAATTTAGCCATGCGAAAAGGGGAGGCTTAAAGCGTGATTACATACACAAAGAGGGGAAGGTGAGCGTATGAACTTGCAATATGACGATGGGAATACAAAATAGAAACTGGTGTACTTGCATAGTAGTGACATATACTTTGGTCATAAAACATAGGTGACATGAATCAAAGCATGTGAACTTGTAATTGAGATATCATTATTGACACATGAACCTATATTTTTTTATTTAGGCATAATGTCAAACATAAGCATGGCATAAATACTTCTAGCATAAACATGGCATAATGTCAAACATACGCATGGCATAAATACTTCTAGCATAAACATGGCATAATGTCAAACATAAGCATGGCATAAATACTTCTAATCATGGTGTTTGCTTTAAACTTGCAAAAAGGGATTTTTGAGTCTAACCTAGCCATGTCTCACATATGTCATCATATAATTCTTTTAAACGAGATAGACTTAATCATAGATTTCAATTATGCCAAATATCATTCATAGCCTAGCCATATTCATAAGTTTTGCAAAAGCATGACTTAATACATGGATTATGGTGTCAAAATTCCAACATAGTTTCATATGAACTATAACAACCAAACTTGTTTCAATTACTTGCAAAATGATTTATGCACAAAAATATACATCATGATGGCATAATAACAAAGCCCCAAACTCGCATGAATTTCAATCAACTACATACATGTAGCTTCAACATAGATTACATAATTTGCGCAATATTCCAAACGTATACTTGCATAGAACTACCGCATGTAGTTCTTTATAATGAATAACATAATTTTGCACAAATATGAACTACTTTATTATCCCAATTCAAGCATACAAATCAATACAGTTGTTTATTCATACCAAAGTAATACTCTACTTACAATGGTTGCGGCGAATTCTCTAACTAAGAGATATGATTCCTTTGTTGAATTGATTGGCTTTAGGTTGCTTGAATTGCTTTAGGCTTTAGAACTTTCTTTCTAATTCTCTCTCTAGTCGGCGGCTACTCTTAGTCGTTCCTCAGCAACATGGCGGCTATGTTCTTAATTTGAATGAATAGATTAGGGTTTAGTCTAGGGTTGTTTATATAGAGGTTAGGAATTGATTAGGACCATTGATGTTGCTAGGTTAGATCGTAGCCATTCATTAGATAGAGAGACCAATTAGAACCCGCCACCTAGCCCTAATGACAAAGCAGACCACAGAAATTCGACCAAACACAGACCTGGCCAGCCAGGTTGACTGGGCTCGACCAGGTCGACACCCCTGTCGACAGGGCTGTCGATAGCCCTGTCGACATGGGTAGCCCAGGTCGACAGCCCAGTCGACCTGGGTGGCCTAGGCGGGTGTTTATCTGCCCTGGCCCATTGGGCCCGATTATTTTAATTATTTTATTCTGTTTGAATTTTAAATTTAATTCAAAACTTCCGAAGGCCATATCTTCTTCATACGGACTCCGTTTTTCGAAAACTCGGACTCTATTTCGCGTATTTTTCCGAGACGAACGCAATGGCGTATCCCGTTTCCCTTAGTTCTTTGATTTGAATTTGATTATACTTTAATTTGTTAATTTCACAGTTATAGAATTTTCGGGGTGTTACAACAGATCTTGAGTTTCATGTTGGGGACATGGTCTTTATCAAAGTGTCTCCATTATGGAACGTTGTTCGCTTTGGGTCCGTTGGGAAATTAGCACCAAGGTTCGTAGGGCCGTTCCCTACTAAGGAGAAGATTGGACAGATGGCGTATAGAGTGGAGTAGCCTGAGAGACTTAGTGTTGTACACGACGTATTCCATGTGTCACATTTGAGGAAGTGCTTGCATGAGACCGCGGAAGTGGTAGAGCCGAGCTTGCTTAGAGAGATGGAGATAGAGCATGATGCGACGATTCGATGAGCTCCTACATGCATTCTTGGGTCAGAGATCAAGAAGTTGAGAAATCGAGAGGTCAGACTAGTCAAAGTACAATGGGGAGATGATGAGAGCAACTCTACTTGGGAGACGGAAGAGAAGATGCGTTCCTTTTACCCTTTTCTTTTTGAGGGTATGTCTTTTAATTTCTCCTTTATCGCTTAGCTTGTACTTATCTTATCTTTAGTTAGTCCATGTGTTTGAGACATGTTATGTATGATGGATGCAAAGTGGATGCAAGTGTTTGCTAGTGGTTGCTCGTGGTTGCATATACACACACTATTAGGAACTGGATCGGCTCAGTCACTTCATATTGCATATATATGGATGTATTTAGTAAAATGGATGTATGAGGATTTTTTTTATCATATGGATGCTGCATTCAGATGATGATTGTGCACGCATATAGAGATAATATGTAGCATTAAGGAACTTTTGCATACATAATGGACGCATGGCAATATCATGGTTTGCATTAAGGAGGCCAAATGAATCAGTAGACCGCCTGATTTTGCATTAGGTAAGGAACATATACACACACTTCTTGCATATGTTCATACAACATTAGAAACTTTATAAGGAAAATGGATGCCAGTGTTTGATGGTTGAGTAGATGGTTGTTTGGATGTTAGGATATACATTCTCCTTAACTTGGAGATTTCGGGGGCGAAATCCTTTAAGGAGGGGAGAATATAACACCCCGTATTTCTATTAATAACAATGTTTACAAATTAAAGAATAACTAATCTCAGACATGAGAATTAAGGGAAATGGGTTGCGCCATTGTGTTCGTCTCGGAATTCTGGTTGAAATAGAGTCCGAGTTTGCGTGATTTGGACTTCGTATGAAGGAGATATGGCCATCGAAAGTTTCAGAAAATTCAAAATTCAAAATTCGAAGTCAAACAGGCCAGGCGGGAAATTTCCCGCCCAGCACCCCAGGTCGACTGGGGAGTCGACTGGGCAGTCGACACCCTCAGGACCAGATCGACTGCGCAGTCGACTTGGGTGTCGACCTGGTCCAGGCGGTCAGGTTTTGGCAGAGCCCAATCTTGACCTGCTGATGTGTATTTAGGGCTGAGTTGGCTAATTTAACGGTCCAGGTTAGTTCTGAGTTGATCTGACGGTCTAAATAAATCCTAAACCCTATATATACCTAGGTAGTCTCTCACTCTAAAATCACATGAAAAATAGAATAGCCGCCGTCATGCCATCGCCATGGAACTCAGTGTAGCCGCCGCCAACTAAGAAGGAAGAAAGCTAATCAAAACTCTAATTCTACTCAACTCTAAAGCAAATCAAGACTCTCTTTCTTTTAAAATTGTGAGTATGATGATCTTAACAATATTATTAGCAAACTAATTAGATTAAGATGTGATATGGATCATAAGAAAATGATGTGAATTGTCATATATGTTGTTGTAAACCTTATGCTATCATGTATGTTGTAAATCCTATGTTATGTGATGATTATATCCTATATGTTGTAAATCATGCTATGATGATATTGTATATGTTGCAAGTTTCTATGATAAGTTGCGATGTTACAAAGCCATGATGTTATTATGTTGTAGTTAGCTTATGAGTCATGATGTTGATTATATATATTTGGGCTATGATGATTCACATGATAAATCACATGTACCTATGCAAGTTTAGATTTATTAGTATGTATAATCTCACATATTGTATGACATCTATTTAGATCTAGAATTATGACATCTATTTAGATCTAGAATTATGCTATGACATGTGTGAGTTCTATGTGTTAGATGCTAGTTCACACCATCATTATGTTGCATAAAACACATATGCAAGTTTATACATGAACTTGGGTTATGATCATATTATGTAAGTTGTGACATTTAACCACACAAGTTGACACCTTTAGATCCATGACATGTGTAGTTTTATGCAAGTTTCACCCCTATTATGAATAGATCTATTTTATTTGTCTATATGTTGTGATAATTTATCTTTGTGCTATGAGTTAGACTATTCGAGTCTAACGTATATTTTGCGTTGAATAAGAGAACGTATAACGTGGGGTAGGGGCAATATTAAGGATTTAATATTAAGAAATTGGGGTGCAATTGATATGATTTTGCATGCCATAAATGGATGGCCATAATTGATTCAATTATGGACATCGTTAAAATTGGAATTAATTAATAATTTGAATAGGGAAATTATTAAAATTGGGGTAAAAGATTATAAGTAATAATCAATGCTTAGGACACGAGGTTGGACTCGTTTGTGACGTAAAACTGCCCGGACCCGCCTGGCGAATCCAGTAGTCACAAATGTCAGCCCAATGTGAGAGGTCTTAGGCCCAAATTAAAGCATAACAGTTGTAAAAACACGAGGTTAGACTCTTTTATGGTGTAAGACTGCCCGGACCCGCTCGGCAAATCCAACTGCCATAAATGCCAGTCTAATGTGAGAGGTCTTTATGAGGTTATGGCCTGAATGAATTAAGAAATACTTAACCAGATAAACATGTGAAGTGGGACATGGGGGTTAAGTAGGTGCCTTGGGAGGCATGATGAATCTAGTGGGTGCCTTTAGTGGCATTTGAAATACGATTAGTAAGACTTAACCAAACACACATGTGAATGAACATGACTAAGAGGGTTAAGTGGGATGTACTAGTGGGGACAAGCTTAGGTGGATAGCTTGTGGTAAGTAATTGGGGGCCCCTTTCAACCAGTAACCCAAACGTATCTTTGTGGGCTCGACCCAAGTCGAGGACGGGACACGCATACTGGGCTTGACTATAAGAGGCCAAACGGGTTAGCGGTGGCAACGCAAGTCCAACGGGTTTCATATGCGTGTGTGGACCCGGGCTGGTAGGTAAGACGTTGTTGCATCGTGTAGGTATAAGCCGTGCATCCTCAAGTTGTATCAGGTTGCCACTTTTGGGGAGTGATACACCCCACTGTGGGGCCAGCACGGGTATCTACGAGTAGGGAGCCGATCACAAGTGGGTAGTGGGGTACATCTAGCGGAGATAGGGGCAAGCGGCACCTATGTAGTCAGCTAGGGGTACGCAAAGCTATTTATATAATTTCTAAGTGAAGCAAGTGGGATCAAGCTTTAGGGTGACTTGTGTGGTGCAGTGCAGTAATTATTCGTTAGTAATTAGGTGTGCCTTTAACGTTTTCTTTATCTGCTCTTCCATACCCAATAGTTCATAGACATTTCCTTATTTTCCAGCTTGTGCCTCAGTCTAATTATTTTGATAATAGTATTGTTAGAATTATCATACTCGCCAGACTTTATGTCTGACCCCCTCCTTTTCTATCTTTTCCCCCTCCAGGTCCTCAGGGTGGACCCAGCTCTAGTGGAGTTTGATTGAATTGCTTATTTTCTCTTTTGGAAAGCTTGGACCGCTGAAGTAAAGTCCAGCTTGTTATCTTCTTTAATGGCTATTTATGTAATGGGATTATGTATTTTGTTTTATCAAGATGGATATTGTACTTGACTCTGATTTATGGTTTTTGATGTAACAAACATGTTTAATTTCCGCTGCAATGAAATAAAGTTTTAGATTTCCAAGTACTACTTATTATCTGTCTTGTTGTAATTTTTCTGTTCTATATTCACTTAAAACCTCCATGGAAGTTAATGCATTCCCTTTGTGAGTGACATTAATGGACGTGGGGTGTTACACGTTTCCCCGCCCTATGGGGCGTAAATATAGAGCCACTAGGGACTCAAATCCGAGGCGCCTCATTGCATCATCCGCATAAGTAAAAATGTGTGGGCTCCATACCATGACACCACTTCTAGCTAGAAAGAAACGTATGTCCTCCCTGCAATCCTCTCCCGTTTCTAGTTCATACCGGGATGTGAGGCTTGCAAAGTAACGCTATACACAAATTTATGCTAATATAAAGCTATTCTTTGATCATCAACCACAAGGCTCTACTTTTCAACAATAAGCCTTGATCATTTGCATCTTGGCATGCCAGACTGACAATTCACGCCATGCGACTGATGTCTACCAATATATAACCTCTGAGCTCGTACGTCTTAAAGAAGGTTGTTAAGCAAGAGAATAAATTCTCCGCCACCAAACAGAAATATATTTAATTGAAATCAATCAGCACAGAATAAAATCCAATGCCAGGCATACATCCATTTACAAGTCCGTTCTGGGTCTGAACGAAACCAGAGACACCTTATTCCTTGTTCCATATGTCCAATACAGAAGAGAGGCTCTCGCATATCCAGACAATCAAAAAGTACGTCCGGACAACTACCACTGTAACCCCTTCATGGGAGCTAACCAATCCAGGGCATCAGTAGTCATCCATTCGATGTGAAGAACACCAGTCTTCAACCACCGTCTTCAATATCTTCGACTACCAATCGTCGTATAATTATTTGAAATGAGAATTAACTCGGTCTTTTCAAATAATTCATGACTATATATAATTCAAATAAATTCTTTTCATTCCATATCGTTTATAATATTTTATAACGATTTATCATTATTTTTATTTATATAAAAATTGCCATTTTTAATTAAATGACGCTTCAGGTCATTACATGGCCCTGACGCTGTTTTCATCAAAATTTGATTTACACATTTCTCAAAATCTAACCATTGGATCTTAGAAAATTTTATATCATTGGAAAGATCTTTCCAAAATGAACCCAACGGTTCCACTTTTGGGAAAATCCGATGGTCAGATCTCTCGGTATATTCGTTTGAAGCTACGATTCTAAATCGTGAACTACAGCTGCGCAATTCGTTATATATATATATATATATATATATATATATATATATATATATATATATATATATATAATTCGCTCAACTATCTTAAATCATTATTCTTCATACACATGTTAATATAGAATATTTTTAATGAATGAATCCCACTTACATTAAAATGTGACTTTTAATGTAAAAACGTTTTTAACAAGCTATGGGTATTTTTAATGAATCATTATTACATAAAAATTGTAATCTTTATGTTACATCATTTTTAATACCTTTGAATCTTTTTAATGTTTCACCATTCCATTAAAAATGAAATCTTTAAATTTTTCTATATCACACAAAAATGTAATCTTTTTATGTATTAAACAAAGAAATGTAATCTTTTATATATTGCATAAAGAAATGTAATCTTTTCTATTGCACAAAAAATGTAACATTTTCTATATTACATAGAAAATGTAATCTATTTATATTACAAAGAAATGTAACCTTTTATATTACAAGTAAATGTAATCTTTTATATTACAAAGAAAATGTAATCTTTTAATATTACAAAGAAATGTAATCTTTTATTACATTAAAATGTAAAAAAATTCTTACATTAAAATGTGACTTTTTTTTAATTGTTAACACATTTTTAAAAATGAACCTTTTTATAATGATTCATTTACAATAAAATGTAAATTCTATGTTAACTCATTTAATTAAACAATGTAACTTTTCATATAATCATTTACATTAAAAATGTGAATTCTAATGTTAAATCATTTTGTTAAACAATGAATCTTTTCATTAAATCATTTACATTAAAAATGTGAATTCTAATGTTAAATACTTCTGTCAAACAATGACTCTTTTCATATATTCTCTTTTTACAATAAAAATGTAAACTTTTTATTGAACTCATCTTTACATTAAAAATGTGAATTTCTATGCATGAACAAATTCCATTTCAAATAATGATCAATTCTCATATACAATAAAATGT
Organism: Allium sativum; assembly: GCA_030737875.1. Taxonomy (NCBI): domain Eukaryota; kingdom Viridiplantae; phylum Streptophyta; class Magnoliopsida; order Asparagales; family Amaryllidaceae; genus Allium; species Allium sativum. The sequence continues at coordinate 718,543,263 of CM060916.1, read as the reverse complement.
GCTTTCTTATTGTTAATAACTTTTCATTTCAAATAATTAAATATTTTTAATCTTACATTTACATAAAAAACAAAATTTCAATGTAAAACATTTTTTTATTTTATAATGATCTTTTTAAACCGTTCATTTACATTAAATGTTAATTTCAATGTAAAGACATTTTTATATAATAATGTTTATTTTTAATGGTTCATTTAACATTAAAAATGTAAATTTCAATATACAAACATTTTTTATTTAACTAATGATCATTTTAAATTGTTCATTAACATTAAAAAGGTAAATTTCAATATATGAACATTTTTATTTAACTAATGATCATTTTAAATTTACAATAAAAATTGCTAATTTATTGTTGAACATTTCCATTCTAAATAATGATCACTTTAAATTTATGTACACTAAAAATATATTTTTTGTTGTTCAAAAAATTTATATCATAACATGAATATTTCATAACATATAAATATTTTCAGAAAATTTCGGCAGCACAACGACAGGGTAATTAAAACCGGCACCATCCCTAGTACGGCTCCTCGCGGCTATATAAGGGACATATTTTCCTAATATAATTTTTTCTACTATACAATGAATTTTCCACAAACACGGTCCATTTCGTTTCAACAAAAATCAAATAACCACAATCACAATCAAATTCAAAACAATACAATCAAGTCGTCCATGGTCTGTGGACGACGGGTGTCGGGAGTTTCTAAACTTCGTCTGCAACGTAATATAATTTTTATTTATTTAATTTGGTTTCAGAAATCTCACATCACTTTTTATTTCTTCAAAAATTGTAGAAGGCTCCGAAAATTCTCCAATCAGTTCTGAAATGTAGATCTTGAATTTATGGTCAATGTTTCCTATTTCATCGAATTTCGTTATCGTATGACAAAGATATGATTTTTAGTGTGTTAATAACATTTTAAATCAATTAATTGATTAAATAAATAAAATAAAATACCTTTCTTCCTCAACAACTATACAGGCCACACTCTTCAAGATTGGTCAATTCTAGGTTTTGAAATTGCATTCGATCTGTTGTGTTTGAAGACGATCGGTTATTGCCACAATGAGGGGCTTCATGCGGCGCACCTGGGGGTCCCACCACGATGAACTCGGTGGCATGGTGGAGGCTCGATTTTAGAGGAGGTGGCGACACATTGGGTGGAAAATCTAAGCATAGTACTCAGCGGCAGATGATCTAATCCGTATGGATCTAAAGATTATTCGATCCTCTTGAATTTTCTCTTAAGAATGGCTTGAAAATATTGTATGGATTAAAAGATATTAGAGGAGAAAAATTCGAAGACCACGGCCATTCAACGAATAAACGATGGGGGTTGTACAATAATTATGTTTTAAATAGATATTTTAATATATATATTATTAAATAAAATTTTAAATTTACAAATCATTTACATGTTCGTCCGGAATCCAAATGAGGCCCAACGACTGGCGCCCCTAGCTAATTACCCCTATTCCGGACACAATGGAATAGGTCTCATCAGCCCATTCAACTGTTTCAGTCCCTTTTTCCTTAAATTGAAATATAAAGTGTTTAATTATTTAATTTAATCGTACATTTTAATTTACCGGGGCCACAGACAGACTCCAAAAGTTCCCCAAAAATAAATCTAGCTATGTTTTGACGATACGGTCCTAACAGAATTAATTTCGTCGAATTTGGTGACCATTTAAAAAATGGTCATTTTCTGGTTGATCCCAATTGACTGAAATTGACAAAACACGTTTTGAGTTTCCACACTCACATATTAATTCTAAAAATTATGAAAATTGGAATCTAGCAATAATTTGACATTCCGATCCAACCAGGGTGGTTTCGTCGAAAATGGAGGTCGTTTGCAAAATGGCTATTTATACGGGTTATATATTATATTAAATTCCATAGCAACTATTTTGAATATTCAACTGGCCATAAATTTTTATTCCTTCTATGAAATTTTAAATTTTCAGATCAGTTGGAAAGATATAATTAAACAGATTCAAATACTTCTGGTTTGGCCAAAATCCGATTTATTTTGAATCCTGTACATTCTATCAAAGTTCGAATTCAAATTTTCAAACTACCGTTCTATTTCTAACTCCTTTTAAAATTAAAATTAATATATTCGTTCTAACTACGATTTAAATAATTTTTTAATCGTTATTATTTAAAATAAATTAATTTAACTATTTAAAATTAAATAAAATAGCCAAAATAAAATTTTTTAATTGGTTCTGATTTTCCAGGTGTTACAGAAATGACCCGAAGGTCTAGTACCGACACAACAATGTATCAAGGATCCTCAGATAGTAACCCGAAAAGTGGTAATCGTGCATTCCATACCACCCGTTCTCACTTAACGGTTCACGCACCGTAAGTTAGCTCCACACCGAAAAAAACCAAAATTCAAAGAAAATTACTGAAAATCACAGAATAACACAGAGAGCCTTAGAGGATTACAGAAACATCGGGAATCACTAAGATTCACCAAATCACAAAAATCACCGAATATCACAAAGAATCACAAAAGGTCACTAAAACACAAAGAATCATAGCTTTGACTAGTCAAATTTGGGATTGAATAATATGGTTTATCACCACGTCCCATACCGCAGGGTATACGATATTATTTGATCACCAACAGGCCATCTCAAAAGGTGCAAAGGTGTATGATTTTTATTTAAAACCATACTTTTAAGAAACTAGTTTGGAAAACATACTTTATTAGAAAATCTTTAAAAATCACATAGTTTGAAAATCCTTGTTTGAATAATACTATTAATCAAATTCATTCAATTTTGTTAAATGTATTATTTTCAAAACCATACTTTCTTTCTCAAAATATTTCGAAAATAATGTATAAAAGTGGTGCACGTGCCACTGATACACCAAATTCAACACGAAAGCATCATCCACAACGGCATAAAATTGCAAAATCCGAGGTACTAACTTGCGAACAATACTGGCTTGTCCAAATAGGATCAAATCCTATAAAAATTCTTTTTAAAATCATCGAAACAACAAGAAAAACTCATTTAGATTCGCAAAGAGCTGTTGCAAATTTTGCTCTCGGAACAGCAATACAAAAGTGCAAATTCGAATAAGTTTTCGTCAAAATTAGGAAAAACTCAAGACACGAAACTTGTAGAGTATATTCTTGGCTTTCCAGAACATCAAAGATAATTGCATTCCAATAAGAAAGGAGAAAGATATGCCAATTCTCGTTTCAGATTTAACAAAAAGCCTGCTGTTAATTTAACTCTCGGGACATCAATACAAAAGTGCAAATTAGAATAAGTTATCATCAAAATTAGGAAAAACTCAAAACATGAAACTTGTAGAGTATATTCTGGGCTTTCTAGAACATCCAAGGTAATTGAATTCGGATAAGAAACGAGAAAGATATTGCAATTCTCGTTTTAGATTCAACAAAAAGCCTGATGTCAATTTAGCTCTCGGGATAGCAATGCAAAAGTGCAAATTCGAATAAGTTATCATCAAAACCAGGAAAAACTCAAAACATAAAACTTGTAGAGTACATTATGGGCTTTCCAGAACATCCAGGATAATTGCATTCCGATAAGAAATGAGAAAGATACGCCCATTCACATTTCAGATTCAACAAAAAGCATGTTGTCAATTTAGCTCTCAGATAGCAATATAAAAGTGCAAATTCGAATAAGTTATCATCGACATCAGGAAAAAAAATTCAAAATATGAAACTTGCAGAGTACATTTTGGACTTTCCAGAACATCTAAGATAATTGAATTCCGATAAGAAACGAGAAAGATATGCCAATTATTGTTTTAGATTCAACAATAAGCCTGATGTCAATTTAGCTCTCTGGGCAGCAATAAACAAGCTCAATTTTGATCAAGAAAACCATAGAATTTCGAAAAACTCAAAACATGGAACTTTTAGAATATGTTCTGAGCTTAAACATCTAAAAAACCGAGTTCGGATAAAGAACGCAAGAGTTATGACAGTTTTGGTTTAAAGTTTCAACTCCGGGATTACATAGGCATAAGATATACGCTTAGTTTAAAACTCGTTTTTGACCTCTAAAATCATGGAATTTAAAAAAACACCTAAAATGAAAGTTGTAGCTAATGGAAAAAAACCTTTACTACAAAAGATTGAGTCGTTTTGGATTATTTTATACCAAGATATCGTTGTTTCACTACAGCTATTTCTACACTAGATTTTCAGTAACCAACATTCGAATAGGAATGATATTATAGGATTCAATCAATTGTCATTCAACAATAAAATCAATTCACATGTCAAACTAGAAAGTGTGAGTCGAATAACTCATTTTGATTGGTTTATAGGAAGAATTCCAGCCTTTAGGAGGTGTATTTGAGCATCATCAGCTTAAAAACCCATATGCAACAACAATGGAAAACATGGTTAACCTAATTCTCTGATTTACATCACTAGAGATGGAATTGATCTTGGATTATGTTAAGAATTGAATCAGAGAGCAGCTAAATTCCATTTGCATAAGAAATTGGGCATGCAAGAGCTTTAGAGGAAGAAAAGGGAATGAGCCCTCTCTTTTTTTTCCTTTGTATTCAAGGAAGAAGAAGAAGGAGGCAGAGACAGACTACGTATCTTTCTCTGGCTGCCTTCAAAAACTAATACCAACCAAGAGAAAATGGGTTTAGTACCCAATTAAAGCCCAAGTACATTTAATTATCAATAATAAAAACCTAAATCCACCATTTTAAAGATTAAAACTTGTTAACAAGACAATTATCACATCCTTAGCTACTTAACACACACCAATACAAACACAAACACTTATTAAGTTGTGTTAATTTAACAACCTAACACAGAAAACACATTTACAATATTCAATTATCAATTTTAACATAATATATCAAAATAAATGTGTTTGTCAAACATATCTTTATTTATTCATATAATCTCTACAAAACAACCAACAAATGTCATTAATGACATATTTTAACAAAATAAGTCATTAACATGTCAAAACATATATTTTTATTATTTTTATTATTAAACACAAAAACTTTAAATACTTAAGATTTATACAACAATCTTACATAATACTAAAACAAAGAACAGCTGATGCCACATGTTGCTCTCACAATCCCCTGCACACGTGTTTCTCTCACGTTAATTATTTTCTCGCCAAAACCTTTTTACTAATAAAAAACATCTATGAGTATTATGCAGTTTGTGTTTCTAAGGCGCACAACCATTTTAAAAATAAAAACACCTATAATTATTATGCGATTTGTGTTTCCAAGGCGCATAACCATTTTAGTAATAAAAACACCTATAATTATTACTCGGTTCAGTTTCCAAGGAGGCTTCTACATATTTCTTTGCATTTTGTCTCTACTCACCATAAAAGTAAACTTTCATTTCTTCTTCCAATTTTCAAAACTAAATGTTATTTTAATGCCTACCATTTCTTTATCTTCAATCCATGTACTACATCCATATTCCCAGTTATTTTACCTTTAAATCTACTCTCCTCTTTCTTTGTATCTCCTCCTCCAACCGACAAAGAGTATAGCCCACTCAACTGACCATTCTTCGATCACATCGTCATTGTGCTCTTCTTCCACGACCTCCTACTAGCCACTTCATGCAGGAGTCAACTCTAGAAAGACTAACAATCAACTATGCCTTTCCTTCCCTTTCTGCTTTTCTATTTGTTTGTTGGGCTACCATCGTCTTTAACAGCTGCATACCAGCGTTTCACCGTGCCTAAAATACGGGTTGTATTCCAAGGTCAGTCAAACGTAATAACTCTCGTATTTTAATTTCTTTTGCAGCTCTTTGTTACCAAACCCTATTTTTGCAAAATCACCTCCTACCTTGAATGGATACCTCCTTTCTCCTCCTCCCCCTGACAGCAGCCGCCATACCTGACATGCCACCCCGCCCCTCCGATGCCGTCGAGCAGCCGGACCCACCTAGCTCGGCCGTGTTCCCCTTTCTCCCTGTTTAGCTCCAAACACCCCTTTTTGCTACTTTTCATCACTCCACCACCTTAAGATCCTATCTAACCACCTCCTAAACCACGTACACAGCCCATAATCCCCACCACAACCCACATCAGTCCCGTATAGAGGACCTCACAGCCTAAACACCCCCATTTCGCCTACGTTTAGCTCTAAATTTTTGGATCTTCTTGTATTTGCAAGTTAGCAGGTGTTTGTTAGTTGTTCGAGCTTTATAGGCCGCCATAAAGTCGCATAGAACCACACAAGTGTCAACATCATGTTAGTGTGTCTGCATTCCTTCCATTCAAAGTTTCGTGTAGTTGATATCATCGGTGAGAAATCAAAGCTCACTTATAAAAAGGGCTAGCTTAATAATTAGCTATTCCCCTTATTTAATTTGAGTTATATGATGAATATTGGTTAATAATAAAAATTTATTATGATTCCAGTTGATGGTTAACAAGATAAAAATATCATTTTTAATTGATATAGTGTAGTTACGTACGTTAATACGACATTAAAATTCACATAGAAAGGGATTAAATTTAATTGACTATCGATTATTAATCAAAAATATTTAATAATGTTTATCACTAATCATACAAGTTTATTGTTATGTTGAACATTGAGTAGTGTAATAAAAATGTGACTTTTATCTATTCTTTGATATGTTATTTGAATATATGACACCCGTATTTCAAACAATGTAGACTGAAAATTTGTCGGATCTTAATGGTTATTGGATGTTTAATTTATATTAACGATTGTATATCGATTGTGTATGAATGCACTAATCCCTACATGGGTCTTTAGATGGCATACGCCTACATGTCTCTCTTGTGTGTATATAAGTAACGTTGATCGTGATATAATCCCTACACGGGTTTTGGGACGATGTTTTTTTACACATCTCCCTTGTGTTTATATAAGCCAATTGATTGTGTTGTGAACTCTAAATGGGCCTTGAGATGACAACAACATACACATCTCAATTGTGTGTATATAAGAAACATGGATCGTGATATAATCCCTATATGGATCTTGGATGATATTTTTTACACATCTCCCTTGTGTGTGTATAAGCCAATTGATTGTCTAGTAAACCCCACACGGGTCCTGAGATAACAACAACCTACACGTCTCTCTTGTGCATATATAAGAAACATGGATCATGATATAATCCCTACATGGGTATTAGGGTGATATTTTTTTTACACATCTCCCTTGTGCCTTTATAAGCCAATTGAATTTGTAGTAACCCCGCATGGGTGTTGGGATGTTTTTTTTTCGAATCTCCCAATTTATTTTTATTTTTATATTAATCTACTCATTGATGATGGCCTAGAGAGGCGGGTTGTGGTTTTTCGATCACTCCGTACAATGGAGGTTATGGCGAAAATTTTCGAAAATATAAGGAGGTAGCTAAATAATTAATAAACTATTATAGAAACAACGATATTCAATATTTACACATTTATATATTTGTATATTTATATACGTCAAATATAAATTAAAATACAATGTATCGCACATCGGTAGTTCGCGTCTTTAACGTGCAACTTTAAAGGAGTATACCGGGAGATCCGACCGTCGAAATTAGAACCGTTGGATTCGTTTTGAAAGATATTTCAAATGATAGTAACAGTTTATAAATCCAATTGTTAGATCCTTAGAAATGTTTAATTCAAGTTTGAATGAAAATAGTGCCAGTCAATTGAATGACTTGAAACGTCGTTCAACTGAAATGGACTTTTTTATACATATAAGAATAGTGAAAAGTCATTTTAAAATATTATAAATGATTTGGAATGAGTATAAACCATTTTCACATGGTTTGTAAAGATGAAAATGGTTAAGTTGAATTTGGAATTTTTTTTATATAAATACTTATATAACTGATTTAAGAAAGAATTTGAAAATAAGAATTTTAATTCTTAATTTGGATTAAATTCTTAAGTAACCCTTTTATATAAGATTATGAATTGAATTATGTAAGCCAAATAACTTAACCAGATTTGACAATAAGATTATACATCTTACGAAAAAGAACCAATAAAAAGGAAGTTTAATTGGTGAATCAATTGTTCAAATAAGAATTTTATTTGTTTTGGCACGAATTATTTGGAAAGACCAGGTTAAATCCCATTTTGAATAATTGAATGATGATTAAAAGCCGGAGATATTGAAGACGGAGCAAGACCGACAATCTTCACATCGAATAGATTACTTCTGATTCCCTATATATGGGTGGCATACTTGAAGGGGTTATAGTTGCAGTTATCTTAACGTACTTGATGATTGTCCGGATATGCGAGGGCCTCTCTCCTGTGTTGGACATATAGGACGAGGAATAAGGTGCCTCTGGTTTCACTCAAACCCAGAATGAACTTTTAAATGGATTGTGTGCCTAACACATTATTCTGAGCTGCATTAATTGATGTCTGCTGAATATATATCTGTTTGGTGGCATATAATTTATTCTCTTAGCTTAACACTCTTCTCTGAAACATAGGAGCATAGAGGTTATATAATGGCAGATATCAGTTGTATAGTCTGGAATTGCTATGTTGCATGCTGAGATGAATGGATCAAAGCCTTAGTTGAAAAGCATAGCTTTGTGGATGATGATCAAAGCACAGTTCATATAGCATAGCTTTGATTATGTCGTCAATTCACGAGCTTTACACTGTGGTATGAGTCAAAAATGGGATGAAGGACCGTAGGGAGGACTTGCGCTTCTTTCTAACTAGAAGTAATGTCATGGTATGGAGCCCAGACATATCTACTTACGTGGATGTTGGAAAGAGAGGCGCCTCGGATATGGCCGCAAAAGGCCAAAACGGTCGACGTACTGACCAAGGAGGTCTGATAGGATGGGGAAACGTATTGTTCAGGAAATGCCAATCAGCGAAGTACAACTGACCGGTCCTGCCGCTCGAAGAGGGATAGTGTTTTTCCCTAGGACATTATTCTTGAGATATTCTGAAGTTTGGACGAGGAAAGATCCCTTGCCTCGACTCATGATGGAAATCCAAATTCCAGCATGTGATTTTAGGGTTTTAGTTGTATACTTACGGTGACATAATATGATGGGGTATTATGCCGTCTAGGATTGACACATTTATTTTTGAAGTTATTTTAAATAAGACACTAATAATAATATCAAATGATTTTATTTTTCTCGTATCAAGCATGTTCATCTCTTATAAGGTAAAACACTATCCTCCAGCTTGCGTTGCGTTGTGTGATGGGACCTGAGTCTTATAATGGCTTCATTTTTCAAAAATGCATTGCGCTATTCTATTTTCTGTTTCATTTATTTTATGCACAATATTCATGTGGAGTAAACCTATTCCATGTTATACGATGTGGTCCTAGGATATTCTTATTTTAAATAAGTTAAGTTAATGGTAAGGTTTCTTATACCAGTCCCATGACTGACTCGTAGTTTCTTTTTTTTCTTGCAAACTCGGGTGCCCATTATTTTTACATGGTTAACCAAGTGATCAGGTTTAGCTTGCTTTCTTTTTGGGATGTTTACTCGAGCATCTATATCTATTTTGGACTTGGAGTTGAAGAAGGAACTTATATATATTTCTTTTGAACTCTGTGATGACTTCATGTGTCATAAAACTATCTTTTAATTTCGATGTATATTTATTTGTTATCTGAAACTTATTATGTACTAAGTGTAATCATGTAATACTGTGTAACACTGATAATGATGTAAGGTGATGTAAATTATTCTTTGATATATTCTTTATATGCTATGTTCTATGATCTTCTGATGTGATTAATGTGTTACATTACAATGACTATCCATTCCGCCGAGATCAGCGGTTTAGGGCGTCACAGGTGGTATTAGAGCTATGGGTTAACCTTAGTTTTGGATTACAACATATTATATGACTCATCATAGGTATAATCTATAGTATTCTAGGATGAGAAACTCGTTAGAGAAAGGATTAGTAATGTCCTAGAATGAGTACAGGAGTATAATATATAAGTCAGTGGATACATCTTTATTTATATATGTGTTCTTATGCTCTTATATTTCCTTAATATATCTTTTCTGTTGTTCTAACTCTTTTCTTGCTACTTGCAGTCATAAAAGAAAATGAGTGGAAGAGGTAGTGGTAGAGGAGGTAGAGGAAGAGGAAGGGGAGATGTTCTGATTGGCCGCCCGACCCTGTAGAAGCTGTTAATGCACCAGTATTGCCTCAGTAACAACAACTGCAGTAACAACAACCTGATCTTGATATGCTTACTAAGAAATATAAGAACTTGGTAGGATTGCCATTTTTGGGCAGAAAATATGTGATTCAAGCGCAAGCATGGATGAGGTCTTGTGAATGAATCTTCGAAGGATTATAATTAACTGATAACTGGAAGAGATTTCTAGCATCCAGGTTACTCAAAGGTGAAGACCTAATTTGGTGGGCAGCACTTACAGTAGGTAATCCAGGGGGTAATATGACTTGGGAAAGGTTCAAGGAAATTTTCGAGGAAAGGTTTGTTCCCCAAGAAGAGTCGAGCGTCTACATGATGAGTTTTCTAATCTCAAGCAAGGTGACCTGACCATTCATGAATATATGAACAAATTTAATGAACTCTCTCGCTTTGGTTTCGAACTGATTCGGAACCCAACAAGGAAGAACAAGGGGTTCATTGAGGGTCTTTAGAGAAGGTACCGAAGCAGAGTGAGAGCTCATATATGGCTCCTATTTGCTGGGATGGTTGATTTGGGTTATAGGTATGGAAATATTGATAAGAAGAACGCTCTTAAAGATAAGGAAAGGGGTATTTTATGGTAAGAAAAGAAAGCTCTCAAATAAAAAGCCTGAGATAAGCAAGACTAAAGAGACGAAGCCCAAAGACGCGAGATGGAAAGGTGCTACATGTTTCAATTATCGCAAGCCAGGGCATTTAATAAAGGATTGTAAAGCTCCCATGAGGCCAAGGAGGCCACACGAAGAGGTAGAATGCTACAATTTCCATTAGAAAGAGCATATAAAGCCAAAATGTCCATTGTTAGGGTATACCACAGTGGCTCACGTCAATAATGTGACAGATACCCCCCAACAACTTCTACTGATAGGGGAAGGCCTGATGTTTTGGAAAGTACGCTTACAATTAAAGATATTCTGGTTAAAGTATTATTTAATACATGTGCATCAAGGAGTTTTGTTTCTAGTAATATGGCAAAGAAATTTAATTTAAAACTTAGATATCTTGAAGAATCCATTACTGTTAATAATCTGATTGGTGGTTCCCTCGATCTTTGTTGGTATTGTAAAGTGTCGGTCTCTTATTCTCGCTATCAATTTTCCTTCGATTTGATTATCATGAATCTTGCCGAATTTGATAATATACTTGGGTTGGATTGGCTGACCAAGTATGAAACCGAGGTTAAATGTGCAAAAAGAATTGTAAAAGTTAAGACCACGTTTGGGAATATTACCACTATACCATGCGAAGATCCAAATTCAAATAAAAATGAATTTTGGTCTGCTCTTGAAATTTCTCCCACTTCTTTAGAAAATATTCCTGTTGTTGGGGATTATGCAGATGTGTTTAAGGAAGTTGATATCCTACCTCCGCGAAGAGAGATTGATTTCAGAATTGATCTAGTTCTGAATGTGAGGCCAGTTGTGCATGCAATTCGGAGAATGGCATTGAAATTGAAAGAAGATTTGAGTGATCATACTCGACAATTATTATGGAAAGGTCTGATCATGACTAGTTTCTCAAGTCGGGGAGCAATAGTGGTGTTCAATCCGGAGTCAGACGGTACTCTCAGATTATGTGTGTATTATCGAGACCTTAACAAGCAAACTCTCAATAACAAATATCCATTGTCGTGTATTGATGATTTATTGGACTGCTTGAATAGAGTGCGGGAATATTCAAATATGGACCTAGCTATAGTTTTTCATCAATTAAGAATTGCAGAAGAATGTGTTCCTTTGACAGCTTTCAGAGGTCTAGATTTATTTTATGAGTGGTTAGTAATGTCATTCGGCCTATGTAACGCCCATGCTTATTTTGTTGATTTAATGAATCGGGTGTTCCGTGGGGTGTTAAATAAAGTGAAAATTAGCCTCAGGTCCTTATTAGGTTTGGAAATTCACATCACATCCCTCCCAAACTTTTGATCTAAATTAGGTCCCTATTTTTCGAAAATTCATCAAAAAATCAAAAAAAAATCATGAAAATTCATAATTGAATTAAACACGTAAACAATATCAAATTCATGCATTAAAACAACCAAAAAATGCATTAAAAATGCGAATCTCTAGTATATTGCATCAAATGCTGCAATTATTTGCAATTTTTGGATACATTTCAGCCATAATTGCAGTTATGCATCAAACAGCAGTATTGTTGCTGAAATGTCAGCAGTAATACCGAAATAATTGCATTGTTTTATGCAATAATTCATTCTTCGACTGTTTTTTCAACCATACACCATGTTAAGCGTTGTTGCTTACATTTTAGCAATTATAAGCAATAATTGCATACGTATCAGCACATATTGATAAGCCTTCATCTGTTTTAACATTGTTGCATACATTTCAACAATTATACACAATAATTGCATATGTTTAAGCAACAATTAGTGAGCCATGAAGAATTTTTCATCTTTAATCGTGTAAATCTCAGCAAGTGTAACCAATAATTGCATACATGCATGCAATAATTCATCCAGATTTGTGAATTTTTGAGAACCTTGGTCAATGGCGTCATCTTCCTCCTCGAACCCAATCTCATCTTCGTCCCTCTTTCCCTTTGACTCGTCCTCCTTTCCCCCCCTCCCGATTCGCCTACCCCCTCCTGATCCTCCTCCTCCCCCTGTTATCTCCAATAATGTCAATCTAGCATCCTCTTCTGGGGATACTACTTCTTTGCAAGTATTTCCAGATCGCATTTTAGATCCAGATTCAAATTTTCACTCCTCAAAAGGATCTAAAGATAATGCTAAAATATTTGATACAGGAAATATGTCAAATGTTTTGCCTTCTAATCCATCTACTGCAAAAGGGAAATCTATAATCATCGATTCCTTATTTCAAAGTTCTAAATCTCAGGCAACTCCTGTTATTCTTAATAGATCTGTAAATTCGTCAAGTTATGGTTTGAACTTTTCATCAAACGCTTCTAGCTCTTCGTCCTCTCTCATTAAAAAGGATTACCTGTCACTCTTCAACTCACTACCTAGGAATGTTGGGCCATATAGACCAATTCAATTTGATTTAACAAGGGATGGTCAACCTAATCCTCTTCCTGATCAAGTTAAATTAGAAGGCATGAAATTTTAGGAAAAATACTTGGTTGGTTTCTTTCTTGATGGTACTCTCTCATACCTAACGGTTGTTAATTCTTTGATGAAAGTGTGGAAATTAAAGCGTGAGGTTAGTATTAAATCGGATGGAATGTTTTTCTATTTTAAATTTGCAAATGATCTGGAAAGAGATAGAGTGTTGAGATCTGATCCTATCTTCATCAAAGGTAGAATGTTTATTATTAATGAAAGGGATCCGTCGATAGGTAACTCTCAAGCTCAGATCAAAAAGTTACCAATTTGGATCTACTTACATAGTATTCCTCTACTCTTATGGACCTTATTGGGTATAAATTGGCTATCATGTCATGTGGGGCGTTTAATTTGTTTTGATGCAAGCACTGAAAAGCTACAGAGGATTAGATATGCAAAGGATTTAGTAGAAATCTCTCCAGATTTTGAATTACCAGACAGTATAGTGGTGCCTGGTTTAGGAGAAAATTGTCAGTCTGTTCAGGTAGCTTATAATTGGAGGCCGATGATTTGTACTCACTGTAAAATTTTTGGTCATGGAACAATTAACTGTGAGTTATTAGCAAAAAAGAATATAGATTCTGGTAATTTGGGTGTGGCTGACAAATCTTATGTGAGGAAAAAGGTTGAACCATCAGTAGTGCAAAGGAAGGTAGTGCAAATGCAAGATAATTTGGGATGGAATAAGGTAGTGAAAAAAAAGAAAATGTGGATGAGGAAAGAGAATATTGATGTAAATAAGGCCATGGATAATGTAGAGGAAATAGTTGGTGGTCGTGAAACTAGCTTAAATGTGGAAGTGAATAATGAAGAGGAGATGGATATTAACATGGTCTTTCAAGATCGAAATATTCAAAAAGTTAAAGTTGCTGATGAGCATGGGAATTTGTCTTTACATAGGAATGAAGATAGGAATGAGGAATTTGATGGTGTATTAAAGGACGCAGTTACAAATGAATTTCATGTAAATAATCCTTTCTGAATTCTTAATGACCACTCTGATGAGCCTCCTGATTCTATATCATCATCTCAACATTCCTTGAATACTTCATCTCCTTCTTTAGCTTCTAGCAATATAAAAAATGTCACAGTATCAACCTCTACTTGTAATAAAGATTTTGGAAATGTGTCAACCTCTGGTATCGTGTCAACCTCCTTTTTTACCACTCACTCCTGTTCTATGTCATGTTCCTCTTCATCTTCCTCTCAATTCAATACTATGTCATGTGCTTCCTCTTTCAGTTATCAATCTCCTTCTAATTCGTCTTTTAATTTCAATGTCCATTCATCCTCTCCTTATTCTCACTTATCTCTACCTCCTCATATTAGTTTACCACCTCCTGCAATTGTACCAACTGGGCTAAACTCTTTATCCTCACAACCTGTGGTTTCCACTTTTTGGAGTAAAAAGAAAATAAAAAGAAAAAAAGAAAGCTGTTCTGAAAGAGAATATTCCTCCTGATGATGATTTAGATAGTGGAAAAGAGTACAATCCTGAGGAAGTTATGCCTGACACTAGTTCAAAATCAATTCCATCTAGACATACAAGGAGTCACCCAAATGTTTTGGTTGATCCCATTGTACTCAAATGATCAGTCCTATATGCTTTTGGAATATTAGAGGGGCTAACTTACCCTCAAAACAGTGTGAAATAAAATCTTTGATAAAGGAAAATAATATCCAGTTAATTTGCATTTCCGAAACTAAACTGGATATGACGTCAATTGACAAGGCAGCTAAATTTATTGCTCCTAATTGGTCATATGATCATAATTTAGCTGCAGTTTCTTTTGGTAGATTGCTTACTCTATGGAATCTTGTGTACTTTCAGCTTTCTAAGATTTCAGAATCTGATCAGTATATTCATTACAAGTGCACCTACATCCCCTCAAATTCCTCATTTCTGCTTACATCAATCTATGCTCAAAACTATCTTTCTTCTCGTATTTCTTTCCTTGCTCAATTCATCTCTTAAATTCTTCAAATGAACCACGGATCCTAGGAGGTGATTTTAATTGCATGTACAGCTGCAATAAAAAATCAGGAGGTTTTCCCCTTGCATTAAAGGATATTGCACCTCTTAATCAAATGATTCTTAAATCTTCTCTTTATCCTATAAAAAGTTATGGATTGACATTTACCTGGTCAAATTGTGCTCATTCAGGTCCAGCTACTTTGTGTAAACTTGATCATTTATTTGCCAACAATCCCTTTTTTGATCTCTGGCCTAATTCTTACTGTGTAATATCCTCGCCAATCCTGTCTGATCATTGTCCATTACTGTTTCATTGGGGAAATGATGTTTCCACTGACATTATTATTAAATCTTTTATTTTTTTTAATTTTTGGTGTAATCATCCAGAATTTTCCAGTCTTCTGTTACAGGTATGGAACTCTAGTGCTGCAAGGAATCTAATGATTAATCTCCTCAACAAGATGAAATTATTAAAATCAAGGATCAGATTTTGGTCTTCCTTGATTTTTGGTAAGGTTCTCAAAAGTCCGATGCAGTTAGGATGGAATTAGCTCAAAATCAACAAGAAGTTCAGGTAAAGCCTTATGATTTTAATTTGAAACAGCAGGAACTGGATAAAAAGAGGCATCTTCAATATATTCTGGACATGGAAATGCAATCTTTAAGATAATAACCCTTTATTAGAAGAGAATTGGAAGGAGACAGAAACACAAAATTTTATCACAACTTTATCAAGATTCACAAAGCAAGGAACTCTATATTTTTGATTAAGGATATGGATGGTGTTATTCATAATACTGATGATAAAATTAATGATGCTTTTGTGGCTTACTTCTCCTCTATCTTGGCCACCCCAAATTCTCTTAAAGTCAATATTAGCCCTCTGTATTTCATTTTTTTTCCAACTATTTCACATCAACAATCAGGAAATCTAATTGACATAGTGACAAACGATGAAATCAAAGTGGCTGTAAATAACCTCGATCCAAGCAGCTGTGGTGGTCCAGATGGTTTTAATGCGTTTTTTGTTCAGAAAAATTGGGATATTATTGGTGATGACACTATACAAGCTATTCAGCACTTCTTTTTAACTAATCAAACTCCATCTTCCTGGACTGCTACTTCAATTGCTCTAGTGCCAAAAGTGGATAATCCAGTCTCTGTTGCTGAATACAGGCCTATCTCCTACTGTACCATTTTCTATAAAATTATCTCCAAAGTTCTTGCCAATAGAATTCAGACTATATTACCAACTATCATTTCTTCAAACCAGTCAGCTTTTATTCAAGGAAGAAATATTTCAGACAATATTTTATTAACACAGGAGCTGCTGTATGGATACAACAGGAAAGGGATCTCTCCAAGGTGCATGCTGAAGTTAGATATTAAAAACGCTTTTGACTCTATTGCCTGGCACTCTATTCTTGCTATTCTTGCCAGAACAAATTTCCCAATCCGTTTTATTGCATGGATTTATTCTTGTATCTCCTCGCCAAGATATTCTATTTCAAGGAATGGGAAATTGCATGGTTACTTCAGAGGTACTCAAGGGGTTAGGCAGGGTGATACGCTATCAGCTTATCTTTTCATTATAGTGATGGAGCTCCTAAACTCTTTGTCGATAGAAAAGGTTATAAGTAAAAAGTTAGAGCTGCACCCTAAGAGTAAGTCTCATGATCATTCAGTTACTTTTTGTAGATGATTTAGCATTATTTACTAAAGCTACATAAAGTAATATTCAATGTATCATAGACACTTTACACTCTTTTTACTTGCTAACTGGTTTGCAAATTAACCTTAACAAATCACACATACTTATTGCTGGACTTTCAAGTGCTAGGAAGAATGATTTAATAGCAAAGTCTGGTCTAAAGGAAATGCCTCAGAATTCCATCTACTTGGGTCTTCCTCTAATCAGTTCTCGTATTTCAAAAAATAACTTTTTACACCTTTTTGAAAAGATAGTGTCAAAATTGCAGCAATGGCCTTCATGTAGTTTATCTCAAGCAGGTAGATTAATAATCGTGCAATCAGTGGTTATGTCTTTTACTACCTATTGGATGAGACATTATGTATTGCCTTCCAAACTGATTAGTATGATAGTTGGGGCAATAAACAAATTTCCTTGGCATGGTGATATTTATTCAACGAAAATGATTCCTATATCTTTTCATAAATTTTTGGATGACAAAATGAATGGAGGATTAGGAATAACTAATATATCACTCTGGAACAAGGCTGCAATCTCTGTTTATTTTGAAAAATTACATTCTAGTAATGGATGTCTATGGTCTCAATGGGTCAAAGCTAATCTAATTGGGGAAGAATCATTTTTGGACGATGGATATACCACAAAATTACAGTCGGAGTTGGAGGAATATACTGAAACTGAGGAGTTACTTTCTGCCTTATGTCCAGTGTAATTACAAGTTTAATTCAAAGTTATCCTTCTGGTTTGATCCATGGGTAAGTTCAGGAATGATTTTAAGTATGGTAGTGGATTATAATTTGAGGAGATAATCTGGAATTCCAGAAAATGCTTGTGTAAAGGATTTTATTCATGGTGGACATCTGATTCTACCATATTCTAGTTCTTCAATATTAAGGGCTTTATGGAAGGATTTATCTGAGAATTTTGTGGTGCGTGGAGAAAATTCAATGGTCTGGGGCAATAAATCTTTTTCAATTCATCATGTATATACTTTGCTACAGGGAGAAAAGCAATCTTTCCCTTGGGCAAAGAGGATTTGGTCTTCGAGTTCATCAGCTAAGGAAAATCTATTGCTCTGGAAGGTCATGGCAAATGCAATAAATACTAAGGACAAATTGGTTAGTATTGGAGTTGTTGATGATGGTATTTGTTTTCAGTGTAATTCAGCATTAGAGACGAATGTGCACCTTTTCTTTGAATGTAGTTTTTCATATCAAATTTGGGTGAGATTAATGGCTACTGGTGGTTTTCATAGACCTTCGAATAACAGTAGAATTGAATGGTTTAATTTGTTTAAGGGTACAAGGTGGAAAACAAGACGATCTGTGATGCTTTTATCCATTCTTAGGAAATTTATATATGCCATTTGGTCTGAAAGAAACAATAGGGCATTTGGGCATGGAAGATTGAATGCTAATCAGGTTTTCAGTATTATTCATGGAAAGATTTTGAAGAAAATTGCAAGCACTTTAAAATAGATATTCTGGTTGTTAATGCCTTTGTTTGTATTGTTGATTTCTGGTGCCATTCTAAGAACTGAAATGTATTGACTACTAGCAGGCTTGAGTTTTTTTCTATGCTAATGTGATGTATGTAATTGGTTTTTTTCTCATTTCTGTCAGCCAGTCTAGTATTAGTTTTGTAGTTTTTGTCAGAACTTTTGTGATTGTTTGTTTGTGAATAAAAGTTTTTTTCTGTTGCCTTTCAAATAATTCATCCAGATTTTCAATGTAAACTCTACATGAATTGTTGCATACATATATGCAATTATTGGTTAAAATTGCTGATTTTGCCAAAAAAAATTAAAATTCAAAATGCTTTTGCAAATATCTACAATTTTTTTATAATCAAAAGCGCTTTTTTTTTGAAAAACACGTAACATTGGAAAATAGGGACCCGCTTTGTATTTAAAGTTTGGGGGAGGATGCCATTTGAATTGTGAACAGTAATAAGGAAGTGAGCCAAATCTACCCTTAAATAAGTTTGTATTGGTATTTATTGATGATATTCTGATCTTTTCGAGGACAGTTTAAAAGCATGAGAAGCATTTGGAACAGGCATTGGAAATTCTAAGAAAGAATATATTAAAAGCAAAGTTTTCTAAATGCATGTTCTGGAAAGAATAAATGAAATTCTTTGGTCATGTAATATCAAAGGAAGGGATATCAATGGATCCAGTCAAGATTACAGCCATTCGAGATTGGAAGCAACCAATGACACCTACAAAGGTTAGAAATTTTCTTGGATTGGCATGTTATTACTGGAAATTCGTTAAAGAATTTTCAAAGTTATCTAGTCCATTGACGAATCTTACTAAGTAGCATGCCAAGTTTAATTGGACGTCTAAATGTGAAGTAGCTTTTCAGAAGCTGAAAGAAAGATTAACTACAAAACCAGTGTTAACAATTATAGATGGAAATCAAGATTTATATATCTACATAGATGCTTCAGGAGAAGGAGTAGGTGCAGTGTTGATGCAGAGAGGCAAAGTCTTTTCTTATGCTAGTCAACATTTGAAGCCACATGAGAAACGCTATGCAACTCATGATTTGGAGCTATTAGCTGTGTTATTTGCCTTGAAGATTTGGAGGTATTACCTATTGGGTGATAAGTTCGAGGTATATACAGATCATAAATCTTTGGAACATCTGTTCACCTAGAAAGATTTGAATATGAGGGAACAATGTTGGGTGGAGTTTCTTGCAGCTTATGATCTTGATATTTTATATACTCCAGGGAAAGCCAATGCTGTAGTGGATGCACTTAGTAGAAAGAATACAATCATTTCTAATATGATTATTATACCCTCGTTGATCGAGAAAATTTCTATTCTACAGAAGGACAATGAGTTTATTCAGAAGATTAGCAAAAGGAATCAGGATGCTGAAGACTTAAACTTTTCAGATTAATATTAAAGGAGTTCTGAGATTACAAGGACATATTTGTGTTTCGGATATTCCCAAACTTAGAAGAGGTACTAGATGAATGTCACAAGTCTGAGCTTAGTATACATCCAGGGGTGAGTAAGATGTATTGAGATCTAATGCGCACATTTTGGTACAGATCTATAAAAAGATATATCTCGATATATGTTCGCTGGTGTTCAACTTGCCAAATGGTTAACAGTGATTAGCATAAGGTCGCTGAATTGCTACAACCATTAAACATTCTGGAATGAAAGTGGGATCATATTTCTATAGATTTTATTGACAGTCTGCCTAGAAGGAAGAAAGGTAATGAAGGCATATAGGTTATTGTAGATCGTTTAATGAAGAGCGCCATTTTCTTTCGGGTAAAGCTAATAGAACAACTCAGAGTCTGGTTCAGTTATATGTTAAAGAGATTATTAGGCTACATGTAGTTCCCAGTAGTATTGTCAGTGATAGGATCCAATTTTCACCAGTAAGTTCTGGGAAACATTTCAGTCTGAGTTGGGAACAAAGTTGAATCTTAGCACTGCATATCATTCTCAAACAGATGTTCATACTAAGAGGGTGAATCGTATTTTGGAAGATCTATTGTGAGGTTGCATTCTTGATTTCATAGGATCTTGGTAAGATCATTGTAACGATCTGGAATTTTTAACCAATTAAAAATTAGAATTTTTATTACTTAATTTGAATTTAAATTTGAAATTTACATAAATATATATGGTTAAGAATTTTGATAAGTTAAATGATAGATTTTATTTGAATTATAACTGAGAATGATTATTAATGAGCTTGGATTTATTGATACTATTTGTCATTCAATCAGATTTGTCAAACCATAATATGAATTAGTAGCATTATAATTAAGTGTTGCCCTTAGTTTTCATAGCATTTAAGGGAAAATACTACCAAAAGTTCACCTTCTCTTCTTAAGACAAGTGTATGGAAACTTGTAATTTTGCATGTAAACTTTCATGCTTGGTTTTCACTTGTCCCCTTATGTGTCTTTACCTCCTTACTCCACCTTTCCAATATAAGGAACTCTTTGCTTCATTTTTTATCATTCATTTTCATTTTTGCTACCTTCCTTCTTCTTCTCAAGCTTATGGCCGTGGTTTCCATGGCATATGTCTTCCTCTTTTCCACCACCACCTTGCCAAAGTTCATCGTCATCCTCCTCCTCCTCCTATAATATAAAGAGAGAGAGATTAGTGTATATTATATTATATTATGTTATATATATAAATATATATTGGTGAAGAAGACGCTGCGCCAAAATACTGTCCAACGGTTTGCTCAGCTAGGCTCACCTACCGTGAAGATTTGGAAAGCTGTTAGATGAGAACTTTTTAACCATGGTTTATATATTTAATTAGTAGTTAGACTAATTTAAATATTGTGATGAATTATTAGTGGTTAATGATGATTGATATTCGTTGTGATGGATGATGGATGCGTAGTTTAGAACATACACACTATTAAGCGTTAGTGTTATAACGCTTGTGCACAGTTATGATTTATTTAATTATGTTGATGATGGTTGCTATAGATGTTTATAATGGTTGGTTATGTTGTTTGCTCATACTATGACACAACTAGTATGGTATCACATTGATGATCAACAAATCTCCTTCATAATTAGAAGCAATATCATTACTGAAATTTAAGGTTTATAATTGGAAAAGACCATATGTATGAATTCATATATATTGATAAAGTTCTTTAAATGAATAAATATATACCGGAACGTTCTAGGATGACAGAGAGGATAGTATCTAGGCTTGGGTTTGGAAAATATAGTTTCCTGCTCTCCCTGGCTATCCATACTGATCCGACGAATGGGATGGTTAATTTGAAATTATTTGAATTTAGAAATGAATTGAAATTTGATTTATTAAGTAAAAAAATTAAAAGTTGAATTTTGAACCCAAATTAAATTTGGAAAGTCAATGTAAATAACTTTAAATGGTTTTAAATGATTCATATGAGTGTATAATGGTTTTCTAAGGTATTTTGAACTACTGAATAATGATTTTTATTTCGGTCAAAATCGAGCTTGTCGCACAATGGTAATTTGCGTATTTTAGTTCCAAACTTTAAATGCTTATAACTTTTGCAATATAAATCTGATTTCCAAGAAATGAAAAACAATTGATTTATATTAACAAGAGCTTTTAAATAAGTGAAAGCGAATTTTTATTTTGGGTTATAAATTTCAAGCTATGTTTAAAACCGTTTTGGAAAAGGTCGCTGTAAGTGCAGTTGTCGACCATAACTGTCAACTGCTATTTTAAATTTTTTAAAAATATGGAAAAAATGGTAAAATCATTATAAATAATGTAAAAGTGTTTTGAATCATAAAATTTAAATTTTTGCTAAGATAAACGATATTTTGATCAAAGTAGTTAATATTGTTTTTTTGTAACGCTTTTGAAACACTATGGTAACTCTTTCTTTGAAAATAATCAATTTTGAAGTGGTAAACCACGAGCTATTTCCCGAGCTATAAGTAATCATTTGTAAATGATTAGTGGAATGTTTGCAAAGATTTAATAAGTATTGAAAATGTTTTATATGGAAATTAAATTGATTTACTTGATACTAAAACGGGGGTTTTCAATTTTAAATAATCGGATATGGTTAGAGGTAAATCTTCGGATGTTTAATATTAATCCGATAGATTATGACTCTTACTATTTGATGAATTTGAAAGGTAGTTTACCATTATTCCGTTTATAGTGTGAGTCGGATACAGAGACTAATATTAAGTAAAATCGGATGATATTTCTATCCAGATCTAATGTCAAAGAGTTGGATAAATCTTTAAATTAAGATATGGGTTTCCCAATTTGATTGGGATAAGTTGGATGGAAATAATCTTCAGATATTTGATATGAAATTCTTTGGTGTTAACGCATATTATTTGAGGAATTTGGAAGATATTAGTACTATATCATTATTCCACTTATAGTATTCATTGATTATGAGAATAGATATTGAATATAAGTAAATAAAATTTCTATGTAATTTATGTTCGATATCGATAGATTTGGGTTTTATCGTGAATCATATCTTTAATAACATCATTCTTGAAACCCAATGAGATTGAATTATGGAAATTCATATCGTAATTTGGGGATTTAACCAAACCTTTGATTTGAGGAAATTAAAAATAAGGAATTAGGAAGGAAGAATAATCTTTTAGTTAAGATCACAGAATTGAATGTTCGGAAACCAATTTAATTGGAAACTAGGGTTGAAATGTGGGGTAAGGTTTTCAAAGGAAACTGGGTTTTTGATAACGAGTTATCAAATGGAAAATTAATTAAGGCTTTGACGCTAAATTATCTTTGATTTAAGGGATGTGTTTTAAAAGAGAAAGGTTAAATATGGGTTTTGTTATAATTTGAGAATGGATTTGAAGAAATTTAATTTAACAAAATCTAAGATGGAAGGAGATTTGTTTGAAATCCTATGTTTCCGTAATTGTATTTTTTTTATTGCGCTTATTATTTGGAAAGACTGGGATCGAGTATATGTTCGAAAACCATTCCAAGTAACAATATGACGTTATGGAGCAATTCAAGACTTGGAAAAAGACGAATGAAGACCGGGATTCTTTGAATTGTTTAGATTGATTGCTGATGTCTCGGTTGGGCTGATCCCCCAATACGAGGTTATAAGTAGCATGAGGTTTGAACATTTTAGGAGATTTTCGGATTGGTTTTTCATTTAGACCCAGAACGAACATATATGGATTGTGTGTCTTACATTGTAATTGACTACGTAGCACTAATCTCTGTTAAATATATATCTACTTGGTGGCGGAGAATTTATTCTCTTGCTTAACACCATTCTCTAAGACATATGAGCTTAGAGTTATATACTGATGGAAATCAGTGATGCATTGTGAATGGACAATGTGGCATACTTAAGTTATGTGGTGAGCTATGGATGATCAAAGCATGGCTTATTTAAGCGTAGCTTTGTGTATATCGTGACCTCGGCAAGCCTCACTCCCTAGTAAATGACCAAAACAGGAAGAAATGCATCGGGGTTATGGGGTGTTACCTCCTTCTAGATAAAAGGTATACTATGGTATGGAGCCCAGGTATTAACCTATGTGGTAAAAGCATCTACTTTTGTGGTTTTTGTTGGCGTGCACTCTGAAAGGTCAGTAACGACCTGGAGATGGCATACTCCGGCGTACTCTAAGTTACCCAGTTAAGGGGTAACTCGGCCTTGTGTTGGTATGAGGAGCATGAGTTGATTCTCGGACATCCCTCTAGAGGTGTTCAAAATTCGGTTTGGAAGGAAGTTCCTTTGCCTGGTCATTGTTAGAAACACAATCTCCGCTACGAGCCCATACAATTTTAGTTGTGTACCATACGCCAGTATAGTATATGGTACCTATGTTGGCTAAGATTGATACATTTACTTTCGAAAGGATTTTCCATACTATATTATTGTATTGAAAGAGGATTTCACATATCCAGCATTTTTTACTATCATAAGGAGAAACCTCGCCCATATGTGCGTTTTCATTGTGTGTGCCGTGAAACCTTATGGTAGCCGCGTTAGCGGCGTGGTCCGTTGAATTACCCAACTTTAAAATGAATCCTAAATAACAGCTGTTTTGAGTTCTCACACCAGTCCATGACTGACCTGGAGTTTATTGTTCCTACACCTAAATTCTGGGGGCCCATAATATTGCGTGGGCAGCCAGTAGCTTAGTTTGCAGGTTTAGCTTTCAGAGTTGGATTCAGGGTTGGAGCTAGAGCTATATTTTGGATGTTCTTACTCCGTTGAAGAGTTTATTTCCACTGAGCTTATGTTATACTCTGGTGCTCCTAGTAACTCTGATGTAATATTTTGTAATGAAATGAAAAGTTCTGATATGGTTGTGAAAATATGTTAGTACCCATAACAATCCGTCTTTATGAACGGTTTAAGTTGGTTTAATTACCAGTGAGAAATGGGCAAAAGGTCTGGTCGTTACAATTATATACATCTTGATGAGTTCTCGTATAATAATAACTTCCAAACAAGTTCAAAGATATCCCCATTTGAGGCATTATATGATGACCATTTAGATCTTTTGCTTGTTGGATAGACCTAGTAATTGGCTAGTGTTGGGTCCAGATATGATCCAAGAAGCTGCAGATAAAGTGAATTTTATTAAGATGCGATTGAAAGTAGCATAGAGCTGATAGAAAAGTTATGTGAATTCTAGAAGAAGAGACATAACATTCGCTATTGGCAATCAAGTATGTTTGAAGATTTTTCCGTTAAGGAGAGTGGTTATATTTAGGATAATGAGAAAGTTAGCACGTAAGTATATTGGTCCATTCTCGATACTAGGAAGGAGAGGAACTCTAGCTTACATGGTTCAGTTTCCAGATTGATTGCCCGGAGTGCATAATGTATTTCACGTTTCTCAACTTCGGAAGTACGTGCATGATCCAAACTTGATTGTAAAAGAAGAATCGCAAGAGGATTTAGATATTACTCCGAATTTAGTTATGCGTAGAGAGCAGATGAAGATAATTGGCCGAGAGACTAGAGCGCTAAGAAACACTAAAGTAAACTTGACCAAGGTACAGTGGAGTGGTGATCCTGCAGAATGTACATGGCAGACATAGGATAGCATTAAACAGGCTTACCCCAGGTGCAGAATGGATATCTCTGGGTAGCTATTGTGAGAGTTAAACTTATGTTATACTATTATTTATGTTATCAGCTTTACTGTTTTCTTCCTTTTCGAGGACGAAAAGTTCTAAATGTGGGAGACTGTAACAACCCAGAATTTTAGAACCAATTTAAAGTTATTTTTAATATAATTATATATGAAAATACAATCGACTTTCCAAAATTGATTATTTAAAGATGATTTGAGCAGTTTACAAAGAAACATTATTGAGATGACCTCGGATTTCAACGTAACTTTTTTTAATTGAATCCATAATGTCAAATAATGGTAGGATTCCAAATTTCGTAATTTTTGAACTTAACGTGTATGCGTGCGAGAATAAAACGTACGCTAAAATCGCATATTGAAATCAAATTAAAACATGATCGAAAAATAAAACAGAAGGCCAAACGAACTCAGATTTCAACTAAACCTATTCCGTTGGATTCGGAATAACGTTTATTGTTAGAATCCAAAATTTCATGGCAAACGGAATTAATTTGTGATCGTGCGATCAAAAGAGGTGGAGGCTAACAAGCACATTTTTATAAACATTTAGTTATAAAGCTTGAAAGATAATGGAGAGCATCCAACGAGCCATGGTGTTTTTCGTCAAACTCACCTGATCGCGCCACCTCAGCAATCCCCGTAAGGGGTGGTAATTTTTCACTTAGGCCCCTCAACTTCTCTTTTTTCTTCCTTCTTTTTTTTCTTTTGCAAAACCACCTCCTTCCTCCAATGTCTACCTCCTTGCTCTACCTTCCCCTTGACGGTCACCGCCCCACCTGACCCGCCACCCCTTCTCTCCAGCACCGCCGCACAGTAGGCCCCTAGCTCGGCCGTGGGGCCCCCTTCTCCTCATTTAGATCACAAAACCCTTTTTGCCTCACTCCACCACCTCAATCTCCTCTCTAACCACCTCCTACACCACGCGCACACCCTGTAGCCTCAACCATAGGCGTCGTAAGTACTGGACAATGAACCCCACAACCCAAACACCCCCGTTTTCGCCATCCATTTAGCTCCAAACATTTGGATCTTCTAGTAGTCGCAAGTTAACGAGTTGTTCGAGCTTCATTAGACACCGGAAAGTCGTGTAGAAGCCTGATAAGTGTCAATATCGTGTTAGTGTGCCCTCATTCCTTCCATTTGAAGTTTGGCATAGTGGAAATCGTCAGTGAGAAATCAAAACTCACTTATAAAAAGGGCTAGCTTAATAATTAACTATTCCAGTTATTTAATTTGAGTAATATGATGAGTGTTGTTTAATAATAAAAATTTATTATGATGCTAGTTGATGGTTAACAAGATAAAAATATCATTTTTAATTGATATATGCGTAGTTACGTACGTTAGTGTGACATTATAATTCACGTAGAAAGAGATTAAATTTATTTGACTATTAATTGTTAATTAAAATATTTAATAATGTTTATCACTTATTATACAAGTTTATTGATATATTAAACAATGAGTAGTATGATAAATACGTGATTTTTGTCTGTTATTTGAGATGTTATTTGAATATACAACACCAGTATTTCAAATAATGTTGATTAAAAATTGGTTGTACTTTAATGGTTGTTGGATGTTTAATTTATATTATTGATTGTATATCGATTGTATACGAATGCTTTAATCCCTACATGGGTCTTGAGATGACATACGCCTACACGTCTCTCTTGTGTGTATATAAGCAACATGGGTCGTGATATAATCCCTAAATGGGTCTTGGGATGATATTTTTACATACCTCCCTTGTGTGTATATAAGCCAATTGATTGTGTAGTGAACCCCATATAGGTCTTGAGATGTCAACAACCTACATGTCTTTCTTGTGTGTATATATGCAACATAGATCGTGATATAATCCCTACATAGGTCTTAGGATGATGTTTTTTTTACATATTTGGCTTAAATGTATATAAGCCAATTGACTGTGTAGTAAACCAAACATGACTCTTGAGATGACAGAAACCTACACATCTCTCTTGTGTGTATATAAGCAACATGGATCGTGATATAATCCTTACAAGGGTCTTGGGATGATATTTTTTTACATATCTCCCTTTGTGGTATATAAGCCAATCGATTGTGTAGTAAACCCGCATGCGTATTGGGAAGATGTTTTTTTTACACATCTCCCTTTTTTTTATTTGTATACTAATCTATTGATTGATGAGGGCCTAGAGAGGCGAGTTGTGGTTTTTTCGATCACTCCGTATAAAGGAGGCTATGGCAAAAAAAATCGAAAATATAAGGCATTAGCAAAACAATTAATAAATGATTATAGAAATGACGAGATTCGATATTTATTTATTTATATACGTCAAATATATATTAAAATATAATGTATCGGGTAGCGGTAGTTCGCGTTTTCGACGTGCAACTTTAAATGAGTATACTGGGAGATCCGTCCGTCGGATTTTCCCGAAATTAGAACCGTTTGATTTGTTTTGAAAAGATCTTTCAAATGATAATAAGAGTTTTAAAATCCAACGGTTGGATCTTTGGAAGTCGGGATTGGGGATTGGGGCTTGGGGCGTCACACTGACAGACATACTTATTAGCATTATTCCGCTGCATCGGAATGTTTTGCGATAGTTTAACCTTGATGATTTTTGTAAAGTATAATCAAATGTAAGTTTTAATAGCTTCATGAAATGTTATTTATTTATTATGTTTTGTCCTTTCATTGTGAGATTTTTTTGTGTGTTTTCTTCTTTATTTGTTTTTTATATTTACCTCATAACTATCTGTATATTGGATTTGTTTGGTCGACATGTGTAGAATATTTTCAGCTTGGACAATAAAAAATGCAGGTCGTTACGTATCATTCGTATATAAATTGCATTAAATAAGACTTTCACTTTAAATCAATTACCTTCCAAATCAATAGTTTTAAATAACTTCGTTCTTATATAAATCATATATAAGTTTCGAAAACATCATACTGATTATCCAAAAATCAAAGATTCTTGAAATTTCTATTTCAATACCAATTTAGTTTTGATTTCTAAGTTGATTCAGATATTCGATATCATATCAAATTCATATTCAAAAATCAATTCATTATCAAAACTTTGCATTTGATTTCGATTACATATCCCTAATATCATTATTCGATTGAATCTTTATATTTAATCATTTCAGACTTAACTTGCTCGAATCAGAAATATATACCTTTATCTAAAATAGTTATGTTATAAACAAAATAGTTTAAGTAAACTTGTAGCTTGATATAAAATGGGTTTGAATAAATTTATCAGGTTTTCGTAGAATAGGTTTGAATAAAATTAAATTAGTTTTGGTGTAAAATAGTTAAATAAATTCGATAGGTTTGATATACGGTAGTTAAAAAAGATAGTTAAGCTTATATACAAAGTTAAATAAGATAGATAAAATTTATTCTTTAGTTCAAATAAAACAATGGAAAAACATATAATTATTGTAAAATAAATAATACTATTTTAAAGAAATAATCCAATTCAAATCAAATATTCGAACTTTTCAAAAAAAATGTTAACATTGAGTTTGATGTCTAAATTAAACTCAAATTTAATAAGATTCAATTGGTAACATTTCAAGGTTGACCAAGTGTTCAAATTAGATCACTACTCAAATTCCCCATTCAAATTTTCAACTTCAATTTGATCTGAACTTTGAATTCTTCATTTATTCCACATCATTGCTTTAAATAGGCTTTCAAATTTCCAAATATTAAGTTCATCACTTGATTCGATTCTTTCAATTGAATCCATTAGACCATTAAAATTAATAAATCCTCATGTTAATAAATTAAAATTTAATCACCATTTAAATTTTGCATTTATCTTCAACTCTCGAAGTAACCAAACTAATTTTCAATTAAAAAATCCATTTATTGAATTAGTTAAGTTTAAATTTTTACCTCCAAGGGTTAAATATTTTCAAAGCCTTAGTAATCAATTTAAAAAAAATCGGATTCAAATTCTCAAACTTTAGTCAAACAATCCTCTTTAGTTATAACTAATTTGATATGTCATTTTATTCCACAATTTGGCTTTTTCAGTTAAATAGAATACACACTTCTTATTTCTTTCAATGGTCTCACATCTTCAAGTTATTAAACCATTCATTGGTTAATATTTCCAAAATTTATTCTTACAAACTTTTTTTTTAAGTAGAGATTTCAAAATTCTAGATTCAAATTAAATAAACCAATTCATTAATTCACTATACTTACTCTTGTATTTCTGTGGAAAATCTCGAGCAACTAGATGATGGATTTTTGATTGAATTGAGACGACCCGAACTTCCCCGAGAAGGAAAGCACGGATTGTACCGAGGACAAGACGAATCAGAACACAAACAGAAGAAAATTTCATTGCTCATTACAACAATTCCGTCAGAATACAAGAATATACAGAGTATGAATAAATATTATACATCAGAAAAATATCAGAGATTTAAATAACATTACATAGCAGTGGAAATAATACAAAACACAACTGAAAGAGATATACGGATACAGAGCTTTCTAGATATCATTCCAGCTGTAAATCAGGATCCTATGAATATCAGTCTGCAAAACAAAACTACTAGCTGCCTGTGCGGAAAATAGGGGCACCCAGAGTTTAGGTTAAAACAATAAACTCCAGGACAGTCATGTGACTGGTGTGAGAACTAAAACAATTATTTAAAGCTTTAATTTAAATCAGATATATCAAGGGACCATGCCGTATAACACGGAATGTGTTTCCTCCCAAGAATACCAGTGCATATAACAAAACAGCACAATGCTCTTTGAAAAAATGAAGCTATTATAAGACCCAAGTCCCATCACACAATTCAACACAAGCCGGAGGTAGGGTTTTCCCTTATAATAGCCAAACATGCTTGGTACGTAAAAAACAAGTCATTTGATACTATTATAAGTGAATAGTGTATAAAACAGCTTCAAATATAAATGTATCAATCTTAGACGGCATGGGTACCATATATCATGTCGCCATACTAGGCTCTACAATCAAAGCCGCAAAGTCACGTATTTGGAAATTGGATTTCCATCTATGAACCGAGGCAAAAGATAGTCCTCGCCGGCTTCAAGACTCTCTAGCCCGAGCCTCAGGGTCAAAGCACATCGACCCTTGGATCGTTAGGGCCAGTACACCGATGTGGATTAAAATGCCTGAACACGGCGTTTCCCCACCCTTTGGGGCGAAAATGAGCTAAACGACTCCATCGGCTCCACATAGTCACCGATATATCCGAGGTGCCTTGCAATCCAACAACCACACAGGTGAAAATAATACAGATGTCAGGGCTGGTAGGTCACTGACACCACCCTAGCTAGAAAGAAACGCATGTCCTCCTTGATGTCCTCTCCCGTTTCTTGTTCACAACCGGGGTGTGAGGCTCCCGAATTAACGTCATACACAAAGCTATGCCACACAGGCAGTGCTTTGATCATTAACCACAAGACAGAAGCCTTGATCATTTGCATCTTAGCATGCCACATAGGCAAACCACTCCATGCAACCGATATCCATCAATCACACAGAATGATATCCAATGTCAGACACAAGTCCATTTACAAGTCCGTTCTGGGTCTGAATGAAACCAAAGGCACCTTGTACCTCGCATATCCATCGATCTCCAAGTATGTCTGGACGATCACCAACTGATTCCCTCCTCTTGGGTGTACAACCTAATCAAGATCATCAGTAATTATCCAAATGATGTGAAGACCTCCGGTCTTCGACCACCGTCTTCATCCTCGACACATCGTCGAATCAGTTATTCAAAATGGGATAAACCCGGTCTTTCTGAATAACTCACGTATATAAAAAATAGGTGTCACAAAAACACAACATACACCTCATTCCAATTTAGAATATTCTTTTATTCAAATATTCTAATACTTAGGGAAAGGTTCCCATTAATTTTATCAAAAATAAATTCCTTAAATTTATTCTTTGATCTTCCTTTGAATATCAATTCAAACCAAATTATGGTTTATCCAAACTAGTCGGAATTAACGAACCTTACCCAAGTAATCATTTGTTTTAATTTCCCAATCCCAACCTATTCATCCCATGAAGTAAAACTGGTAATACTTCATATCTAACACCATAGTGCTATCGGTAAATTCAATTACCATTTCACGTTCAAATCTAATTAAAGATTTAACTATCGCCTGGAGCAAAACTGGTGATACTCCATTCTCGATCATTTCATTCTTATTAAAGATTCATTAAAACTCCACTTGGTTTTAATCTTCCCAAAAATCAGTATTAATGATTGTTTAACTTCGAAAACCATATCCTGTCTTTAACTGGGTTAAAGAACCAATGTCATTTAAAACGCGGTTCACGATAAACCCGAAATCACATTCCATTAACGATGGGATCTTCATGGAAAACAAATCGATATATATAATCGATATAAACTTCCATATCCGACTAATAACATAAATGGAATAACGGCAACACCTTTTAAATTCC
Organism: Allium sativum; assembly: GCA_030737875.1. Taxonomy (NCBI): domain Eukaryota; kingdom Viridiplantae; phylum Streptophyta; class Magnoliopsida; order Asparagales; family Amaryllidaceae; genus Allium; species Allium sativum. The sequence goes on along the minus strand of CM060916.1, from coordinate 718,511,166 downwards.
AGATATATTAGCAGTCTTCCTCCATAGAAATTCACTTCGATTATTACCAAATCGAATTCCATTCCATTCCAATTTATTTTATTAAATTGGAAAACTTTACTTTGGAAAATCTCCTTTAAATCTTAACAAAAGATTTATAAATTCCAAATCACATTTCACTGTAAATTGGGTTAAAGAATGAATGTCGTTAAAACACAGTTCACAATAAACCCATTTCACATTCCATTAATTATCGGGTTAAAGAACAAGTTTTATTTAAAACACCATTCACGATAAACCCAAAAATCAATTCAAATTCAATTATAATTAAATATCATTTAATTGGTATACTTCATTAAATCTAAATAAAAAGATTTAATCTTTTTCTCAACTGGGTTTAAGAACAGTGTTAATGAAGACACCATTCATGAAAAATCCAAATCCCATTTGATATTAAATACAAGGCTCTGAATAGAAAATATATCAGCTTATATTCAACATCAAATTCTACGACCAGCAAATATCGTATGGGAAATAACGATATTAATATATCTTTTAAATTTCCATAACAATATCTGTATAATCATGAAATCCAACATCGAAATATTCCGAAGACAATTTCGATTCAAATCCATTCCAATTCAACTATTGGAAATTCTGGTTATTTTTAAAACCCTTTCAAATCCAAATTATTTATTTCAAAAATAAATGGATTATAATTCTAGCTCAAAACTAGTTCATTTTGATAAATATCTATTTTTATCTTTTCAAATATGGAATTTTTCATCCCAGTTCTTTTCAAGTCATTCCTTATGATTTTACCAAATTATTGCTATTTTTAATAATTTTATCAAGGCCCGTACGGTCGATTTCCATCAACGGCCATCGAACTGCACTTACAGCGAGCTTTTCCAAATTTGATTTGGACATAATTCCAAATCCAACCATTAGATTTCAAATCTCTAATATTTGTTAGAAAGCTCTTTTTGATACGAACCCAACGGTTCCGGTTTTAGGAGAATCCGACAGTCGGATCTCCCGTAATGTCCATTCGAAGTCAACAGTCGAAATTCGTGAACTACCGCAGCGCGGTGCGTTCTATTCAGGCCATTATATATATAATATATATGTTGAACATATTTCGTCGATTACCTTTTAAAACGTATGTTATAAATCGTTTTTAAATTCGTTTTCAAAACGATTTCAACTTCGTATTCAATTTCAAATCAAAATTGAATATTCCATATCATCGATATATAAATGATAGTATTTTCAAAATATTATATTTTGAAATCAATTCCTTTTCGGTATTCATTATAAAAATGAATAAAATCGATATAGATATCGTTCACATCAAAATGGCGCATATCAAATCAACACAGCGTTATATATTTCAATAACTTTGTTATTCTATTCAACAAATGAATATTTTATTCAGCACATGAATTTTCTTTGATTCAACACATGAATATATATATTTTATTCAACACATGAATTTTCTTTTATTCAACACATGAATTTAATTTATTTTCTAAATTGGAATGAGACCCACTCAATTACCATATAATGTTATTTATATGGATTCTATACAACACATGTATATAATAGCAATGATAAATAATCAACCATCATCCAAAGTGCACCACACAACTGCATAAGCATTAAATATAAATAATAACGCTTACACAGTCTGTCAACCCATTGATTGACATATAACTAAACAAACGGGATTAGTGTACGTCAAATATCATCCCAATACCCGTGTGGGGTTTCAAATCAACAAACACAGATTTTTATTTGTGCAGTTGGGCAATGCATAAAATTTATCATCCCAATCAATATCAGTCAAATGGGTGTACATAAACAAACCGTTTGATTTATTTATAAATATTTATTTTATATACAAGTTAAAAATTATATTTTTAACTATAAAATATTTTACTCCATTCCACATCACACAATCAATATTCAGACCAAAATCAACAAACAAACAATTCGTCCATGGTCTGTGGACAATAGGGGGTCGGGTGCTGCTAAGCACCATCTGCAGCCTAGTATATATTTCAACTAGAAATCAAATTAAAAGTGAGGAGTTCTCACCGAGGGTTCCACTCTGCCATTCTACTTCTGAACCGTTTGGATTTGGTTGAAAGTCCAATGTAGTCCGTACCACGCTGTTCATAATAAAAATTATATTATTATTGCTTCATTCCAATAAATAAAAATCATATTTTTATTCTTTCTACAATATAAAAATCATTTTTTTATTCTTCCTATAATATAAAAATCATATTTATATTCTTCCTATAATATAAAAATCATATTTTAATTCTTCATATAATATAAAAATCATATTTTTATTCTTTTTAAAATATAACCTTTCCTATTATAAAAATATAATCTTCTCCTATATAAAAAAATATAATCTTTTCCTATATAAAAATATTATCTTTGCCTAAATAAAAATAATATCTTTACCTAAAATAGTATTTTTATTCTCTATAAATATAAATAAAAATCCTATACCTTTTCTAATCGAAGATCTAACCCTTTCATATAAGAAAAATCGCAGATTTTATATACTAAATAAAAATAGTAAGCTAAAAACTCACTTTCCGTTCAATGAGGGATGTCGGCTTTGAGGTGGCGGGTCTTGGGGTGCTACGGCGGAGATTGGCCGGTGGTGGCGCGCTTGAGGCGACGTCAGTGGCCAGGCGAGGCACGGCTCGTCAGTGGGGTGGTGGCGCCATGATTTGAAACGGTTTTGGGAGGGGGGTGCTCCACTCGAGGGGGGAAGAATGGGCTGTGGGGGGGTCGTCGATGGCAGAGGGGAAGGACCGGAGGCGGCTGACGTGGGGGGGAAGGAGGCGCCGGAGGTGCGGTGGTCGGGGAAGACATGGCGGCGACGGAAATTGGGGGATGGGGCTGAAGGATTTGGGGATCGGGGGCTAACGGGTTTTTTTATTTTTATTTTTATTTTTCTTGCGTTGACCTTACTGAGAGAATAGGGGGAAGTACCGTATATATTATATTATTTATTTATTTAATCTCATAAAGCAATTTTTTAATTCGAACCCCAAATCGAACTCACCGACTGTCGCCCCTAGCTAAATACCCCCATTTCGAACACAATGGGATATGTATCGTAACTGATTCGATTGTTTCGATCAGTATCCGTCAAAATCAAAATATAAATCTATATATTGAATTTGAACGCACATTTCAATTTACCGGGGCCACATACGGACTCTAAAAATTCACGAAAAATATTTTCTAGCTTCGTATTAATGATACGGTCCTAACAAAACTAATTTCGTCAAATTTGAAGACCGTTTGAAAAATGGCCCTTTTTTGGTCGATCGAAATTGACTGAAACTGTCAAAACACGTTTTCCTTCGCCACGCTCACATATTGCTTTCAAAAATTATGAATTTTGAGACCTAGTAATAACTTGGAATCCCGGATCCAACAAAAGTGGTTTCGTCGAAAACATAGATCGTTTGCGAAATTTCCATTTTAAAAGGCTATATTTTCCATAGCGACTATTCTAAATTTTCATCTGGGTATAACTTTTTATCCCCGCTATGAAATTTCAATTTTTTGGATTCGTTGGAAAGATATTTTCAAATAGATTATAATATTTTTGGTTCCGCCAAAATCCGGTTTATTTTGAATCCTGTACATTCATTTGAACTTTGAAATCGAGTTTTCAAACTACCGCGCCATTTCCAATTCCTTTTATAATTAAAATAAAATATTTATATTCTAATGACGATTCAAATAAATACATACGTTGTATTTGTATTCAAAATAAACTTCTCGTCATTATTATTTAAAATAATTCATTTTAAATATCCAAAATTCAATAAAATTGTCAAAATAAAAATTTTAAATTGGCTTAGATTTCCGGGTTATTACAATCTCCCCCACTTAAAACTTTTCGTTCCCGAAAAGGAACGAAGCTGAAAGTTGTTTAACTAATCAACTCAACTATCATTATTTTCATTATGGCCTAAGTTCTTCAACTTTTCAGTTTCTAAGAACTTTTCAAATTTTTCAAAAATTTTGCTAACACCCTAAATTTTTGAAAAATTTCGCCATAACCTCCCCTGCACGGGAGCATCGGGAAAATCCCGAAATTGCCATACAGGCCTCTCCAATCCAAAAAGAAAAAGAAACAGCCAAGCGGCTAGCCAATCGGCTCATAAAATCATCCAAAATCCAAAAAATTAGTAAACATGTACCTATTTGTCGGGTAAACAATTTTATTCTTCTTCTCTAGCCTCTTTGCAATTACCTGTTCAATGGATACACATGTATACGCATGCAATTTCAAACAATTTTCAATTCAGTTCAATATTTGATCAATTTGGTTATATAGTTCAAATTCTAATTAATCAAAACAATAATCAAACAACACAATCAGCAATCAATTAGTTGATTATCATTTCAAATTCATAGCTTTGATATATATTCTAAAAATCAGATTTTTGATGCCAAATCACAACAAATAATCCTATGTAAGTTTTGGTTCTCACACCAGTCTAATGGAAATATATAGACATCTCACTTTCGAAACACGAACATAAATCCTGATGATGGAGCTCCATCATAAAAATCAACTTCGGGTGACTAGAGTGTGATTCTATATCCATCCAGTATATTTAAACTTCAAATAAACGTGGATCAGACGTATACGCAAAATCTTTATATACTTGATTGTCCAAATCAATATAAAAATAAATATTCAAATACAAATAATAAAATTTAAATTTTCAAAACCAAATTTGTTTTCATGTTTATTTTTAAAAACAACACTCTTTACACTCGTTCTAGGACACTACTTATCCCATCTCTCACGAGTCATTCTCATTGGATATTACTAATCCAATCTCTGATGAATTCTTTCGTTCGGTTCTAATATGTCTTGTTCTCGAGCTCTGTGAACCAAAGCTTTGATACCAAACTGAGACGACCCGAACTTCCCCGCGAAGGAAAGCCTGGATTGTACCGAGGACAAGACGAAATTAACACAAAGAGAAGAACATTTCATTGCTTATTACAACAATTCCATCAGAATAAAAGAATATACAGAGTATGAATAAATATTATACATCAGAAAAATATCAGAGATTTAAATTACATTACATAGCAGCGGAAAATAATACAAAACACAACTGAAAGAGATATACGGATACAGAGCTTTCAGGATATCGTTCCAGCTGTAAATCAGGATCCTGTGAATATAAATCTGCAAAACCAAAACGACTAGCTGCCCGTGCGGAAAATAGGGGCACCCAGAGTTTAGGTTAAAACAATAAACTCCAGGTCAGTCATGTGACTGGTGTGAGAACTAAAACAGTTATTTAAAGCTTTACTTTAAATCAGATATATCAAGGGACAATGCCGTATAACACGGAACGTGTTTCCTCCCAAGAATACCAGTGCATATAACAAAATAGCGCAATGCTCTTTGGAAAAATGAAGCTATTATAAGACCCAGGTCCCATCACACAATGCAACACAATCCGGAGGATAGGGTTTTCCCTTATAATAGCCAAACATGCTTGGTATGTTAAAAACAAATCATTTGATACTATTATAAGTGCATAGTGTATAAAACAACTTCAAATATAAATGTATCAATCCTAGATGACATGGGTACCATATATCATGACGCCATACTAAGCTCTACAATCAAAACTGCAAAGTCACGTATTTGGAAATTGGATTTCCATCTATGAACCGAGGCAAAAGATAGTCCTCACCGACTTTGAGAATCTCTAGCCCGAGCCTCAGGGTCAGAGCGCATCGACCCTTGGATCGTCAGGGCCGGTCTACCGATGTGGATTAGAATGCCTGAACACTGCGTTTCCCCACCCTTTGGGGCGTAAATGAGCCAAATGACTCCATTGGCTCCACATAATCACCGATATATCCGAGGCGCCTTGCAATCCTAGATGACACGGGTACCATATATCATGTCGCCATACTAAGCTCTACAATCAAAACCGCAAAGTCACATATTTGGAAATTGGATTTCCATCTATGAACCGAGGCAAAAGATAGTCCTCACCGGCTTCGAGAATCTCTAGCCCAAGCCTCAGGGTCAGAGCGCATCGACCCTTGGATCGTCAGGGCTGGTCCACCGATGTGGATTAAAATGCCTGAACACTGCGTTTCCCTACCCTTTGGGGCGTAAATGAGCCAAATGACTCCATCGGCTCCACATAGTCACCGATATATCCGAGACGCCTTGCAATCCAACAACCACACAGGTGAAAATAATATAAATGTCATGGCTGGTAGGTCACTGACACCACCCTTGCTAGAAAGAAACGCATGTCCTCCCTGATGTCCTCTCCCGTTATTTGTTCACAACCGGGGTGTGAGGCTCCCGAATTAACGTCATACACAAAGCTATGCCACACAGGAGGTGCTTTGATCATCAACCACAAGACTCTGCTTTTCAGCAGAAGCCTTTGTCATTTGCATCTTAGCATGCCACACTGGCAAACCACTCCATGCAACCGATATCCTTCAATCACACAGAATGATATCCAATGTCAGACACACAGTCCATTTAAAATCCGTTCTAGGTCTGAACGAAACCGGAGGCACCTAGTACCTCGCATATCCATCGATCTCCAAGTACATCTAGACGATCACCAACTGATTCCCTCCTCTTGGGTGTACAGCCCAATCAAGATCATCAGTAATTATCCAAACTAGTCGGGATTAACGAACTTTACCGAAGTAATCATTTGTTTTAATTTCCCAATCCTAACCTATTCATCCCATGATGTAAAACTGGTAATACTTCATATCTAACACCACGGTGTTATCGGTAAATTCAATTAACATTTTACATTCAAATGTAATTAAAGATTTAATTATCGCCTGGAGCAAAACTGGTGATACTCCATTCTCGATCATTTCAATCTAATTAAAGATTCGTTAAAACTCTACTTGGTTTTAATCTTCCCAAAAATCAATATTAATGATTGTTTAACTTGGGAAACTTATCCTGTCTTTAACTGGGTTAAAGAACCAATGTCATTTAAAACGCGGTTCACGATAAACTCAAAATCACATTCCATTAACGATGGAATCTTCATGGAAAACAAATCGATATAAACTTCCATATCCGACTAATAACATAAATGGAATAACGGCAAAGCCTTTTAAATTCTAGATATATTAGCAGTCTTCCTCTATAGAAATTCACTTCGATTATTACCAAATCGAATTCCATTCCCTTCCAATTTATTTTATTAAATTGGAAAACTTTACTTTGGAAAATCTCCTTTAAATCTTAACAAAAGATTTATAAATTCCAAATCACATTTCACTGTAAATCGGGTTAAAGAACGAATGTCGTTAAAACACAGTTCACTATAAACCCAGTTCACATTCCATTAATTATCGGGTTAAAGAACAAGTGTTATTTAAAACACCGTTCACGATAAACCCAAAAATCAATTCAAATTCAATTCCAATTAAATACCAATTAATTGGTATACTTTATTAAATCTAAATAAAAAGATTTAATCTTTTTCTCAACTAGGTTTAAGAACAGTGTTAATGAAGACACCATTCGCGACAAACCCAAATCCCATTTGATATTAAATACAAGGATCTGAATAGAAAATATATCTGCTTATATTCAACATCAAATTCTACGACCAACAAATATCGTATTGGAAATAATGTAATAACCCGGAAATCTGAGCCAATTTAAAATTTTTATTTTGGTAATTTTAGCGAATTTTGATTATTTAAAATGAATTATTTTAAATAATAACGACGAAAAAATTATTTTGAAAAGAATTCGAACGTATATATTTATATACGTCGTCGTTAGAATATAAATATTTATTTATATATATAAAAGGAATTGAAAATGGCGCGGTAGTTCGATAATTCGATTTCAAATTTCAATTGAACATACCGGGTGCAAAATAAACCGGATTTTAGTGAAACCAAAAATATTAGAATCTATCTGTGAATATCTTTCCAACGAATCCAAGAAATCAAAATTTCATAGCGGGAATCAAAAGATATGTCCAGTTGAAAATTCTGAATAGTCACTATGGAATTTCAGCCCTTGAAAATAGCCATTTTGCAAACGACCTCGGATTTCGACGAAACCACTTTTGTTGGATCCGTGATGTCAAGTTATTGCTAGATTCCAATTTTAATAATTTTTCGAATCAATATGTGAGCGTGGCAAAGGAAAACGCGTTTGACCAGTTTCAGTTGATTTTAATCGACTGGAAAATGGCCATTTTTCCAACGATCTCAGAATTCGACGAAACTAGTTTTGTTAGGACCGTATCATCAATACGAAGCTAGAAATAATTTTTCTGTAATTTTTCGAGTTCGTATGTGGCCCCGGTAAATTGAAATACGCGTTCAAATTGAATATATACTGATTTATATTTAAATTAAACGGAAACTGATCGAAACGATGGAATTGGCCTACGGTACATATCCCATTGTGTTCGGAATGGGGGTGATTAGCTAGGGACGACAGGTGGTGGGTCTCGTTTCGAGGTCAAATATAAAGTCAACCTTTTTGGATAATTTAAATAATTAAATAATAAATAATTTATATAGCCGCACTCTATTTTCTCTCTCCCTCACTCCTCTTTTGCTCCTCGTCGTTCTGTAAAGAAATAGAAAAAAAACCGCACCATTCTCAGCCCGTCGCCGTTCCTAGAGGCGCCGCCCCGCCTGCGCACCCCCCCCCCCCCCCTGACGACGCGTCCTTCTTCCCCCTCCCTCTCCTCCATCTCTCCTCCCTCCGCTCGAAGTAAAACCGCCCAAATCCAAAGCCCTAACCCCGAAACCCCCAAATCAGCGCCGCCCACCGCCTTCACAAGCCGAGCGCCGCCCTGATGCACCTTCCCTGACCCAGTGCGACACCCCACGCCCTTCGTCCGACAACCTCAACAATCGTGGGCCTCTCTCCGACCATAAACCGTAAAAAAACAGTGAGTTTTCCTAGTTTATTTACATACATTATTTTCATTTTTATTATTATATGAGTAACAAAGTAAAAATTCGATTTTTATAGATTGAATAGCAAAGTAAAAATTCGATTTTTATAGATTGAATAGCAAAGTAAAAATTCGATTTTTATAGATTAAATAGCAAAGTAAAAATTCGATTTTTATATATTGAATAACATAGTAAAAATTCGATTTTTGTATATTGAATAGCAAAGTAAAATTTTGATTTTTATATATGTAGTGAATACGGATGACGAAAGTGATGAAAGATGAAACGGCGGAGATTTTCTACATATAAAGAGTCGAGGCGTTTGGATTAGCTAGTCGGTGAGAACTTCTCACCTTTTAATTTTATTTTCTAGTTAAAATATATACTAGGATGCAGAAGGTGTTTAGTAGCACTCGACACCCGTCGTCCACAGACCATGGACGGCTTGTATGCTTGTTTGTTTGATTTTGATGTGTAGTTGATTATGTGATGTGAAACGAAATAAAACATTTATATAGTTGAAATAAAATATTTTATAGTGGAAAATATTTTATAGTTAAAAATAGAATTTTTAATGTGTATATGAAATGAAATAAAAATAAACAAATTGGACGATTTGTTTATATACACACATTTGACTGATATTGATTGGGACGATAAATTTTACACATCGCCCAACTGCACAAATAAAATCTGTGTTTGATTGTTTGAAACCCCACACGGGTGTTGGGATTATATTTGACGTACACTAATCACGATTGTTTAGTTGTATGTCGATCGATTGATTGACAGACTGTTATAAGCGTTAAATATTTATATTCGATGCTTATACAGTGTAGAATGCATTTTGGATGATGGTTGGTTATTCATCGTTGTTATTGTATACATGTGTTGTAGAAAATCCATATAAGTAACATTATATGGTAATTGATTGGGCCTCATTCCAGTTTGGAAAAAGAAATATTTGAAATAGAAATATTTGAAACAGAATATTTGAAAACAGAAATATATGAAGCCGTGTTGATTAGATTGACGCCATTTTGACGCGAACGATATTTATATCGATTTTATTCATTTATTAATGAATATTGAAAGTGATTTCAAAATCTGATTTTTCGAAAAGAATTGAATTCGAATTGAAATTGAATAGAAATGAATTCGAATTGAAATTGAATATAAATGAATTCGAATTGAAATTGAATATAATTGAATAGGAATTTGAAACCGTTTTGAAAATGAATTTAAAACGAATTTATATTGGAATATTCAATTTTGATTTGAAATTGAATATGAAGTTGAAACCATTTTGAAAATGAATTTAAAACGATTTATAAAGCACGTTTTGAATTGAAATCGACGAAGTATATATTATATATATATTATATATATAATATAATGGCCTGAATAGAAAGCGCCGCGCCGCGGCAGTTCGCGAATTTCGACCATTGACTTCGAACGGATATTACGGGAGATCCGACCGTCGGATTCTCCTAAAACCGGAACCGTTGGGTTCGTATCGAAAAGAGATTTCTAACGAACATTAGAAATTAGAAATATAACGGTTGGATTTGGAAATATGTCCAAATCAAATTTGAAAAAGGTCGTTGTAAGTGCAGTTCGATGGCCGTTGATGGAAATCGACTGTACGGGCCTTGATAAAATTATTAAAAATAGTAATAATTTGTGTAAAATCATAAGAAATGATTTGTGAAAAATTGGGATGAAAAACTCCATATTTGAAAAGATAAAAATAGATTTTTATCGAAATGAACTAGTTTTGAACTGGAACTATAATTCTATTTATTCTTAAATAAATAAATTGAATTTGAAAATGGTTTTGAAAATAACCAGAATTTCCAATAATTATATTGGAATGGATTTGAATCGAAATTGTCTTCGGAATATTTCGATGTTGGATTTCGTGATGATACATATATTGTTATGGGAATTTGAAAGATATATATATATATATATATATATATATATATATATATATATATATATATATATATATCGTTATTTCCAATACGATATTTGTTGGTCGTAGAATTTGATATTGAATATAAGCCGGTATATTTTCTATTCAGAGCCTTGTATTTAATATCAAATGTGATTTGGGTTTGTCGTGAATGGTGTCTTTATTAACACTGTTCTTGAACCCAGTTGAGAAAAGATCAAATATTTTTATTTAGATTTAATGAAGTGTACCAATTAAATAATATTTAATTGGAATTGAATTGATTTTGATTTTTGGGTTTATCGTGAATAGTGTTTTAAATAACACTTGTTCTCTAACCCGATAATTAATGAAATGTGATTTTGGGTTGTCGTGAACGGTATCTTCAATAATACTGTCCTTAGACCCAAAGGATTTAAGAAAATCAGAAACTAACCGGAGATTAGTTAAGTTGAATGGTTTCTGAGGTATTGATCTGATGTTGGTTTCGGCCTTCGGGGTTAATACTTAGGGAATTGCTCACTTGCTAATTTACGGTCGGGGACTGATTGAAATGTGATGTGATTTTGGGTTTATCGTGAACCGTGTTTTAAATGACATGGATTCTTTAACCCAGTTAAATATTAAAACTAAGTGGAGTTTTAATGAATCTTTAATTAGAGTGAAAAGATCGAAAATGGAGTATCACCAGTTTTGCTCCATGTGATAGTTAAATCTTTAATTAGATTTAAACGTGAAATGGTAATTAAATTTACCGATAACACCGTGGTGTTAGATATGAAATAAGACCCATTTTACTTCATGGGATGAATAGGTTGGGATGGGGAAATTAAAACAAATGATTACTTCGGTAAGGTTCGTTAATCCCGACTAGTTGAATCGAAATTCAAAAGAAGATTAAAGAATAAATTCAAGGAATTTATCTTTGATAAAATTAATGGGAACCTTTCCCTATGAATGTGAAATTTAGAAACTAACTGTCGGTTAGCTAAGCAGAATGGTTTTCTGGATATTGATCTGATGTTGGTTTCGGCCTTCGGGGTTAATATTTGGGGAATTATTCTCTTGTTAATTTACGGTTAGTGACAGATGAATTGGAATGAGGCGTATGTGGTGTTTGTGTAACACACATTTATTATATACGCGAGTTATTCGGGAAGACCGGGTTTATCCCATTCTGAATAACTGATACGACGATGAGTCGAAGATGAAGACGGCGGTCGAAGACCGGAGGTCTTCACGTCGTCTGGGTGATTACTAATGATCTTGATTGGGATGTACACCCAAGAAGAAGGAAACAGTTGGTGATCGTCCAGACGTACTTGGAGATCGATGGATATGCGGGGTACTAGGTGCCTCCGGTTTCGTTCAGACCCAGAACAAACTTGTAAATGGACTGTGTGTCTGACATTGGATTTCAGTCTGTGTGATTGATTTCTATTAAATATATATATGTTTGGCGGCGGAGAATTTATTCTCTTGCTTAACGCCCTTCTCTGAGACGTACGAGCTCAGGGGTTATATATTGATGGATATCAAACACATGGAGTGAATTGCCTGTGTGGCATGCTTAAGTGGCAAATAATCAAGGCTTCTGTTTAAAAGCAAAGTCTTGTGGGTGATGATCCAAGCACGGCCTGTGTGGCGTAGCTTTGTGTAACGTTGCTTCGCGAGCCAAACACCCCGGTGCGAACCAAAACGGGAGAGGACGTCAGGGAGGGCATGCGTTTCTTTCTAGCTAGAAGTGGCGTCAGTGGTTTTACACGCCCTGACGAGTTTGACTTATGTGGTTGTTGCTGTTGCGAGGCGCCTCGGTTTGATCGGAAGATCCGTGTTCGATGGAATCATTCGTTGGCTCATTTACGCCCTATAGAGCGGGGAAACGCATGTTCAGGGTTTATGTTTAATCCACATCGGTGGACTGTCCCTGAGGATCCAAGGGTCACTCGAGCTCTGATCCTGAGACACGGGCTAGAGCGTCTCGAATCGGTTGAGGACTATCTTTTGCCTCGGTTCACAGACGGAAATCCAATTTCCAAATACGGGACATTTCCGGTTTTAATTGTAGAACTAGTATGGCGACATGATATATGGTACCCATGCCGTCTATGATTGATACTTATGATTTGAAGTTGTTTTATACACTATGCACTTATAGTTGTATCAAATGATTTGTTTTAAACGTACTAAGCATGTTTGGCTATTATAGGGGAAAACCCTATCCCCCGGCTTGCGTTGCATTGTGTGATAGGACCTGGGTCTTATAATAGCTTCATTTTTCTTTATTTTGCATTGCGCTGTTTGTTATATGCACTGGTATTCTTGGGAAGAAACCCGTTCCATGTTATACGGCGTGGTCCCTTGATTTACCTAACTTTAAAGTAAAGATTAATAACTGTTTTAGTTCTCACACCAGTCCCATGACTAACCTGGAGTTTATTGTTTTAACCTAAACTCTGGGTGCCCTTATTTTGACACGGGCAGCTAGTAGTTTTGGTTTTGCAGATTTATATTCACAGGATCCTGGTTTACAGCTGGAACGATATCCGGAAAGCTTTGTATCCGTATATCTCCTTCAGTTGTGTATTGTATTACTTTCCGCTGCTACGTATTTAAATGTAATTTAAATCTCTGATATTTCTGTGTAATATTCATTTATACTCTGCATATTCTTGTATTCTGATGGAATTGTTGTAATTAACAATGAATTGTTCTCCCGTCTGCGTTTTGATGTGGCTTGTCCTCGAATCAATCCGGGATTTCCCGTAAGGGGGATTTCGGGTCGTTCCATCTTGGTATCAGAGCTTTGGTTTACAAAGCTCAGAGAATAAGGCACATTAGAACCATACGAAAGAATTCATCAAATGTTGGATTAGTAATATCCAATGAGAGTGACTCGTTAGAGATGGGATCAGTAGTTTCCTAGAACGAGTGTGAAGAGTATATTTTTGAAAGTGAAAACAAATTTTGTTTTGAAATTTAAATCAATTATTCGTATTTGATTATTTATTTATATTGATTTGGACAGTCCAGTATATAAAGATTTTGCGTATACGTCTGATCCACGTGTATTTGAAATTTTAATATACTGGATAGATATAGAATTACACTCTAATCGCCCGGAGATGATTTTGATGATGGAGCTCCATCATTAGAATTTATGTTTGAGTGACGAAAGTGGGCTTTCTATATATTTCCTATTGACTGGTGTGAGAACCAAAATTAGATAGGGCCTATTGTTGTGATTTGGCATCAAAAATATGATTTTTGACTATACAGCAAAATTATGTGTTTGAAATGCTAATCAACTAATTGATTGATGGTTGTGTTGTTTGTCTATTTGTTTGAAATTTTGAACCATTTAGACAAATTGAATCAAATAGTGAATTGTATTGAAAATTTGTCGCATTTGCTTGCATATACATGTACTTACATTGAACAGGTCATAGCAAGGAGGCTAGAGCAGAAGAATAAAATTGTTTGCCCGACAAATAGGTACATGTTTACCATAATTTATAGTTTTGTTTGGGTGATGATGATTTTATGAGCCGATTGGCTAGCCGCTTGGCCTTTTCTTTTTGAGATCAGAGGGCCTGTATGGCAATTTTGGGATTTTCCCGTGCTCCCGGTGCAGGGGAGGTTATGGCGAAATTTTTCGAAAATTTAGGGTGTTAGCCATATTTTTGAGATTTTTGAAAAGTTCTTAAAAATTGAAAGGTTGAAGAACTTAAGCCATAATAAAAATGATGAAAGTTGAGTTGGTTTTTAAAACAACTTTCGGCTTCGTTTCTTTTCGGGGACGAAAAGTTTTAAGTGTGGGAGATTGTAATAACCCGGAAATCTGAGCCAATTTAAAATTTTTATTTTGGCAATTTTAGCGAATTTTGATTATTTAAAATGAATTATTTTAAATAATAACGACGAAAAATTTATTTTGAATAGAATTCGAACGTATATATTTATATACGTCGTCGTTAGAATATAAATATTTATTTATATATATAAAAGGAATTGAAAATGGCGCGGTAGTTCGATAATTCGATTTCAAATTTCAATTGAACATACCGGGTGTAAAATAAACCGGATTTCAGTGAAACCAAAAATATTAGAATCTATCTGTGAATATCTTTCCAACGAATCTGAGAAATCAAAATTTCATAGCGGGAATCAAAAGATATGTCCAGTTGAAAATTCTGAATAGTCGCTATGGAATTTCGGACCTTGAAAATAACCATTTTGCAAACGACCTCAGATTTCGACGAAACCACTTTTGTTGGATCCGTGATGTCAAGTTATTACTAGATTCCAATTTTCATAATTTTTCGAACCAATATGTGAGCGTGGCAAAGGAAAATGCGTTTGACTAGTTTAAGTTGATTTTAATCGACTGGAAAATGGCCATTTTTCCAACGATCTCAGAATTCGACGAAACTAGTTTTGTTAGGACTGTATCGTCAATACGAAGCTAGAAATAATTTTTCTTTAATTTTTCGAGTTCGTATGTGGCCCCGGTAAATTGAAATGCGCGTTCAAATTGAATATATACTGATTTATATTTAAATTCAACGGAAACTGATCGAAACGATGGAATTGGCCTACGGTACATATCCCATTGTGTTCGGAATGGGGGTGATTAGCTAGGGACGACAGGCAGTGGGTCTCGTTTCGAGGTCAAATATAAAGTCAACCTTTTTGGATAATTTAAATAATTAAATAATAAATAATTTATATAGCCCCACTCTATTTTCTCTCTCCCTCACTCCTCTTTTGCTCCCCGTCGTTCTGTAAAGAAATAGAAAAAAGAAAAAAAAAACCGCACCAATCTCAGCCCGTCGCCGGTCCTGGAGGCGCCGCCCCGCCTGCGCACCCCCCCTGACGACGCGTCCTTCTTCCCCCTCCCTCCGCTCGAAGTAAATCCGCCCAAATCCAAAGCCCTAACCCCGAAACCCCCAAATCAGTGCCGCCCACCGCCTTCACAAGTCGAGCACCGCCCTAATGCACCTTCCCCGACCCAGTGCGACACCCCACGCCCTTCGTCCGACCACCTCAGCAACCGTAGGCCCCTCTCCGACCATAAACCCTAAAAAAACAGTGAGTTTTCCTAGTTTATTTACAAACATTATTTTCAGTTTTATTATTATATGAATAACATAGTAAAAATTTGATTTTTATAGATTGAATAGCAAAGTAAAAATTCGATTTTTATAGATTGAATAGCAAAGTAAAAATTCGATTTTTATAGATTGAATAGCAAAGCAAAAATTCGATTTTTTTAGATTGAATAGCAAAGTAAAAATTCGATTTTTATAGATTGAATAGCAAAGTAAAAATTCGATTTTTATAGATTGAATAGCAAAGTAAAAATTCGATTTTTATAGATTGAATAGCAAAGCAAAAATTCGATTTTTTTAGATTGAATAGCAAAGTAAAAATTCGATTTTTATATATTGAATAACATAGTATAAATTCGATTTTTATATATTGAATAGCAAAGTAAAAATTTGATTTTTATATATGTAGTGAATACGGATGACGAAAGTGATAAAAGATGAAACGGCGGAGATTTTCTACATATAAAGAGTCGAGGCGTTTGGATTAGCTAGTCGGTGAGAACTTCTCACCTTCTAATTTTATTTTCTAGTTAAAATATATACTAAGATGCAGACGGTGTTTAGTAGCACCCGACACCCGTCGTCCACAGACCATGGACGGCTTGTATGCTTGTTTGTTTGATTTTGATGTGTAGTTGATTGTGTGATGTGATGTGAAATGAAATAAAACATTTATATAGTTGAAATAAAATATTTTATAGTGGAAAATATTTTATAGTTAAAAATAGAATTTTTAACGTGTATATGAAATGAAATAAAAATAAACAAATCGGACGATTTGTTTATATACAAACCTTTGACTGATATTGTAACAACCCGAATTTTAAACAACGTGTTAAGACAACAATCAAGGCAGAATTAAATTATAAAATCTGAATCAGGATAAACGGGTTGCGCCATTGCGTTCGTCTCGGAAAAATACGCGAAATAGAGTCAGAAATTTCGTAAATCGGAGTCCGTATGACCCAGTTAAGGCCTAACGAAGTTTCACGAAAATTCAAATCCGAAAACAGATTTGAAATTTAGCATAAAAAGAGAGGCGGGAAAATTCGCGCCAGACACTCAGGCTCGACATGGGTGTCGCCCCCCCCCCCCCCCCCCACCAGGGGGTCGACATGGGTGTCGACCCCTCCCCAGGGGGTCGACATGGGTGTCGACCCCTGGGTCGACCCACCCCCCTGTAGAACTCCGACCTGGTGCACCTGCTTGTCATGTTGGCTCGGTTTTGGAGGCTTGTGACGATTTTTGAGGGTTCAGATCTATCCTAGGGTTTATCCTACGGCCTAAACTACTGCTAATCTCTATAAAAAGACCCCTAAGCATACCCTAAACCCTCACAAATCACTCATGCCACGAAGTGCTGCCCAAATGCCAAATGATCATGGCCTCCATCTCCAACTCCAAGAGACTATGCATGCAAATCGGATCCGAATCAAAAGGTTCAAGCTTGCTACACCAAGTCGAGGCTCGATCAACGTTGCTACGGCGATTTCATGACGGTTCTTCAACAAAGGAGTCACCTCTCTTCGTCAAGACGATGCATGATCCTTCCCTAAGCCTCGCTAGGTAAGTTCTAGCTACTTCGAGATGTTAACGGTAGTTTAATGATGACATGGAATAAAATGCGATGTAACATGAGTATGTTAACCTATGTAAACCTAGTTTGCCCCTTTATCATGAACATATGACTTTGGGTTATGTTTTAGCGACTAAACCATGCTATTCATGTTGCATTGGACTTAGTTTGCCATGCAAGACTTGACCTTTACTTGTAGTATGATAGCATGAACAGTTAGAGCCACTTTGACTTGTGAAATAGTTGCATAAATTGGACTTTGGGGCTTATGCATGTAAATGAAACCAACCCCCTTATGATATCATGTTTATGTAAGGTCAAATCCCGTTAGGACAACATGCATGTTTGTGGCCAAATTTCCTATGATAATATGCAAGTTTGTGGCCAAATCCTTTATGACATTATGCATGCTTGTGGCCAATCTCTTTTTGTTTTGTTATGCATGCTTATGGCCAATCCCTATATGACACAATCGTTCATGTTTTGGAGTCTTCACGTAGCCATAGTATACCTACTATGTTGACTCGCTTTACTCAAGTGAAAACACGATTTGGGGTAGGATAGACAAACATGAGAATGACGCGGAAAACTTGACATGGGGTTTACATGAGAACATGACATTCATGATACATTTAAATATGGTCATGACACGTGGGGAAAACATGGAACTTGAACTAGACATGGGTGGGTTGTAAGTGTAATAAGACACTAGACCAAACATGAAAGTGGCCAACTCGAGGTTGGGTTGAGTTTGTAGCATAAATCTACCCGGATCCGCCCGGCTTAACTAGTGGCTACAAACAATAGGACCCAATGTGAGTAGTTGGTCACATAGCACTTAAAACCCGAGGTTAGACTAGGTTGTGGTGTAAATCTACCCGGACCCGCCCGTCTTAACTAGTACCACAACAAAGTCTAATGTGAGAGGTTGAGAGTGCATTAATTAAATTAATGCCACATGATAAGGTTAAGTAAATTTGACTAATGACACTTAACCGATATGACACGAATGGGTAGGTTAAGTGGGATCGGGCTTGATTTCTTAATGACACTTAACCATACAAGACAATTAGGGGATGGGGTTAAGTAATTCACACTTAACTAATCTAAACTTGGTAATTAGATGGGGTTAAGTAATTTAGACTTAACTAATCTAAACTCGGTAATTAGATGGGGTTAAGTAACCTACACTTAACTAATCTAAACACGGTACTTCGATGGGGTTAAATTAAACACTTAACCAATCTAAACTTGGTAATTCAATGAGGTTAAGTAGTCAATACTTAACCAACTTAACAAGATAATTTAATGGGGTTAAGTAACTTATACTTAACCAATTATACATGATGATTTGATGAGGTTAAGTAACCTACACTTAACCAATCTAATATGTGCACCAGATAGGGTTAAGTCATAAGACCTTTTAAAAATACTTAACCACTATAATACGATTAGTGGATGGGGTTAAGTTAACCTATACTTAACTAATCCGACTCGATAATCCGATGAGGTTAAGATAATCTGTGCTTAACCAATCTAACATGATAACCTGATAGGGTTAAGATAAACAAGTACTTAACCAAATTGACTGGATGATTGAATAGGGTTAAGTCAAGAGCTTCTTGGTATACTTAACCAACTTGTAGGGCTAGGACTTGGACTTGAATACTTAGCCAAGCTTGACATGATTCATAGGCGGGCTAAGCCATGAACTTGAATAACAACACTTAACCCAATAAGCAAAACCCTAGTAGAGGGACTAGGTAGAAAATCGTAGTTAATCAAGGGTAACGGGGAAATGAAGCTAAGTGGTAAACCTTAGTTAAGTGTAACTAAGTAATAATTCTTAGCCAAGGATATGGGACTAGTTCATGAATAGATGAGTAACCCGGTACGGTAGGTCATCACTTAAAACACGAGGAGGAGCAAATTATCTGACTTGGATAAAGGCTCCAACGAACTGGGTGACGAAGCGGTAGCTTCGGGGGACGTGTGGGTACTCTTGGTATCCCCCTGTGAGGTGGCAGATGGTCCATGAAACCCGGCCTCACAGGGGTTAAGGTCTGCGGTAGAAGAGCCAAGAGTATGCCTTGGTTGCTATGCGAGCAACCTAAAGACTGGGATGGATTAGCGTGGAGTCGATGATACTTGATTTTGCCCTGGATAGCACGTTGCCGACTACCTACCATCTTTAGTCAATCGTGTACGAACGGAAAGGCAGGGAACCCCCAACAGACCATGTTCTTGCTATCAAGTCATGGGTGAGGTTGGCCCATAGGAAAGTGGGGCTATAGTGGGGCCGGGATGTGGTTCTCATACATGATTTTTCTTGGATTTCCTTTCAGTAGTTGAGGGAGGGGTCACGTGGGACCATAGCCACGGGTACAAAAACAGACCTTGATATCTGCATCAGCAGACGGCTTAAAGCTCCCGACCGAGTTCCGTATTTCTTGATTTTGCCTGGCACGGAACTCGGAAGGCACATTGTGGAACATGTGCATCTAGACATGGAAAACGATTCACGATACATACGCGGGATAAAGGGCGCGGTTGACGGGTGGCATAATCCCTAGTGGCCCTAGGTGGCTGAACACAAACCGAGACACGGAAACGTTCATTAGGTAGCATAATCCCTAGTGGTCCAAGGTGGCATAAATCCTAAGTGAACACATGGTAGTTCATGGTAAGAAAACATAACTTGATCAAGGGTAGCAGTCCAAAAAACTTCAAGGATAAAATGGTACTACTTTGAAGTGGTATAGATTTACATAGGAAAGCCCGTACGGCCTACGGCAAGGGACTGAACTTATACATGGAAAGAAACATACGAGTTGGGAAAACCTACATATGCTATAGGTTGACATGGACCATTACATGACATTGGGCAAGGGACATTCATAGGTAACACATGACGCGGGTTGGGATACTAGTACGAGAGGTGCAGAGCAAATATACATGTTAGAACCATGAGAAATATACATGATAGATACCGTGGGATGTTATACAGGATAGATACCTTGGGATAGTATACTTGATAGAAACCTGACGATGTGATACCCTGATTTATCATGACACCGTAGTTTATCATGATATCTTAGTTTACCTTGCTACAGTAGTTCAGCCTGTTACCCTGGTTTAGTTTATCTATCTTGTCGCCATCCTTATGTTTACTTTCAGTTTATGCATGTCATGTTACCTTTACCTGTTTTTATACTGGAAGTAGATAGGACTTACCAGTCTTTATGACTGACCCCGTTTTGTTTCGCCTCCTTGTCTTCCGTTCCCACCCCCCTCCCCCCCAGGTTTCAGGGTGGAAACACTATTATCTAGTTCAGACTTCTTCTTCCTGAAGATCATCACGCATGGCTTGGACTTTTCTTGGCTATGGCTACTTTACTGTTTTACTTGGGGAATAATTTATGAAATGGTTTTATGCTTCTTTACTATTGCAAGACAGGTTTTGATGTATTCTGATGTAAAAGGCTTTAGACCTTATTTTATAAGGTAATGAAATTTGTTTTACTTCCGCTGTTTTATATATGTTCTGTCTTGTAATATTTCTGTGCATGTTTACCTTGATAATGCTTCACCAAACCTAGTTCATTCCCTTTGTGAGTGACCCTAGCGGAGGTGGGGTGTTACATTTGGTATCAGAGCAGAAGGTTACCCGACTGGGCAAAAGTTTTTAAAACCTTCTGAAAACTATTTGAAAAACCGTTTACAAAGAAGCATTTTTCAAGAAAAGTTTTTAAAGGCTATTCCCCAAAAGCCATTAGCACTATCCTTTGATTCCTTGATTGAATCTCTTTTCCTTTCTTTCCTCCATCTGTAGTCATAGTAGTTCTAACTGTGACTAATCTTTGTCTAGCCACGTAGGTGTTTTCCGTACGATGGAGGTGGTTCTCGAGAGACCTGTTGCCATGGTACAAGGAAGGATAATAAGAGTAAGGATAAAGGACACGAGCTTAAGGATAAGCAACTTGTTGGTATGGCTTAGTCTATCAAGGAGGACAAGGACAAGATCATCGGAGAGGGCAATTGTACGCTCCCATTTCTAGGGTACCTAAAAGAGATGGTACCGTTTCTGGTAAAGGTTTAGTCGTTCTTTTCTATCATCCCGTCCAGACTTTGTCTTGATCATCGTATCATTTAAGTCTGCTTGGATTGTTGAGTCTTTGCACCTTAGTACTAGCATGGTAGAGGATCCCAGTTTTTGTCCCAAAAATCTGGGTTGAGAGTTGGTCCATTTCTTCATGACTTGTTTGGGTTTGAGAATGACATTCTCGGCTACGGATGGATTCTAGGGATAAAGTGGTCACCCAATAAGGGGTGCCATTCTCGGTTTTGGAAAGAGGGTAGTTAGACTCTCGACTCACCTTGGTGATACCCTCGAAGTCTCGTGTAACCTTTTGGGTTCTGTCGTGGTTAGTTTCCTAGAATCTCGGGATGCAGTTGTTGGTAATCCGTTCGAATAGAATTCGCCGCTAAGGCGGATGGTTCGTTTCTCTTATGCATGAGTTATGGGAATCACCCTAGTAAGTACTCTTGGCAACATGGATTGGCATCGACAAACGAGATCCAGAATTCCCTAGTGAATTTTGGAGAGCTTGCATGAGTAAGTGGATACGTTTGAGCCAAGTATACTAAGGAAAGGATAAGTGAAAGTGGAATAAGAGGCGACAATGAAATGAGTTCTAACTCATATCTTGGAAATAGGAATCAAGGAGCTACGAAATCATGGAGTTAAAAAGATGGTCAAGGCACCGAGGAATTAAGCTCAAGGAAACGCGACTTAGAAGACGTAAGGCTAGACACGCGCATCGTACCTCTTTTTAAAGAGTGTATCCTTGATCCCTGGTTTTTCCTGTAGAGCTTGCTCGCATGTTATCTTTTGGTGAATATCCTCTCGGTCCTGTTTCTGTTGCAAACCCTTTAGGGAGCTTACCTTGTTTATCTCCTCGATCCTATCGTGAGAACCTTAGGTAGAAACCTATGGATTTAAACATGTGTTTGAAATATGTTATGATTGATATGGTTGCATGTGTTTGCTCGTGGATGCGCGAATACACATTAGATACTAGATCGACACACTCACATTTCATATTGCATATGCACGAGTAATTATACCTATTTATGGATGAAATTGAATGTGTTATCATGCGGATGTTGCATAAGAGTGAATGGTTGTGCACACATATAGCATTTATATGGCTAGGACTATTTGCATACATGTTGAATTCATGGCACTAAACATATTTTGCATTAGAAGATCATTCAGGCCTGATCATTAGCATTAGCTAAGGAACATATACACACACTTTCTTGCATGTGTTCATAAAGCATTAGAAGCCTTTTAAGGACCATGGTTGCTTGTGGATGATGTTTTGAGTAGATGGATGATGGATGGTAGGATACGTTCTTCCTAACTTGGAGATTTCGGGGACGAAATCCTTAAAGGAGGGGAGAATGTAACAACCCGAATTTTAAACAACGTGTTAAGACAAGAATCAAGGCAGAATTAAATTATAAAATCTGAATCAGGATAAACGGGTTGCTCCATTGCGTTCGTCTCAGAAAAATACGCGAGATAGAGTCCGAAATTTCGTAAATCGGAGTCCGTATGACCCAGTTAAGGCCCAACGAAGTTTCACGAAAATTCAAATCCGAAAACAGATTTGAAATTCAGCCCAAAAAGAGAGGCGGGAAAATTCCCGCCAGACACTCAGGGTCGACATGGGTGTCGACCCCCCCACTAGGGGGGCTACATGGGTGTCGACCCCTGGGTCGACCCCTCCCCAGGGGGTCGACATGGGTGTCGACCCCTGGGTCGACGCCCCCCCTCTGTAAAACTCCGACCTGGTGCACCTGCTTGTCATGTTGGCTCGGTTTTGGAGGCTTGTGACGATTTTTGAAGGTTCAGATCTATCCTAGGGTTTATCCTACGGCCTAAACTACTCCTAATCTCTATAAAAAGACACCTAAGCCTACCCTAAACCCTCACAAATCACTCATGCCACGAAGTGCTGCCCAAATGCCAAATGATCATGGCCTCCATCTCCAACTCCAAGAGACCATGCATGCAAATCGGATCCGAATCAAAAGGTGCAAGCTTGCTACACCAAATCGAGGCTCGATCAACGTTGCTACGGCGATTTCATGACGGTTCTTCAACAAAGGAGTTACCTTTCTTCGTCAAGACGATGCATGATCCTTCCCTAAGCCTCGCTAGGTAAGTTATAGCTACTTCGAGATGTTAACGATAGTTTAATGATGACATGGAATAAAATGCGATGTAACATGAGTATGTTAACCTATGTAAACCTAGTTTGCCCCTTTATCATGAACATATGACTTTGGGTTATGTTTTAGCGACTAAACCATGCTATTCATGTTGCATTGGACTTAGTTTGCCATGCAAGACTTGACCTTTACTTGTAGTATGATAGCATGAACAGTTAGAGCCACTTTGACTTGTGAAATAGTTGCATAAATTGGACTTTGGGGCTTATGCATGTAAATGAAACCAACCCCCTTATGATATCACGTTTATGTAAGGTCAAATCCCGTTAGGACAACATGCATGTTTGTGGCCAAATTTCCTATGATAATATGCAAGTTTGTGGCCAAATCCTTTATGACATTATGCATGCTTGTGGCCAATCTCTTTTTGTTTTGTTATGCATGCTTATGGCCAATCCCTATATGACACTATCGTTCATGTTTTGGGGTCTTCACGTAGCCATAGTATACCTACTATGTTGACTCGCTTTACTCAAGTGAAAACACGATTTGGGGTAGGATAGACAAACATGAGAATGATGCGGAAAACTTGACATGGGGTTTACATGAGAACATGACATTCATGATACATTTAAATATGGTCATGACACGTGGGGAAAACATGGAACTTGAACTAGACATGGGTGGGTTGTAAGTGTAATTATACACTAGAACAAACATGAAAGTGGCCAACTCGAGGTTGGGTTGAGTTTGTACCATAAATCTACCCGGACCCGCCCGGCTTAACTAGTGGCTACAAACAATAGGACCCAATGTGAGTAGTTGGTCACATAGCACTTAAAACCCGAGGTTAGACTAGGTTGTGGTGTAAATCTACCCGGACCCGCCCGGCTTAACTAGTACCACAACAAAGTCTAATGTGAGAGGTTGAGAGTGCATTAATTAAATTAATGCCACATGATAAGGTTAAGTAAATTTGACTAATGACACTTAACCAATATGACACGAATGGGTAGGTTAAGTGGGACCGGGCTTGATTTCTTAATGACACTTAACCATACAAGACAATTAGGGGATGGGGTTAAGTAATTCACACTTAACTAATCTAAACTTGGTAATTAGATGGGGTTAAGTAATTTAGACTTAACTAATCTAAACTCGGTAATTAGATGGGGTTAAGTAACCTACACTTAACTAATCTAAACACGGTACTTCGATGGGGTTAAATTAAACACTTAACCAATCTAAACTTGGTAATTCAATGAGGTTAAGTACCCAATACTTAACCAACTTAACAAGATAATTTAATGGGGTTAAGTAACTTATACTTAACCAATTATACATGATGATTTGATGAGGTTAAGTAACCTACACTTAACCAATCTAATATGTGGACCTGATAGGGTTAAGTCATAAGACCTTTTAAATATACTTAACCATTATAATACGATTAGTGGATGGGGTTAAGTTAACCTATACTTAACCAATCCGACTCGATAATCCGATGAGGTTAAGATAATCTGTGCTTAACCAATCTAACACGATAACCTGATAGGGTTAATATAAACAAGTACTTAACCAAATTGACTGGATGATTGAATAGGGTTAAGTCATTAGCTTCTTGGTATACTTAACCAACTTGTAGGGCTAGGACTTGGACTTGAATACTTAGCCAAGCTTGACATGATTCATAGGCGGGCTAAGCCATGAACTTGAATAACAACACTTAACCCAATAAGCAAAACCCTAGTAGAGGGACTAGGTAGAAAATCATAGTTAATCAAGGGTAACGGGGAAATGAAGCTAAGTGGTAAACCTTAGTTAAGTGTAACTAAGTAATAATTCTTAGCCAAGGACATGGAACTAGTTCATGAATAGATGAGTAACCCGGTACGGTAGGTCATCGCTTAAAACACGAGGAGGAGCAAATTATCTGACTTGGATAAAGGCTCCAACGAACTGGGTGACGAAGCGGTAGCTTCAGGGGACGTGAGGGTACTCTTGGTATCCCTTTGTGAGGTGGCAGATGGTCCATGAAACCCGGCCTCACAGGGGTTAAGCTCTACGGTAGAAGATCCAAGAGTATGCCTTGGTTGCTATGCGAGCGACCTAAAGACTGGGATGGATTAGCGTGGAGTCGACGATACTTAATTTTGCCCTGGATAGCACGTCGATGACTACCTACCATCTTTAGTCAATCGTGTACGAACGGAAAGGCAGGGAACCCCCAACAGACCATGTTCTTGCTATCAAGTCATGGGTGAGGTTGGCCCATAGGAAAGTGGGGCTATAGTGGGGTCGGGATGTGGTTCTCATACATGTTTTTTCTTGGATTGCCTTTCAGTAGTTGAGGGAGGGGTCACGTGGGACCATAGCCACGGGTACAAAAACAGACCTTGATATCTGCATCAGTAGACGACTTAAAGCTCCCGACCGAGTTCCGTAGTTCTTGATTTGCCCTGGCACGGAACTCGGAAGGCACATTGAGGAACATGTGCATCTAGACATGGAAAACGATTCATGATACATACGCGGGATAAAGGGCGCGGTTGACGGGTGGCATAATCCCTAGTGGCCCTAGGTGGCTGAACCCAAACCGAGACACGGAAACGTTCATTAGGTAGCATAATCCCTAATGGTCCTAGGTGGCATAAATCCTAAGTGAACACGCGGTAGTTCATGGTAAGAAAACATAACTTGATCAAGGGTAGCAGTCCAAAACAACTTCAAGGATAAAATGGTACTACGTTGAAGTGGTATAGATTTACATAGGAAAGCCCGTACGGCCTACGGCAAGGGACTGAACTTATACATGGAAAGAAACATACGAGTTGGGAAAACCTACATATGCTATAGGTTTACATGGACCATTGCATGACATTGGGCAAGGGACATTCATAGGTAACACATGACGCGGGTTGGGATACTAGTACGAGAGGTGCAGAGCAAATATACATGTTAGAACCATGAGAAATATACATGATAGATACCGTGGGATGTTATACAGGATAGATACCTTGGGATAGTATACTTGATAGAAACCTGACGATGTGATACCCTGATTTATCATGACACCGTAGTTTATCATGAAATCTTAGTTTACCTTGATACAATAGTTCAGCCTGTTACCTTGGTTTAGTTTATCTATCTTGTCGCCATCCTTATGTTTACTTTCAGTTTATGCATGTCATGTTACCTTTACATTTTTTTATACTGGAAGTAGATAGGACTTACCAGTCTTTATGACTGACCCCGTTTTGTTTCGCCTCTTTGTCTTCCGTTCCCCCCCCCCCCCAGGTTTCAGGGAGGAAACACTGTTATCTAGTTCGGACTTCTTCTGCCTGAAGATCATCACGCATGGCTTGGACTTTTCTTGGCTATGGCTACTTTACTGTTTTACTTGGGGAATAATTTATGAAATGGTTTTATGCTTCTTACTATTGCAAGACAGGTTTTGATGTATTCTGATGTAAAAGGCTTTAGACCTTATTTTATAAGGTAATGAAATTTGTTTTACTTCCGCTGTTTTATATATGTTCTGTCTTGTAATATTTCTGCGCATGTTTACCTCGATAATGCTTCACCAAACCAAGTGCATTCCCTTTGTGAGTGACCCTAGCGGAGGTGGGGGTTTTACAGATATTGATTAGGACGATAAATTTTACACATCGCCTAACTGCACAAATAAAATCTGTGTTTGATTGTTTGAAACCCCACACGGGTATTGGGATGATATTTGACGTACACTAATCCTGATTGTTTAGTTGTATGTCGATCGATTGATTGACACACTGTTATAAGCGTTAAATATTTATAATCGATGCTTATACCGTGTAGAATGCACTTTGGATGATGGTTGATTATTCATAGTTGTTATTGTATACATGTGTTGTAGAAAATCCATATAAGTAACATTATATGGTAATTGATTGGGCCTCATTCCAGTTTGGAAAAAGAAATATTTGAAATAGAAATATTTGAAATAGAATATTTGAAAATATAAATATATGAAGCCGTGTTGATTAGATTGACGCCATTTTGACGTGAACGATATTTATATCGATTTTATTCATTTTATAATGTATATCGAAAGTGATTTCAAAATCTGATTTTTCGAAAAGAATTGAATTCGAATTGAAATTGAATATATATGAATTCAAATTGAAATTGAATATAATTGAATAGGAAGTTGAAACCGTTTTGAAAATGAATTTAAAACGAATTTATATTGGAATATTCAATTTTGATTTGAAATTGAATATAAAGTTGAAACCGTTTTGAAAATGAATTTAAAATGATTTATAAAGCACGTTTTGAATTGAAATCGACGAAGTATATTATATATATATATATATTATATATAATATAATGGCCTGAATAGAACGCGCCGCGCCGCGGTAGTTCGGGAATTTCGACCATTTGCTTCGAACGGATATTACGGGAGATCCGACCGTCGGATTCTCCTAAAACCGGAACTGTTGGGATCGTATCGAAAAGATCTTTCTAACAAATATTAGAAATTAGAAATCTAACGGTTGGATTTGGAATTATGTCCAAATCAAATTTGAAAAAGGTCGTTGTAAGTGCAGTTCGATGGCCGTTGATGGAAATTGACTGTACGGGCCTTGATAAAATTATTAAAAATAGTAATAATTTGTGTAAAATCAAAAGAAATGATTTGGGAAAAATTGGGATGAAAAACTCCATATTTGAAAAGATAAAAATAGATTTTTATCGAAATGAACTAGTTTTGAACTGGAACTATAATTCTATTTATTCTTAAATAAATAAATTGAATTAGAAAAAGGTTTTGAAATAACCAGAATTTCCAATAATTATATTGGAATGGATTT
This sequence comes from Allium sativum, assembly GCA_030737875.1. Lineage (NCBI taxonomy): Eukaryota > Viridiplantae > Streptophyta > Magnoliopsida > Asparagales > Amaryllidaceae > Allium > Allium sativum. The sequence goes on along the minus strand of CM060916.1, from coordinate 718,482,447 downwards.
GAATCGAAATTGTCTTCGGAATATTTCGATGTTGGATTTCGTGATGATACATATATTGTTATGGGAATTTGAAAGATATATATATATATATATCGTTATTTCCAATACGATATTTTTTGGTCGTAGAATTTGATATTGAATATAAGCCGGTATATTTTCTATTCAGAGCCTTGTATTTAATATCAAATGTGATTTGGATTTGTCGTGAATGGTGTCTTTATTAACACTGTTCTTGAACCCAGTTGAGAAAAGATTAAATCTTTTTATTTAGATTTAATGAAGTGTACCAATTAAATAATATTTAATTGGAATTGAATTGATATTGATTTTTGGGTTTATCGTGAACAGTGTTTTAAATAACACTTGTTCTCTAACCCGATAATTAATGAAATGTGATTTTGGGTTGTCGTGAACGGTATCTTCAATAATACTGTCCTTAGACCCAAAGGAGTTAAGAAAATCAGAAACTAACCGGAGATTAGTTAAGTTGAATGGTTTCTGAGGTATTGATCTGATGTTGGTTTCGGCCTTCGGGGTTAATACTTAGGGAATTGCTCACTTGCTAATTTACGGTCGGGGACTGATTGAAATGTGATGTGATTTTGGGTTTATCGTGAACCGTGTTTTAAATGACATGGATTCTTTAACCCAGTTAAAGATTAAAACTAAGTGGAGTTTTAATGAATCTTTAATTAGAGTGAAAAGATCGAGAATGGAGTATCACCAGTTTTGCTCCAGGAGATAGTTAAATCTTTAATTAGATTTAAACGTGAAATGGTAATTAAATTTACCGAAATCACCGTGGTGTTAGATATGAAGTAAGACCCGTTTTACTTCGTGGGATGAATAGGTTGGGATGGGGAAATTAAAACAAATGATTACTTCGGTAAGGTTCGTTAATCCCGACTAGTTGAAACGAAATTCAAAAGAAGATTAAAGAATAAATTCAAGGAATTTATCTTTGATAAAATTAATGGGAACCTTTCCCTATGAATGTGAAATTTAGAAACTAACTGTCGGTTAGCTAAGCAGAATGGTTTTCTAGATATTGATCTGATGTTGGTTTCGGCCTTTGGGGTTAATACTTAGGGAATTATTCTCTTGTTAATTTACAGTTAGTGACAGATGAATTGGAATGAGGCGTATGTTGTGTTTGTGTAACGCATATTTATTATATACGCGAGTTATTTGGGAAGACTGGGTTTATCCCATTCTGAATAGCTGATACGACGATGAGTCGAAGATGTAGACGGTGGTCGAAGACCGGAGGTCTTCACGTCGTCTAGGTGATTACTAATGATCTTGATTGGGATGTACACCCAAGAAGATGGAAACAGTTGGTGATCCTCCAGACGTAATTGGAGATCGATGGATAAGCAGGGTACTAGGTGCCTCCGGTTTCGTTCAGACCCAGAACGAACTTGTAAATGGACTGTGTGTCTGACATTGGATTTCAGTTTGTGTGATTGATTTCTATTAAATATATATCTGTTTGGCGGCGGAGAATTTATTCTCTTGCTTAACGCCCTTCTCTGAGACGTACGAGCTCAGCGGTTATATATTGATGGATATCAAACACATGGAGTGAATTGCCTGTGTGGCATGCCTAAGTGGCAAATAATCAAGGCTTCTGTTTAAAAGCAAAGTCTTGTGGGTGATGATCCAAGCACGGCCTGTGTGGCGCAGCTTTGTGTAACGTTGATTCGCGAGCCTCACACCCCGGTGTGAACCAAAACGGGAGAGGACGTTAGGGAGGGCATGCGTTTCTTTCTAGCTAGAAGTGGCGTCAGTGGTTTTACATGCCCTGACGAGTTTGACTTATGTGGTTGTTGCTGTTGCGAGGCGCCTCGGTTTGATCAGACGATCCGGGTCCGATGGAGTCATTCGTTGGCTCATTTACGCCCCACAGGGCGGGGAAACACATGTTCAGGGTTTAAGTTCAATCCACATCGGTGGATTGGCCCTGAGGATCCAAGGGTCACTCGAGCTTTGATCCTGAGACACGGGCTAGAGCGTCTCGAATCGGTTGAGGACTATCTTTTGCCTCGGTTCACAGACGGAAATCCAATTTCCAAATACGTGACATTTGCGGTTTTAATTGTAGAACTAGTATGGCGACATGATATATGGTACCCATGCCGTCTATGATTGATACTTATGATTTGAAGTTGTTTTATACACTATGCACTTATAGTGGTATCAAATGATTTGTTTTAAACGTACTAAGCATGTTTGGCTATTATAAGGGAAAACCCTATCCCCCGGCTTGCGTTGCATTGTGTGATAGGACCTGGGTCTTATAATAGCTTCATTTTTCTTTATTTAGCATTGCGTTGTTTGTTATATGCACTGGTATTCTTGGGAGGAAACCCGTTCCGTGTTATACGGCGTGGTCCCTTGATTTACCTAACTTTAACGTAAAGATTAATAACTGTTTTAGTTCTCACACCAGTCCCATGACTGACCTGGAGTTTATTGTTTTAACCTAAACTCTGGGTGCCCTTATTTTGACACGGGCAGCTAGTTGTTTTGGTTTTGCAGATTTATATTCATAGGATCCTGGTTTATAGCTGGAACGATATTCGGAAAGCTTTGTATCCGTATATCTCCTTCAGTTGTGTATTGTATTACTTTCCGCGGCTACGTATTTAAATGTAATTTAAATCTTTGATATTTCTGTGTAATATTCATTTATACTCTGTATATTCTTGTATTCTGATGGAATTGTTGTAATTAATAATGAATTGTTCTCCCATCTGCGTTCTGATGTGGCTTGTCCTCGACTCAATCCGGGATTTCACGTAAGGGGGATTTCGGGTCGTTTCAAATTACGTTATTAATATATCTTTCAAATTTCCGTAACAATCTCTGTATAATCATGAAATCCAAAATCGAAATATTCCAAAGACAATTTCGATTCAAATCCATTCCAATTCAACTATTGGAAATTCTGGTTATTTTTAAAACCCTTTCAAATCCAATTTATTTATTTCAAAAATAAATGGATTATAATTCAAGTTCAAAACTAGTTCATTTCGATAAAAATCTATTTTTATCTTTTCAAATATGGAATTTTTCATCCCAGTTCTTTTCAAATCATTCCTTATGATTTTACACAAATTATTGCTATTTTTAATAATTTTATCAAGGCCCATACAGTCGATTTCCATCAACGGCCATCAATTCCAAATTTTATCTGGACACAATTCCAAATCCAATAGTTAGATTTCAAATCTCTAATATTCTTTAGAAAGCTCTTTTCGATACGAACCCAATGGTTCCGGTTTTAGGAAAATCCGACGGTCGGATCTCCTGTAATTTCCATTCGAAGTCAAAGGGCGAAATTCGCGAACTACCGCAGCGCGGCGTGTTCTATTCAGGCCATTATATATATTATATATATTTCGTAGATTTCCTTTTAAAACGTATGTTATAAATCGTTTTTAAATACGTTTTCAAAACTATTTCAACTTCATATTCAATTTCAAATCAAAATTGAATATTCCATATCATCGATATATTAATGATAGTATTTTCAAAATATTATATTTTGAAATCAATTCCTTTTCGATATTCATTATAAAAATGAAAAAAATCGATATAGATATTGTTCACGTCAAAATGGCACATATCTAATCAACACGGCGTTATATATTTCAATAACTTTGTTATTCTATTCAACAAATGAATATTTTCCTCAACACATGAATTTTCTTTTATTCAACACAAGAATATATATTTTATTCAACACATTAAATTTCTTTTATTCAACACATGAATATATATTTTATTCAACACATGAATTTTCTTTTATTCAACACATGAATATATATTTTATTCAACACATGAATTTTCTTTTATTCAACACATGAATATATATTTTATTCAATACATGAATTTTCTTTTATTCAACACATGAATTCAATTTATTTTCTAAATTGGAATGAGACCCACTTAATTACCATATAATGTTATTTATATAGATTCTACACAACATATGTATATAATAGCAATGGTAAATAATCAACCATCATCCAAAGTGCACCACACAACTGCATAAGCATTAAATTTAAATAATAACGCTTACACAGTCTGTCAACCCATCGATTGACATACAACTAACTAACGGGATTAGTGTACGTCAAATATCATCCCAATACCCGTGTGGGGTTTCAAATCAACAAACACATATTTTTATTTGTGCAGTTGGGCAATGTGTAAAATTTATCGTCCTAATCAATATCAGTCAAATGGGTGTACATAAACAAACTGTCCGATTTGTTTATAAATATTTATTTTATATACACGTTAAAAATTATATTTTTAACTATAAAATATTTTATTCCATTCCACATCACACAATCAATATTCACACCACAAACAACAAACAAACAAGTCGTCCATGATCTGTGGACAACGGGGGTCGGGTGCTGCTAAGCACCGTCTGCATCCTAGTATATATTTCAGCAAGAAAAAAAATTAAAAGTGAGGAGTTCTCACCGAGGGTTCCACTCCGCCATTCTACTTCTGAACTTCTGAACCATTTGGATTTTTTTGAAAGTCCAATGCAGTCCTTACCACGTTGTTCATAATAAAAATTATATTTTTATTGCTTCATTCCAATAATTAAAAATCATATTTTTATTCTTCCTATAATATAAAAATCATATTTTTATTCTTTTTAAAATATAACCTTTCCTATTATAAAAATATAATCTTCTCCTATATAAAAAAATATAATCTTTTCCTATATAAATATATTATCTTTACCAAAATAAAAATAATATCTTTACCTAAAATAATATTTTTATTCTCTATAAATAAAAATAAAAATCCTATACCTTTTCTAATCAAAGATCTAACCCTGTTATATAAGAAAAATGGCTGATTTTATATACTAAATAAAAATAAGAAGCTAAAAACTCCCTTTCCGGTCAAAGGGGGAGGTCGGCATCGAGGTTGCGGGTCTTGGGGTGCTGCGGCGGAGATTGGCCGGTGGTGGCGCGCCTGAGGCGACGTCAGTGGCCAGGCGAGGCGCTGCTCGTCAGTGGGGTGGTGGCACCATGATTTGAAACAGTTTTGGGATGGGGTGCTACGCTAGAAGGGGGAAGAACAAGCTGTGGGGAAGTCGTCAATGGCAGAGGGGGAGGACCGGAGGCGGCTACCGTGGGGGGGAAGGAGGCGCCGGAGGTGCGGTGGTCCGGGAAGACGTGGCGGCGACGGAAATTGGGGGAAGGGGTTGAAGGATTTGGGGATCGGAGGCTAACGGGTTTTTTTTTATTTCTTGCGTTGACCTTATTGAGAGAATAGAGGGAAATATAGTATATATTATATTATATATTTATTTAATCCCATAAAGCAACTTTTTAATTCGAACCCCAAATTGAACTCACCGACTGTCGCCCCTAGATAATTACCCTCATTTCGAACACAATGGGATATGTATCGTAAGCTGATTCGATCGTTTCGCTCAGTTTCCATTAAAATTAAAATATAAATCTATATATTGAATTTGAACGCACATTTAAATTTACCGGGGCCACATACAGACTCTAAAAATTCCCGAAAAATATTTTCTAGATTCGTATTGATGATACGGTCCTAACAAAACTAATTTTGTCAAATTTGAAGACCGTTTGAAAAATGGCCCTTTTCTGGTCGATCTAAATTGACTGAAACTATCAAAACACGTTTTCCTACACCACGCTCACATATTTCTTTCAAAAATTATGAATTTTGAAACCTAGCAATAACTTGACATCCCGGATCCAACAAAAGTGGTTTCGTGGAAAACAGAGATCGTTTGCAAAATTTCCATTTTTAAGGGCTATATTTTCCATAGCGACTATTCTGAATTTTCATCTGGGTATAACTTTTTATCCCTGCTATGAAATTTCAATTTTTTGGATTCGTTGGAAAGATATTTTCAAATAGATTATAATATTTTTGGTTTCGCCAAAATCCGGTTTATTTTGAATCTTGTACATATATTTAAACTTTGAAATCGAATTTTCAAACTACCGCGCCATTTCCAATTCCTTTTATAATTAAAATAAAAAATTTATATTCTAACGACGATTCAAATAAATATATACATCCTATTTCTATTCAAAATAAATTTCTCGTCGTTATTATTTGAAATAATTCATTTTAAATATCCAAAATTCACTAAAATTGTCAAAATAAATTTTTTTAATTGGCTCAGATTTCCAAATTATTACAGGAATTGAGGGCTAAATCTAAGGGGAACTTTTCTAAGAGACCTATCAAGGGAATGGATTCAAAGAGTGAGGATTTTGAAAAGGAACTTTAAAATTCGAAATATTTTATATTTTCAACATAATTTATATTTCAGAATAAGCTCTCTCTTGAGTGATTCTATTGATGATTCTACTCATTCTAACTATCCTATCTCTAATGTGTTTTAAAACCCAAAGGTATTTATCAAACCGAAGCTCTAATGCCAATTTAGTAATGACCTGCTTTCTCGACCACTTCAAGTCAAGCATTAAACAAACTTAAATCGTTCGAAATAGCATATTGTTATTACTTATGAGGTTTAATAGAATCAATACATAGAATCATAGATATAGAATAAAATAATATCTCACAACAAAATAATTTTATATAATATATTATAGTTAGACCAAAAAATTACGCAGCGGAAGTTTGCACATATATTTAAAAAAATAGAGAAATAGCCGAAGCAAAAGCGAGCGTCTTTAAGAATCTTCAGCTTCTTCAACTACAGATTCTAAGTTGTAAAACTTGGTCTAACCTGAGTGTTATACAAAAAACAAAACGCTCGAGTCACGATTAACTTCATTCAAGTAAATTAACATCAATAAAATACTAAAATAAAATAGCAAATTTGAACTTGTATTTAAGATCAAATTTCATATATGCCTATAACAGTAAGCATTCGTAGTCAAAATATATTTGGCAAAGAATCTACGTCTTAAGTTACTAAATAAAACAAGTAGTCACTAAATTTTCTAATGTATTCTTATGACAATTAGTCTTGGTTAGCCTAAACTTGGTAAATAATAAAAACAACTCGTGGTGCAAGTTTACAAAACTTAGCAAGGGTACATATACAGATATATATTTTTATACAGGTTTCCAATATGATAAGGATAGGGAACCAAAGATGTGCAGCAAGTGCAAATGTAATGGCCAACATGTACACAAGTGATGTGTAGGGCATTATTTCAACAAAATTATATGAAATAGAAAATTAACCTGTGGAAAGACCATTATTAATAGTACAGTTCAAGCTCTCAGGGTAAACTTGTAAGAAAAAAGAGTCAGCGGTTTCCTTTCTTCCCCACACCAAGGCAGATGCGTACAAAAATGTCGGCATATTTCAGATTTACTCAGCGTGAACCAAAATGTGTTCAAGTTCCGAAATCATGCAATGTGCGAGCAATTTCAACTCAAGAAATCTAATAATGCCATACAAGTTCAGGCCGTGTTCAGGTAAATAAAGCACAATACATGTATATATTTCAAGTTTCGAAGGGCCCATGGTATGTTCCCAATTTATGGCAGCAATTGATAGCAGGATGTGAGTATCCTCATTAACAGGAAAGTCAAATAATTGATGACAAACGAATTGATCACTGCTTGATAAAGAAATCAATACAAGGAAATCTGTGGTTTGGATGCAGGCCAAACAAAATATAGAAGGGACAGGGTGCTTTTCTCCATGTTACTATACAATCACGTGTAAAGCTACACGAGAATCTGTGTGCGTGTATGTATACATATACGTTTTTAAACGGTTTAAAATGTGTGTCACAATACTTCTAACAGAAAAATAATAATAAATCCACAGTTACCAATATATATAAAGCAACAGTGTACATACATAGAATAATACATGAGTATATATACACATATATACACACACAGACATACCCGTCCTAGCACATATACACACACACACACAACCAAAATCATTAATTCTAATGGCATGGTGAGCAACTCAAATCAAGTTAAATAATCAAGTCTGAAAATACACAACTTCGTGTGTGTATATTTATATATATACATATACATACATACATACATATATATATATATGTACATACGAGTGCATGTATATACATATATAAATTTTAAACTGTGTGAAGCACATGTATTTCTAGATTTACACATTGGGGCAAGGGACCACAAATTACAAGTGCAACAAATCAACATTCAAGCACAACAGTACAACCATCACATGCAAAGAAACGAGGTCCAGCAGCTAGTGCGGCTGACATGCAGCAAGATAGAGGCTGCATTGAAATAGTAAAGCACAATGAAAAATGATCAAACCAAGAACAAGTACATGTTAAACTAACTTAGGGCATTACAATACAAGTTTTCAACTTTCAAAGAAAAATAGGATATATTCCAGATTATCCTGACAAGGCAGCATGTGTGGCATAACATGTTTTTATACAACAAAACAAGAGTGCAAATGGATATAATGAGTGAACTGTCCACCAATCATCATAGATCTAGCTATATGTGCATGTATCTATACAAATATATACACATATTAATATATATATATATATATATATATATATACACACACACACGTTTGCAAACACATATACACATGTAGCTAAATTTGTTGGCATGGTAAAACTTACTTGAATAGTTAAAAATATCAATATAGATTGTGTGTATAACGTATGAAAAAATGTCATGACTTTCCAATATGACCAAATTGCCAAGTATCATGGTTGACACAAACTTTTTTGTGCAAATCAAAGGCAACATGAGGTTTCGTGTTTTCAGAACAAGACAAGGGTGTTAACCAAAATGTCTATTCATGTCTTACAAATTCAAGTCAAGTGGGGTGTTTTAAAATATGCTGATCTATTATAGGCATGGAGCAAAATACATGTATACACAGACGTACATCCATGTATGCACATATATATAATCCACCTACACAAGTGCAAGTACCAAAAACAAATTCAAGGTATTAAGCACATGGGCATATAGGTTGGACGTACAAATCAATTAAGGCAAACAAATCTTGCCATACCAAACAAATCACAGCAATAGCTAAGACAACAAGCATAGAGAAATACCAAAATTTCAGGTCATTGTAAAATGACCGAGCCACTTTTAAATCAAGTCATACGCAAGATGGCTTAGGCATATATGTCCAACGAACACAAGAAATAACAGTAACAACATACCAAGCAATGAAATGACAAAATGAAGCAGCGCTTTCTATGTACAATATGATATATATATATATATATATATATATATATATATATATATATATATATAGGTAGGATCAAGAGCACCCCAAATAGTGCAGCACCCCTTTAGCCCCCGGATTTCCACCACATATTCCTCATTCTCTCTCTTCCCACTAACTCTCTCTCCTTCCACTAACGCATTTAATTATAAATGAGTGGTCCTTATTAAGGGGAAATTGAGGTGCTATGGAACCCTCCTCATATATATATATGTATGTATGTATGTATGTATGTATGTATATGAGGAGCGTTCAGTGGCACCCCAAATAGTGCAGCACCCCTTTAGCCCCCCTGATTTCCACCGCACATTCCGGTTTCTCTCTCCTTCCACAAATTCTCTCTCCCCATTAACTTATTTAACTATAAATGGGTGGCTCTCCTTCGGATGCAAAAGGGGTACCATATAACCCCATATATATATATATATATATATATATATATATCAAATCAAGATAGAGAAAACATGGCATGCTGATATGCCACAAAGGCAAAAATAAGAAAAATAACAAGTGTAGCATGCAACAATGAAGGGACAGTAAACAAGGTCAAAAGCATTGCTAACCAATTTAGTTTGATATTGTAGTTATAATACTTGAATGAAAGAAAATCGTGAGGGAAAATCATATATATAGCCGTGTTTTCTTAAGAGTGTCGAGTTTTGGAGCGGTGATAGTGGGTTGGTGACGGCCTTAGGTGCTGGTTGGTCTTTGATTTTGTGACGGCCCGCCCCGCACCAACCTGCATTTCCTCCGAAAGTGCGCTGTACACATGCCCGACTAGCACGGGACGGTCGTCAGAAGAAAGGAAAGAAGGGAATTAACTAAACGAGGAACCTGTAGAATGTCTCACAGCGCATGAAATAAAATATAATAATAACATACTTGACATAAAACAGGTGAGACAGTGCATAAGCTGATAACTAAAATCAACATCAACATCAGAGCAGCGGAAATCCAAATACAGCTTATTACAACTTTCCAAATTTACTGTCTCTAAACAAAAGAAAGCTAAAGTAGAAGATGCACCACTAATGCCCAAGCAGTGATCTTCAACAACACAGGGAGAATACTATATATATATATATTACGTGGAAGCCTCCTGCTCATCTCCAGATCATCTACCCGTGCATCTCCAGCTAACCTGTCTCTAGTCTGCTCGTGTGAGCACCCAGAGTAATAAGAGGAGACATAAAACTTTGGGTCAGACATAAAGCCTGGTATGAGCGATAAGCATCTAACAGAACAATAACAGTTATACTAAACCATACCTGAACCTGGACCTGCAACCAAAGAGTTAGTACCACATACCGTACAGTACTCTAAGGTGCCTTAATAAATAGTGTAAAGAATACGGGGGTGGGGTGTGCATGTCATAATGATAGCAAACAAATCATCCATAGCAACCATCCTCACATCTCTCACTCAGTGCGTAAAGCATACGATGTCCACCACTGTCAATCACTAGACCCATTGAAGTAGTGGCGGAGTTCAACTTGTACAACTACTGCTACTACCAAGCTTACCACATGGAGTCATGACCAAATCTTTACAAATGACCCCACTTCATTGGTTTATAGCCCTTTAGTCGTACCTAGGCCATTTCAGCCCTGAATCCATTCACATACTTCCCATACATAGTGATCCAAAGTCATAAACATCGACTGCACCTTGGCACACGTCCCGCAGCAAAGCCCAATCATGAAGTGAACTCATCGGTTCCCAACTGGATCCTGAGCTCTAACTTCCCACATTGGACTACCTTTGCATCTCGGGTTATTGGTCAATACTGGGTCGTGTCGGGTTCTCCTTCTAGCCATCGGTTCGGGTCGGGTCCTCTTCTTCGGGTCGGTTTGTAGTCTTCTCCTGTAGCGGTTCGGTTCGGGTCCACAGCGTCGCATCGGTTCGGGTCGGGTGTCCCCCTTCGGGTCGGGTCGGGTGCCATCTCCCTTCTAGTTCGTGCTTCCGCTCCGATCCGCTCCCTCGTTCTTCACGTGCTCCGATCCGATCCCTCCTTCGCCATTTGATCCGCGTGGCCTTCCCTCTTGCCAGTTCTCCCAAGTGTTAAGTTCCGATCCGAGCCCTTCGTCTCCAAGTCGATCTGATCCCCAGCTTAACCAACATGGCCTACCTTTTCGCCGAGCCTCTTTTGTGCCAGACTCCGATTCGGGTTGGGTTCCTTGCTCAGGTCTCCTATCCGATCCGAGCTCATATCCGATCCGATCCGAAACCCTGCACAACTTTCTGCAACTTTTTCCAGCAACTTGTTTACGCCATTCGACGACGTTTTCGACAAATCTAACTATACTAATCAATCACAAATCATCCCAAACAGTCATAGCAACATAGCAAACTTACCACAAACACCAAAACAATGAATTTACATGTCAAAATGGATCAAATATACCCAAAATCCCATTTTTCCCTTAAGCATGATTAAATAAAACTAATCATAGGGTTAACGAAACTTAATCAAATCGAACCAAATTTCTAACAGAGGCATAGAATATTATTTAAGAATTTCTAAACATTTTTCCAGAATTTATTAGTGTATAAATTCGCTAATCTTCACTAATTACCCTTAATTAACTGTAATTAGTGCCAAAACGATGCTAATCACTCACCTTGGCCACAAAATAAAACACCAAATCTGAAATACTCTCTGTTTGGGTCGAATTCCTATGTAAGCAGCAGCTCCAACCTTGCTCTGTTGCTATTTGGCCCTGATTTGATGCAGTTTAGGATTAATCTTCACTAAAAATGTGTTTTGGAGTAGTTTTAGAGGATGGGGCTATTACTAGGGTCTCAAGAAGGTTTGTGGCGGCTCAAAACTGAAATGAAAGTGATTTCCTAACCCTATTCAGCCCTCCTATGCCTCTAAACCCGAAATTCCCCTCTGGGCCTAGCTGCTAACCACCCGGTTAAGCCCAATTAGCTAAAATTAACCCTCTAAATCTTCATTCAGCCATATCTCCCAAACGGTAAGTCCGTTTAGCTATTATGACCACTCTACGGAAAGAAAAACCATCATCCGGAGCCAATGGAAGTGGTTTCAGGTCAAAATTCCTTTCCAGTCAAAAGTTATGGCCAAAACAGTGCCAACTAGGGGTAAAATGGTCATTTAAAAATCGGGAAAAATCATGAACATGGGAAATGACCCCAATAGTCGCCTCCCAAAGTTACATGACCATACGACTTCATATGTGAGAGAAATAAATATTCTACGGTTCTATGATGCGTAAAATACGGGTCGTTACACTCTCCCCCCTAAGAAATTTCGTCCCCGAAATTCCTTAACCCAAAACATACAAAAAATCCCGCATGCTTAACAACCACATACAACAATCAAACATGCAAAACAAGCAAACAAGCCTATCCTAGCATGCGGAAAACTAAATCGAAGTTAAAATCTTACCAGGCAAAGAGTTCTGGATATGTCTTCCTAATGTTCTCCTCTGTCTCCCAAGTACAATCATCCTCGTCCTCGCTCCACTGAACCTTGACTAGCTTCACCGCCTTCCTTCGAAGTTGCTTCATGTCATGCTCGACAATACAGGCCGGCTTGCGGTTCCCAACCGCCTCGGGTTCTACTTCGAAGTCCTCTAACTGATCAGGTGAAATAGTCATATCTGGGTCGTGAACGAACTTCCTTAGTTGGGAAACATGAAATACGATGTGAACTCCCGCCATCTTCTCTGGTAAGTCAATTATGTATGCCAAATTCGCGATTGGTTCAAGAACAGGGAATGGGCCAACAAATCTTGGTGCTAACTTGCCTCTCCTGCCAAATCGTATCACGCTCTTCAACGGAGAAATCTTGACAAACACCAAGTCACCAACGGAGAATTTTAAGTCACTTCTCCTCTTATCAGCATAACTCTTCTGCCTATCTTGGGCAGCTTTCATTCGTTGTTGAATGATCTTGATTTTATCTGAAGTTTCCCTCACCACATCTGGTCCAAGCATAAACTTCTCGCCAGTCTCTATCCAACATGATGGTGAGTTGCACGGTCTTCCGTACAAAGCTTCATATGGAGCCATACCGATACTGGATTGGTAGCTATTATTATATGCAAACTCTACTAGATGCAAATGGTCATCCCATGATCCACCAAAATCCAATATACATGCTCTCAAGAGATCTTCCAAAATACGATTCACCCTCTCCGTCTGACCGTCGGTCTGAGGATGATATGCGGTACTGAGATGTAACTCTGACCCTAGAGCCTCTTGTAAGCTCTTCCAAAACCCACTAGTGAACAACGGGTCTCGGTCACTCACAATGCTTTTAGGTACCCCATGAAATCTCACTACCCACTTCATATACAATTATGCTAACTTAGCTGCCGTTCTGGTCGATTTGACTGGTATGAATCTTGCACTCTTAGTCAATCGATCCACGATTACCCAAATGCTATCATATCCCGACCTAGTCCTTGGTAAACCATCGATGAAATCCATCGAGACTTGCTCCCATTTCCATTCAGGAACTTCTAATGGTTGTATTAACCCACTAGGCTTCTTTTTCTCATCTTTAACTAGCTGGCAATTCATGCATTTGGATATAAACTTCCCAATGTCTCTTTTCATTCCTTCCAAGTAGTAGGTATGCTTCATATCTCGATACATCTTGTTACCACCGGGGTGTATAGTCAATTTTGAGTGATGACATTCTCTAAGCACTTCATCTCTCAATCCATTGACATTGGGTACAACAAGCTTTCCATTCTTTCTAAGCCATCCATCTCAATCAAGCCCATACCTGTTCATCTCCTCATCGATACCCATCTCTAACTCGGAGATGGTTTCCAATAGGTTAGGATCGTCCCTCTGACTAGAGCCGATCCGCTCAATCAAGGTGGGTCTGACCGTCAAACGTGCTAACTTTTTTGGATTCAATTCGCACTTTGGTCTGAAATCAAACCCCACGATATACTCCAGTTGCTTCCATTAAAGAAACATAGCCCCTAAACTGGCATGTCTCCACTCAATGCATTAGCCACCGCATTGCCCTTTCCTGGTGTATATGCGATGTGAAAATCATAGGAAGCCAAGAATTCTAACCACCTTTGTTGCCGGAGATTTAGATCCTTCTGGGAGAAGAGATACTTCAACGACTTATGATCTGTAAACAGCTCTAATCTTTCTCCCAAGAGATAGTGTCTCCACATCTTTAACGCGAACACGACCGCCGCCAATTCCAAATCATGGGTAGGGTATCTTCTCTCGTGCGGTTTCAATTGCCGACTTGCATAAGCTACAACCTTACCGCCTTGCATCAATACAGCACCCAGTCCGGTACCACAGGCATCCGTGTATACCGTCATCTCTTCATTCCCCTTAGGAATGACTAACACTGGTGCGCTTGTCAACTTGTCCTTTAGACTCTTGAATGCATTCTCGCACCTTTCATCCTAGACAAAAACTTGATTCTTCTTGGTCAACTAGGTCAACGGTGCTGCTATCTTGGAGAAATCTTGGATAAACTTACCATAATATCCAGCTAACACAAAGAAACTTCTTACATCTGTTGCATTCTTGGGCGTAGGCCAATCCTGTACCGTAGCCACATTTGCCGGGTCCACGGCAATACCATTCTCTGATACAACATGGCCCAAGAACCTCAATTCTCTCCTCCAGAAGTGACACTTAGAAAACTTTGCTTTCAATTGGTGTTTTCTCAACACCTCCATCACTATTCTTAAATGTTCCTTGTGCTCTTCCTCTGTCCTCGAATAGACCAAAATATCATCAACGAATACAAGGACAAACTTATTCAACTGATCTCTGAGTACCCTATTCATAAGATCCACAAAATATGCTGGGGCATTGGTCAGCCCAAATGGCATGACCAACCACTCATAAAATCCAGACGGCGTTCGAAATGCCGTTTTAGCTATACTCTCAGCTTCCACTCTAAGCTGATGAAAACCTGTCACGAGATCCAACTGAGAAAATACTCTCGCGCCGCTCAACTGATCGAACAAATCATCTATTCGCGGTAGAGAATACTTGTTTTTCCTCGTCACTTTATTCAACTCGCTGTAGTCTACACACAAACGAAGGGAACCATCGGCCTTGGTAGCAAACACAACTGGTGCTCCCCATTCAGAAACACTCCTTCTGATAAATCCCTTCTTCAAAAGGTCGCTGACTTGCACCTCGAGCTCTCGCTTCTCCCTTAGTGCCATACGACGAATTGGCATCACTATAGGTCTGGCATCTTTTACCAAATCAATACGGAACTCAATCTCTCGGTGTGGTGGAAGCCCGGTCACTTCTTCGAAAACATCCGTATACTGGCCAACCACGGGCAAACCTGACAACTCACTATGCGGAATGTCGAGAGAGTTTAGAAAACTAGCCAATACCCCTTCACTGGGTAGACCACCAAACACTATCCTCCGCCCATCATCCGCTCTAGCTGTCACCAAAAAGCCCTCACAGTCTACCACCACCCCGTACCTTTGGAGCCAATCTACTCCCAAAATAATGCCAAACCCAGTAAATCCCAAAAAAAAGCAATCACAAACAAACATGCATCCATGACTCGATAAGACCACATTACGACAAATCATGCTAAGGCTAGTCGAACCACCAATCGAGTTCGTCACTACTAAAGGTATATCGACAATCTCGGGCTCCAATCCTAACTTATCTACCAGGTCACTAGATATGAAAGAACTGGAAGCTCCAGTATCAAACAAAACTCTAACAGGAACATCATAAACAGAAAGCATACCTTGAATGACGACATTCTTTCCCTTCTCCGCCGCTGTTGGGGCATTCGACGAAGAAGGAATAGCATTAAGGGCATAGGCTTTCACCATTTGCTTTTCTTTAGGGAGTTGCGGACACTTGTCCTTGTGATGTCCCATTTGGCCACAGTTGAAGCACTTCTTATCCGCTGGCTTGACCCGACAATTACTAGCATAATGGCCCTTCTTACCACAGCTGAAGCACTCAACATCTTGCTTATTCTTTTTCTTCTGGCCATCCTTAGCCTGATTCTGCTTTCTCTTATTCTGGGAACCACCCTTGCCTCCACCACTTGCTTGTGGTTTTGGCTCCTCTGCAGATGCAACCTCAGTCTTTGGCTTAGGGTAGAGACTTTCTGACCTCAATGCTTTCCCCATAATCGACTCAAACGTCTCATCGATGTGGTTAATAATCCTTTCCCCCAAGTACTGATCCAAACCAGTTATGAATTTCTCATTCTTCTTCTCGGCAGTATCAATAAGAGATAACCCATATTTTGACAAAGTGTCGAATTCAGCAATATACTCCGAGACAGCTCTGCCATTCTGCTTGAGCTCCAAGAATTTCTTAAACAGCACTGACTTCTGAGCAGCTGGAATGAACTTCTCGCTAAAGCGATCCTTAAGCTGCTCCCAAGTAATCTGATCTTCAGGAGTAGCTGCCTTTATAGCGTTCCACCAATTCATTGCCCGCCCTTGCAGCTGACGGGACGCTAGCTTTCTCCTCATCGCATCCTCGATATCCAAATCCTCGAAGATACGTTCGCAACTATCCAACCAATCTTGAACATCCGTGGCCGACTCCGTTCCGTGAAACGGCTTCCCACCAAGGCTAGTATAATCCTTATTTAGCTTGGCGAAGTCGACCCTCGGCGCCTGCACTATTGGACCACCACCATTTCCACCATTGGGAGCTGCCCTTTGTACAACCCTAAGCATCTCTCTCATGAGGTCAGTAAACATCATCCTCATGTCAGCAGCATTCCCATTATTGGCTCCCCTACCAACACCTCTAGTATATCGGCTCATCGTCAATCTGAAAAAGGAAACGATTAACGACTCCATGGTGGTGCTAGTGCAGTACGACTTCATTATTATACTACTAATAGTATATATATATATAGCTTTAAAAACCAAAATAATCACAAATACGCTCTCTCGTATACGTATATTATCTCTCCCTGATAATTTCCCTAGGTTAACTACGCAACCTCGCTCTGATACCAAGTGTGACGTCCCGCCACGCACCAACCTGCATTTCCTCCGAAAGTGCGCTGTACACATGCCCGACTAGCACAGGACGGTGGTCAGAAGAAAGGAAAGAAGGGAATTAACTAAACGAGGAACCTGTAGAATGTCTCACAGCGCATGGAATAAAATATAATAATAACATACTTGACATAAAATAGGTGAGACAGTGCATGAGCTGATAACTAAAATCAACATCAACATCAGAGCGGCGGAAATCCAAATACAGCTTATTACAACTTTCCAAATTTACTGTCTCTAAACAAAAGAAAGCTAAAGTAGAAGATGCACCACTAATGCCCAAGCAGTGATCTTTAACAACACAGGGAGAATACTATATATATATTACGTGGAAGCCTCCTGCTCGTCTCGGGATCATCTACCTGTGCATCTCCAGCTAACATGTCTCTAGTCTGCTCGTGTGAGCACCCATAGTAATAAGAGGAGACATAAAACTATGGGTCGGACATAAAGCCTGGTATGAGCGAAAAGCATCTAAACAGAACAATAACAGGTATACTAAACCATACCTGAACCTGGACCAGCAACCAAAGAGTTAGTACCACATACCGTACAATACTCTAAGGTGCCTTAATAAATAGTGTAAAGAATACGGGGGTGGGGTGTGCATGTCATAATGATAGCAAACAAATCATCCATAGCAACCATCCTCACATCTCTCACTCAGTGCTTAAAGCATACGATGTCCACCACTGTCAATCACTAGACCCATTGAAGTAGTAGCAGAGTTCAACTTGTACAACTACTGCTAGTACCAAGCTTACCACATGGAGTCATGACCAAATCATTACAAATAACCCCACTTCATTGGTTTATAGCCCTTTAGTCGTACCTAGGCCATTTCAGCCCTGAATCCGTTCACATACTTCCCATACATAGTGATCCAAAGTCATAAATATCGACTGCCCCTTGGCACACTTCCCGCAGCAAAGCCCAATCATGAAGTGAACTCGTCGGTTCCCAACTGGTTCCTGAGCTCTAACTTCCCACATTGGACTACCTTTGCATCTCGGGTTATTGGTCAATACTGGGTCGGGTCGGGTTCTCCTTCTAGCCATCGGTTCGGGTCGGGTCCTCTTCTTCGGGTCGGTTCGTAGTCTTCTCCTGTAGCGGTTCGGTTCGGGTCCACAGCGTCGCATCGGTTCGGGTCGGGTGTCCCCCTTCGGGTCGGGTTGGGTGCCATCTCCCTTCCAGTTCGTGTTTCCGCTCCGATCCGCTCCCTCATTCTTCACGTGCTCCGATCCGATCCCTCCTTCGCCATCTGATCCGCGTGGCCTTCCCTCTTGCCAGTTCTCCCAAGTGTTAAGTTCCGATCCGAGCCCTTCGTCTCCAAGTCGATCCGATCCCCAGCTTAACCAACATGGCCTTCCTTTTCGCCAAGCCTCTTTCGTGCCAGACTCCAGTTCGGGTCGGGTTCCTTGCCCAGGTCTCCTATCCGATCCGAGTCCATATCCGATCCGATCAAAAACCGTGCACAACTTTCTGCAACTTTTCCCAGCAACTTGTTTACGCCATTCGACGACGTTTTCGACAAATCTAACTATACCAATCAATCACAAATCATCCCAAACAGTCATAGCAACATAGCAAACTTACCACAAACACCAAAACAATGAATTTACATGTCAAAATGGATCAAATATACCCAAAATCCCATTTTTCCCTTAAGCATGATTAAATAAAACTAATAATAGGGTTAACGAAGCTTAATCAAATCAAACCAAATTTCTAACAGAGGCATAAAATATTGTTTAAGAATTTCTAAACATTTTTCCAGAATTTATTAGTGTATAAATTCGCTAATCTTCACTAATTACCCTTAATTAACTGGAATTAGTGCCAAAACGATGCTAATCACTCACCTTGGCCACAAAATAAAACACCAAATCTGAAATACTCTCTGTTTGGGTCGAATTCCTATGTATAGCAGCAGCTCCAACCTTGCTCTGTTGCTATTTGGCCCTGATTTGATGCAGTTTAGGATTAATCTTCACTAAAAATGTGTTTTGGAGTGGTTTTAGAGGATGGAGGCCATTATTAGGGTCTCAAGAAGGTTTGTGGCGGCTCAAAACTGAAATGAAAGTGATTTCCTAACCCTAATCAGCCCTCTTATGCCTCTAAACCCGAAATTCCCCTCTGGGCCTAGCTGCTAACCACCCGGTTAAGCCCAATTAGCTAAAATTAACCCTCTAAATCTTCATTCAGCCATATCTCCCAAACAGTTAGTCCGTTTAGCTATTATGACCACTCTACGGAAAGAGAAACCATCATCCAGAGCCAATGCAAGTGGTTTCATATCAAAATTCCTTTTCAGTCAAAAGTTATGGCCAAAACAATGCCAACTAGGGGTAAAATGGTCATTTAAAAATTGGGAAAAATCATGAACATGGGAAATGACCTCAATAGTCGCCTCCCAAAGTTACATGACCATACGACTTCATATGTGAGAGAAATAAATATTCTACGGTCCTATGATGCGTAGAATACGGGTCGTTACAGATTTGGTGAAGGGTTGACTGGCTGTTGTAAGAGGCGTTCTCGGGAGGTTACAATGGCTTCGACGTTAGTGGAGACAAACATACAATCGAAGCTAGCTAGCACTTCGATTGAAGGAGGCTAGTGATAAGGCAGGTGAGATGGTGGCTTTGAAGGCGATTTGGCGATGACCGATTTGAAAGAGGATGGAGGCGACCGAACTCGATTTTTAAGGAAGAAAATTTCGATTTTAGGGAAAAACTTCGGTTGGAATAAAATAAAGATGTGGAATGGTTTCCTCTCATATGATTGAAATAAGAAGGAAGGGAAGGGAGAAAAGGCAAACAAAAGTAGAGGAACACGTGGAGTTGTTTTTTAGAGGCAAGCTGACACGTGTTTTAATGTGTTGTTTAAACTTTAACAAGTGTGATGTAAAATGTTAACAAAATATTTATTTTAACAAATTTCTAATAAAATAATTTCTCTTTAAATTGATTTTCGATTTTAGTGATGAAATAATTGTAGTTTTTTAGGTTTTAATTTTCTCAAATTCTAATAATGTTAAATTTCTACAATTTATTCTGATTTAAGAATCAACATTATATAAGAGTTCAATTTCATGCTTATTTTACATTAACAAGGTTAAGTGCAACGTATCGAATTAAGTTATTGTTTTGAAACCAATACATATGTCTTAAGGTTTATTCAAATCCAAGTTTAAAATATACATTAATTTTTTAATCTTTATGTTAAATTTTGAAATCAAATTCAAATATTCAAACAAGTTAGTTCTCAATAAATTATGATGTAAATAGACGCTTGGTTTTTGACTAAACCAGTCAAACTTAAATATCAAAATTTAATTCATATTTACGCGATTTTATAAAAAAAAACAAGTTCAAATAAACTAGATATAATTCTTTTTAAATGAAATCTCAAGTATAACATTTATTCCAACATTATGTTTTATATTAATTTCATATTTAAATAAAGCATTTATTCCAACATTATATTTTATATTAACTTCATATTTAAATGTCAAAATAATAGGGTCGTTGAAGGAGGGGTACCCGAATGACCCGAAGGTCCATAGAGTTCCCACAGGATTGACCCAAAGGTCTAGTACTAGGGATCAAATAAGAGCATATCACAAACTCACAGTCAATAACCCAAGTAGTGGTAATTATGCGTCATATACCATACGTTCCCACAACTGGTACACTAGCCACTAGCCAATTCTACACTAGAAATCACATGAACACTGAAAACACGGAAACATAGAAAAACACAAAACACTAGAGAATACAGAGGTAATTACTTTGGTATTCGAGTTGGGAATTAAATGATCCCGTATACCTTCGCGTCCCATACCATGAAATTTATGATACCATTTAATCACCGTCACGCCTACTCGAAGGATGCAAAATCGTGTGATTATATATATATATATATATAATACTTGATTTTGCAAAAAAAATAACTATAAAACGATTCCGAAAAACATTTAGACTATTTCTTTATATCTGTATAATTAGAAAATATACATATTATAGCCTTAAGATGACTTCAAAACTAAAACATGAAAACTGATTTATCCCAATGTGATAAGAAAATCTATATATATTTGCTTGAAAATAACTTTAAAAAATGTGCACGTATCATAAATTCACCGAAATTCATTGTGGAACTTAGTTCAAAAACCAACACCAAGCTATGAATTTAAAACACGAATTAATTGATAATGTAGTCTTCTAATATCTAGATTGAAGCCACAAGAAATTCATCACTAAAATTCATCATAAAAATTCATCAACGAGCCAAGTATCAACCATCAAAACACTCCAAAACAATGCCCTATAAGCCAAAGAGTTGCTTGCACAACACTCTGTTGATAGGTTGACCTATGTGTCGACTAGGGTATCAGCACTGGAACACCACGCCTCCGTTAAGGTCACTCACAGAGGGAATGCCTTAACTTCGGTGGAGCATTATAGGTAAAAGATGCAGATAAACTACAAGACAAACAAATAAAGCAGTGGAAAATAAAGTCATTTTATAAACAACTTAACTCAGTCAAGATTTTACAACAATTTCCTCAATTATACTTAAATGTAATACATAGAAGTTCTGTCTTGATTTAAAAACTTCCAAGAATAAAAGAAGCATAAAAACAATGATATTCCCCGATGAAGCATGAACCAGCCATAGCCGTGGAAGAGAGATTCCAAAGCGATACACCAACTAATCTTCAAGCTTGGAAAGAGAAGAGGTCCAAGTTAGGTTGAGCTATTCCCTCCTTGACTACCTGGGGCCGGGGGGGGGGGGGGGAGAAAAGAGGCGAAAAACAAACTAGGTCGGACATAAGTCTGGTAAGTCCAGTGATATTTCATCGTGCAAACAAGATAAAGGATCATGACATGAATAAACCGAAAATAGGACAATACCATAAAAACAAGGTAACTAAAGACAAGATAAGTGCAAGGTGAACTGAATGCGCTTCTACTTTTTCTCTGCTTCGCTACTACTCAGTTAATCTGATTTCTATATTTATCTCTGCACCATGTAACCAGTGTCCCAACTAGTAATCTGTATAAAATGATAATCATGATCCCAACCCCCATAATTGTGGTAGCCTTCAGGTGTACATCTATCATGAGGATTCCAGCTCAATCACCCTAATTGCCATGAACATGTTAGATGTACCCTTACCACCCTAACGATCGGCTCCCTACTTGTATTCATTTCCATGTGTCTATGTAAACCGGCCCTCTCTTGCGTGTAGATACCATGTGTTGGTCCCACCATAAGGTGTATCAATCCTTATGATAGCGACCCGACACGATTCAAGATGCACGGTGTATAACTAATGGTACACAGTGCCTGCTTTTTCCCACTCCGGGGTACGTGCACGCCCGTAAACCGTTGGAACCTACACTGACGTACCCCTGCCGCTGCTTTGACAGCATATAATCAGCCCAGTAATCGTGCCCTACCCTGCCTAGTTCAGGGTACCGTGATACATCCATGTGGGTTACTGCAGAAATGGGTCCCCATTACTAGGGTTTCCTATTGGTTAAGTTTGTGGGACTATATTCACTAATATTACCAACCAACCCGATACGTACTTAACCCTCCCATCGATTCAAGCATTTTTAATAAATGGATAAGTTTTGGGGGCCTATATGTACTAATTTTACCCACCTACACGAGATGTTCTTAACCCTTCCATCGATTCAAGCATTTTTAATAAACGGTTAAGTTTTGGGGCCTATATATACTAATATTAACCACCTACACGAGATGTACTTAACCTTCCCATCGATTCAAGCATGTTTATTTAATAGTTAAGTTTTGTGGGCCGATATTTACTAAGATTACCCACCAACCCGTTATGTACTTAACCCAACCACTGATTCAAGCATGTTTATTTAATGGTTAAATTTCGTAGGCCTATATTTACTAATATTACCCACTAACCCGATATGTACTTAACCCTTACACTGATTCAATGTAACAACCCGTAAAATGCGAGCCAGTTTGAAATTTTTATTTTGGCAATTTTAGTGTATTTTGATTATTTAAAATGAATTATTTTAAATAATATCGACGAGAAATTTATTTTGAATAGAATTCGAACGTATATAGTATACGCGTCGTCGTTAGAATATATAATAATTATATATAATTATCAAAGGAATTGAAAATGGCGCGGTAGTTCGAAAATTCGATTTCTAATTTCAAATGAATATACAGAATTCAGTATAAGTCAGAATTGAACGAAACAAGAAATATTTGAATCTGTATAACTATATCTTTGTAACGAAGTTAACAAACTGAGATTTCATCTTAGAAATGATAAGATATGTCCAGTTTAAAATTAGAAATAGTCGCTATGGAATTCAGGCCCTTAAAAATGGACATTTTGCAAACGACCTCGGATTTCGACGAAACCAGTTTTGTTGGGTCCGTGATGTAAAGTTATTGCTAGGTTTCAAATTTCATAATTTTTCGAATCAATATGTGAGCGTGGCAAAAGAAAACGCGTTTGACCAGTTTCAGTTGATTTTAATCGACTGGAAATTGGCCATTTTTCCAAAGGTCTCAGAATTCGACGAAACTAGTTTTGATAGGACCGTATCGTCAATACGAAGCTAGAAAATATTTTTCTGGAATTTTTCTAGTTAGTATGTGACCCCGGTAATTTGAAATGTACGTTTAAAATTCAATATAGTGATTTAAATGAAAATTCAAAAGGAAACTGATTCAAACTATCAAATCAGCTTACGTTACATATCCCATTGTGTTCGGAATGGGGGTGAAACGCTATGGGCGACAGTCGGTGGGCCTCGTTTCGAAGTGGAATAAAAAGTCAACTTCATGGGCTAAAATAAAGTAAAATTAAATTAAATATATAAAATTCTTTTCATATACCCCCCCCTTTTATCTCGTTTTCATTAAACAGAAGGAAAGGAAAAAAAAAATGATGTCGATCTCGATCTTGCCGCAACTCCTCATCGCGGGCCCACCAATGATGCGCCGCCGCCCATCAATCCAGCCCCAACCTCCGGCGCTCCACCATTCTGGCCATCCCGTACTCCTCCTTCCCCGATTGAAGACCCAAACCCCCTGGGCAAACCCGACAGACCCCCCCCCCCTCCAACCCATAACCCGTTAGCATCCAGACCCACGCCAAATCGAGATGGCCGCTCCCCTCCGCTTCGCCAGCGCCTCCTGCCGCCGTTTCTTTCCCCCTCCCCCTTCGCAGATCGGTGAGTATTTTATTTTATTTTATCCTTATATTTTTATTTATTTATTTATTTTATTATTCTGTATTAAAACTGTTTCTTTTATAAAAGATTTTAAAACTATTTTGAAATAGAAAACTGATTTTATAAAGATTAGAAAACTGATTTTATGAAGATTGTAAAACTGATTTTATAAAATGTGAAAACTGAATTTTTTTTAAAAAGGTGAAAACTGAATTTTATTTTAGTATAAAACTGAATTTTATTTTAGTATAAGACTGAATTTTATTTTAGTATAAGACTGAATTTTATTTTAAGGTTTAATATAGGAAAAAGGTTTTAACTTTAAAATAGGAAAAGGTTTTAACTTTAAAAGGAAAAAGATTTGATCTTTATTAGAAAAAAAGGAAAACTTTTTATTAGAAAAGGCGAAGTCTATATTTTTGAAATAGAATTTTTATATATAGAACTTCGATAGAAAAATAGAATTTTTATATATAGAACTTCGATAGAAAAATAGAATTTTTATATATAGAACTTCGATAGAAAAATAGGATTTTTATATATTGAACTTTGAAATAAAAATTCGATTTTTATATATTGAACTTTGAAATAAAAATTCGATTTTTATATATTGAACTTTGAACTAAAAATTCGATTTTTATATATTGAACTTTGAAATAAAAATTCGATTTTTATATATTGAACTTTGAAATAAAAATTCGATTTTTATATATTGAACTTTGAAATAAAAATTCGATTTTTATATATTGAACTTTGAAATAAAAATTCGATTTTTATATATTGAACTTTGAACTAAAAATTCGATTTTTATATATTGAACTTTGAAATAAAAATTCGATTTTTATATATTGAACTTTGAAATAAAAATTCGATTTTTATATATTGAACTTTGAACTAAAAATTCGATTTTTATATATTGAACTTAGAACTAAAAATTCGATTTTTATATATTGAATAGCGAAGTAAAAATGTGATTTTTACGTATGTAGTGAAAGCAGCAACGAAGGTGACAAAAAGGCGAAACGACGAAGACTTCTGCAAATGAAGAGCCGTGGAGCTAGGATAGCTATAAGGTGAGAATTTCTCACCTTTCTATTTCTTTTCTAGTTATATATATATATACTAGGATGCAGACGGTGCTTAGTAGCACCCGACACCCGTCCACAGACCATGGACTTGTTTGATTGGTTGTGTAGTTGGTTAGATTATTTGTTTGAATTGAATTGTTTGGTGAGATGAAATTGATTTGATTGATGTGTGAATGGCGTGGGCCTTCACTAGACCGGGGATAAGGCTAGGCCTTGTCCCGTTTCTAGTATCGTGCCATTATGCCGCCGAAATTTTCTAGAATATGTTAGAAAATAAAAATATCATTTTATTGAAAGAATGAAATGAATAGAAATTCATATGTTGGAATAAAATGTTTTGTCGTTAAAAATATAATTTTTAACGTGAAGAGAATAAAATAAATATTCATTTACAAACCAGACGGTTTGTTTATGTACACCTATTTGAATGACATTGATTGGGACGATAAATTTTACACATCGCCCAACTGCACGAATAAAAATCTGTGTTTGATTGTTTGAAACCCCACACGGGTGTTAGGATGAAATATGCAGTTCACTCATCCTGATTGATTAAATATGTCGATCGATTGATTGACAGGCTGTTATAAGCGTTAGATATTTATATTTGATGCTTATACAGTGTAGTGCACTTTGGTTGATGGTTGATTATTTTTCAATGCTATTATATACATGTGATGTATGAAAATCCATATAATAAACTTTATATGGTAATTGATTGGGCCTCATTCCAATTTGAAAAATAAATAATATTATAAAATAAAAGTTCATGTGTTGACAGTACTCATTCATTGAGATTGGTCATGTGTTGAACGAAATATTTTGATAATAACAACTATTTTGAAAATAGAAATTTATGAAGCCGTGTTGATTAGATTGACGCCATTTTGACGTGAACGATATTTATATCAATTTTAAACGATTTCGAAATGAATTGAATTGAAAACGATTTCGAAATGAATTGAATAGAAAACGATTTCGAAATGAATTGAATTGAAAACGATTTCGAAATGAATTGAATTGAAAACGATTTCGAAATGACTTGAATTGAAAACGATTTCGAAATGACTTGAATTGAAAACGATTTCGAAATGAATTGAATTGAAAACGATTTCGAAATGAATTGAAAACGAATTCAAATTGAATTGAAAGCGAATTGAAATGAATTCAAATTGAATTGAAATTTGAATTGAATAGAAATGAATTTTGAAACGAATATATAAAGAAGAATTCAATTTCGATTTGAATTGAAATGGAAGTTGAAATTGCTTTTGAAATGAATTTAAAGCTATTTATATAATTCGTTTTAAATAGAAATCGACGAAATATATATTATATATATTATATATAATATAATGGCCGGAATAGAACGCGCCGCGCCGCGGCAGTTCGCGAATTTCGACCATTTATTTCAAACGGACATTACGGGAGATCCGACCGTCGGATTCTCCTAAAACCGGAACCGTTGGGTTCGTATCGAAAAGAGCTTTCTAATGAATGTTAGAAATTTGAAATCTAATGGTTGGATTTGGAGATACGTCCAAATCAAATTCGAAAAAGGTCGCTGTAAGTGCAGTTCGATGACCGTTGATGGAAATCGACTGTACATGCCTTGATAAAATTATTAAAAATAGTAATAATTTGTGTAAAATCATAAGAAATGATTTAGAAAGAATTGGGATGAAAAACTCCATATTTGAAAGGATAAAAAAGATTTTTATCGAAATGAACTAGTTTTAAACTAGAATTATAATTCTATTTATTTTTAAATAAATAAATTGAATTTGAAATGGTTTTGAAAATAACCAAAATTTCCAATGATTGCATTGGAGTGGATTTGAATCGAAATTGTCTTCGGAATATCTCGATGTTGGAATTCGTGATATTACAGGTGTTGTTATGGAAATTTGAAAGATATATATTTATATCGTTATTTCCAATACGACATTTGTTAGTCGTAGAATTCGATATTGAATATAAGCCGATATATTTTCTATTCAGAGCCTTGTATTGAATATCGAATGTGATTTGGGTTTGTCGTGAATGGTGTTTTCACTAACACTGTTCTTGAACCCAGTTGAGAAAAGATTAAATCTTTTTATTTAGATTTAATGAAGTGTACCAATTAAATGATATTTAATTGGAATTGAATTGGTATTGATTTTTGGGTTTATCGTGAACAGTGTTTTTAAATAACACTTGTTCTTTAACCCGATAATTAATGGAATGTGATTTTGGGTTTATCGTGAATCGTGTTTTAAATGACACTGATTCTTTAACCCAGATAATGATTAAAACTAAGTGGAGTTTTAATGAATCTTTAATTAGATTGAAAAGATCGAGAATGGAGTATCACCAGTTTTGCTCCAGGCGATAGTTAAATCTTTAATTAGATTTGAACGTGAAATTAAGAAACTAACTGTCGGTTAGCCAAGCAGAATGGTTTTCTGGATATTGATCTGATGTTGGTTTCGGCCTTCGGGGTTAATATTTGGGGAATTATTCTCTTGATTAATTTACGGATAGTGACTGATGAATTGGAATGAGGCGTATGTTGTGTTTGTGTAACACTTATTTAAAATATACGCGAGTTATTCGGGAAGACCGGGTTTATCCCATTCTGAATAACTGATACGACGATAAGTCGAAGATGAAGACGATGGTCGAAGACCGGAGGTCTTCACGTCGTTTGGGTGATAACTGATGATCTTGATTGGGCTGTACACCCAAGAAGATGGAAACAGTTGGTGATCGTCCAGACGTACTTGGAGATCGATGGATATGCGAGGTACTAGGTGCCTCCGGTTTCGTTCAGACCCAGAACGGACTTGTAAATGGACTGTGTGTCTGACATTGGATTTTAGTCTGTGTGATTGATTTCTATTAAATATATATCTGTTTGGCGGCGGAGAATTTATTCTCTTGCTTAACGCCCTCTCTGAGACGTACGAGCTCAGGGGTTATATATTGATGGATATCAAACGCATGGAGTGAATTGCCTGTGTGGCATGCCTAAGTGGCAATTGATCGAGGCTTCTGTTGAAAAGCAAAGTCTTGTGGTGATGATCAAAGCACGGCCTTTGTGGCGTAGCTTTGTGTAACGCTTACCTCGCGTGTTTCACACCCGGTATGAACCAAAAACGGGAGACGGACCTCAGGGAGGGCATGCGTTTCTTTCTAGCTAGAAGTGGCGTCAGTGGTTTTACACGCCCTGACGAGTTTGACTTATGTGGTTGTTGCTGTTGCGAGGCGCCTCGGATTGATCGGTCGTTCTCGAACCGATGGAGTCATTTGTTGGCTCGTTTACGCCCCATAGGGCGGAGAGACGTATTGTTCAGGCACTATAATCCACATCGGTGGACCGGCCCTGACGATCCAAGGGGCAGTTGCGGCTGCTCCGGAGACATGGGCTAGATTGTCTCGAATCGGTTGAGGACTATCTTTTGCCTCGGTTCATAGACGGAAATCCAATTTCCAAATACGTGCCATTTGCGGTTTTATTTGTAAACCTATATATGGCGACATAGTGGTATGGGGCATTCATGCCGCCTATGATTGATACTTATGATTTGAAGTTGTTTCATACACTATGCACTTATAATAGTATCAAATGATTTGTTTTAAACGTATCAAGCATTCTTTGGCTGTTATAAGGGAAAACCCTATCCCCCGGCTTGCGTTGCATTGTGTGATAGGACCTGGGTCTTATAACAGCTTCATTTTTCTTTATTTAGCATTGCGCTGTTTGTTTTATGCACTGGTATTCTTGGGAGGAAACCCGTTCCGTGTTATACGGCGTGGTCCCTTGATTTACCTAATGATTTAAAATAAAGATTAACAACTGTTTTAGTTCTCACACCAGTCACATGACTGACCTGGAGTTTATTGTTTTAACCTAAACTCTGGGTGCCCCTATTTTCGACACGGGCAGCTAGTAGTTTTGGTTTTGCAGATTTATATTCACAGGATCCTGGTTTACAGCTGGAATGATATCCGGAAAGCTTTGTATCCGTATATCTCTTCTAGTTGTGTATTGTATTATTTTCCGCTGCTATGTATTTAAATGTAATTTAAATCTCTGACATTTCTGTGTAATATTTATTTATACTCTGTATATTCTTGTAATCTGATGCACTGTTGTAATATATAGTGAAATGTTCTTCTGTATGCGTTCTGTTGTGGTTTGTTCTCGAACTATCCGACGCTTTCCTTTACGGGGAAGTTGCGGGTCTTTACACGTGGTATCAGAGCTTTGGTTTACAAAGCTCAGAGAACAAGACACATTAGAACCCTACGAAAGAATTCATCAGATATTGGATTAGTAATATCCAATTAGAATGACTCGTTAGAGATAGGATCAGTAGTATCCTAGAACGAGTGTGAAGAGTATATTTTTCAAATGAAAACAAATTTTGTTTTGAAAATTTAAATCAATTATTCGTATTTGATTATTTACTCTATATTGATTAGGACAATCCGATATATAAAGATTTTGCACATATGTCTTGCAAACGTGTATTCGAAGTTTTAATATATTGGGTAGATATAGAATCCCTCTAGTGTCCGGGAATAATTCTGGTGATGGGGCACTGTTGCCAGTATTTATTTTCGAGCGACGAAAGTGAGATTTCTATATATTTCCTATTGACTGGTGTGAGAACCAAAATTAGATAGGGCCTATTGTAGTGGTTTGGCATCAAAAATCTGATTTTTGACTATGCATCAAAGTTATCAATTTGAAATTCTAATTCACTAATTGATTGATGTTTGTGTTGTTTGTTTATTTGTTTGCTAATTTTGAACTATTATGCCTAATTGAATCGAATAATGAACTGTATTGAAGATCGGTCGCATTTGCTTGCATATACATATATATCATTGAACAGGTCATAGCAAGGAGGCTAGAGCAGAGAATAAAATTTGTTTGCCCGACAAATAGGTACATGTTTATTACATAATTTACTGTTTTGTTTGGGTGATGATGATTTTGTGAGCCTATTGGCTAGCCGCTTGGCTTTTTCTTTTTCTTTTTGAGATCTGAAGGACCGGGGAAGCTATTTGAAATTCCCCGATGCTCCCGGTGCAGGGGAGGTTATGGCGAAATTTTTCGAAAATTTAGGGTGTTAGCCAAATTTTTGAAATTTTGAAAATTCTCAGAAACTAAAAAGTTGGAGAATGGAAGCTAGATCGAGCGTAGAGCTGAATAATCAAACCACTTTCGACTTTGTTCCTTTTCGGGGACGAAAAGTTTTAAGTGGGGGAGATTGTAACAACCCGTAAAATGCGAGCCAGTTTGAAATTTTTATTTTGGCAATTTTAGTGTATTTTGATTATTTAAAATGAATTATTTTAAATAATATCGACGAGAAATTTATTTTGAATAGAATTCGAACGTATATAGTATACGCGTCGTCGTTAGAATATATGATAATTATATATAATTATCAAAGGAATTGAAAATGGCGCGGTAGTTCGAAAATTCGATTTCTAATTTCAAATGAATATACAGAATTCAGTATAAGTCAGAATTGAACGAAACAAGAAATATTTGAATCTGTATAACTATATCTTTGTAACGAAGTTAACAAACTGAGATTTCATCTTAGAAATGATAAGATATGTCCAGTTTAAAATTAGAAATAGTCGCTATGGAATTCAGGCCCTTAAAAATGGACATTTTGCAAACGACCTCGGATTTCGACGAAACCAGTTTTGTTGGGTCCGTGATGTAAAGTTATTGCTAGGTTTCAAATTTCATAATTTTTCGAATCAATATGTGAGCGTGGCAAAAGAAAACGCGTTTGACCAGTTTCAGTTGATTTTAATCGACTGGAAATTGGCCATTTTTCCAAAGGTCTCAGAATTCGACGAAACTAGTTTTGATAGGACCGTATCGTCAATACGAAGCTAGAAAATATTTTTCTGGAATTTTTCTAGTTAGTATGTGACCCCGGTAATTTGAAATGTACGTTTAAAATTCAATATAGTGATTTAAATGAAAATTCAAAAGGAAACTGATTCAAACAATCAAATCAGCTTACGTTACATATCCCATTGTGTTCGGAATGGGGGTGAAACGCTATGGGCGACAGTCGGTGGGCCTCGTTTCGAAGTGGAATAAAAAGTCAACTTCATGGGCTAAAATAAAGTAAAATTAAATTAAATATATAAAATTCTTTTCATATACCCCCCCCCCCTTTTATCTCGTTTTCATTAAACAGAAGGAAAGGAAAAAAAAAAAATGATGTCGATCTCGATCTTGCCGCAACTCCTCATCGCGGGCCCACCAATGATGCGCCGCCGCCCATCAATCCAGCCCCAACCTCCGGCGCTCCACCATTCTGGCCATCCCGTACTCCTCCTTCCCCGATTGAAGACCCAAACCCCCTGGGCAAACCCGACAGACCCCCCCCCCCTCCAACCCATAACCCGTTAGCACCCAGACCCGCGCCAAATCGAGATGGCCGCTCCCCTCCGCTTCGCCAGCGCCTCCTGCCGCCGTTTCTTCCCCCTCCCCCTTCGCAGATCGGTGAGTATTTTATTTTATTTTATCCTTATATTTTTATTTATTTATTTATTTTATTATTCTGTATTAAAACTGTTTCTTTTATAAAAGATTTTAAAACTATTTTGAAATAGAAAACTGATTTTATAAAGATTAGAAAACTGATTTTATGAAGATTGTAAAACTGATTTTATAAAATGTGAAAACTGAATTTTTTTTAAAAAGGTGAAAACTGAATTTTATTTTAGTATAAAACTGAATTTTATTTTAGTATAAGACTGAATTTTATTTTAGTATAAGACTGAATTTTATTTTAAGGTTTAATATAGGAAAAAGGTTTTAACTTTAAAATAGGAAAAGGTTTTAACTTTAAAAGGAAAAAGATTTGATCTTTATTAGAAAAAAAGGAAAACTTTTTATTAGAAAAGGCGAAGTCTATATTTTTGAAATAGAATTTTTATATATAGAACTTCGATAGAAAAATAGAATTTTTATATATAGAACTTCGATAGAAAAAT
The DNA here is from genome assembly GCA_030737875.1 of Allium sativum. NCBI lineage: Eukaryota > Viridiplantae > Streptophyta > Magnoliopsida > Asparagales > Amaryllidaceae > Allium > Allium sativum. Next base: position 718,449,797 of record CM060916.1, on the reverse strand, counting down.
AGGATTTTTATATATTGAACTTTGAAATAAAAATTCGATTTTTATATATTGAACTTTGAAATAAAAATTCGATTTTTATATATTGAACTTTGAACTAAAAATTCGATTTTTATATATTGAACTTTGAAATAAAAATTCGATTTTTATATATTGAACTTTGAAATAAAAATTCGATTTTTATATATTGAACTTTGAAATAAAAATTCGATTTTTATATATTGAACTTTATAAAAGTTCGATTTTTATATATTGAACTTTGAACTAAAAATTCGATTTTTATATATTGAACTTAGAACTAAAAATTCGATTTTTATATATTGAATAGCGAAGTAAAAATGTGATTTTTACGTATGTAGTGAAAGCAGCAACGAAGGTGACAAAAAGGCGAAACGACGAAGACTTCTGCAAATGAAGAGCCGTGGAGCTAGGATAGCTATAAGGTGAGAATTTCTCACCTTTCTATTTCTTTTCTAGTTATATATATATATACTAGGATGCAGACGGTGCTTAGTAGCACCCGACACCCGTCCACAGACCATGGACTTGTTTGATTGGTTGTGTAGTTGGTTAGATTATTTGTTTGAATTGAATTGTTTGGTGAGATGAAATTGATTTGATTGATGTGTGAATGGCGTGGGCCTTCACTAGACCGGGGATAAGGCTAGGCCTTGTCCCGTTTCTAGTATCGTGCCGTTATGCCGCCGAAATTTTCTAAAATATGTTAGAAAATAAAAATATCATTTTATTGAAAGAATGAAATGAATAGAAATTCATATGTTGGAATAAAATGTTTTGTCGTTAAAAATATAATTTTTAACATGAAGAGAATAAAATAAATATTCATTTACAAACCAGACGGTTTGTTTATGTACACCTATTTGAATGACATTGATTGGGACGATAAATTTTACACATCGCCCAACTGCACGAATAAAAATCTGTGTTTGATTGTTTGAAACCCCACACGGGTGTTAGGATGAAATATGCAGTTCACTCATCCTGATTGATTAAATATGTCGATCGATTGATTGACAGGCTGTTATAAGCGTTAGATATTTATATTTGATGCTTATACAGTGTAGTGCACTTTGGTTGATGGTTGATTATTTTTCAATGCTATTATATACATGTGATGTATGAAAATCCATATAATAAACTTTATATGGTAATTGATTGGGCCTCATTCCAATTTGAAAAATAAATAATATTATAAAATAAAAGTTCATGTGTTGACAGTACTCATTCATTGAGATTGGTCATGTGTTGAACGAAATATTTTGATAATAACAACTATTTTGAAAATAGAAATTTATGAAGCCGTGTTGATTAGATTGACGCCATTTTGACGTGAACGATATTTATATCAATTTTAAACGATTTCGAAATGAATTGAATTGAAAACGATTTCGAAATGAATTGAATAGAAAACGATTTCGAAATGAATTGAATTGAAAACGATTTCGAAATGAATTGAATTGAAAACGATTTCGAAATGACTTGAATTGAAAACGATTTCGAAATGACTTGAATTGAAAACGATTTCGAAATGAATTGAATTGAAAACGATTTCGAAATGAATTGAAAACGAATTCAAATTGAATTGAAAGCGAATTGAAATGAATTCAAATTGAATTGAAATTTGAATTGAATAGAAATGAATTTTGAAACGAATATATAAAGAAGAATTCAATTTCGATTTGAATTGAAATGGAAGTTGAAATTGCTTTTGAAACGAATTTAAAGCTATATATATAATTCGTTTTAAATAGAAATCGACGAAATATATATTATATATATTATATATATAATATAATGGCCGGAATAGAACGCGCCGCGCCGCGGCAGTTCGCGAATTTCGACCATTTATTTCAAACGGACATTACGGGAGATCCGACCGTCGGATTCTCCTAAAACCGGAACCGTTGGGTTCGTAACGAAAAGAGCTTTCTAATGAATGTTAGAAATTTGAAATCTAATGGTTGGATTTGGAGATACGTCCAAATCAAATTCGAAAAAGGTCGCTGTAAGTGCAGTTCGATGACCGTTGATGGAAATCGACTGTACAGGCCTTGATAAAATTATTAAAAATAGTAATAATTTGTGTAAAATCATAAGAAATGATTTAGAAAGAATTGGGATGAAAAACTCCATATTTGAAAGGATAAAAATAGATTTTTATCGAAATGAACTAGTTTTAAACTAGAATTATAATTCTATTTATTTTTAAATAAATAAATTGAATTTGAAATGGTTTTGAAAATAACCAAAATTTCCAATGATTGCATTGGAGTGGATTTGAATCGAAATTGTCTTCGGAATATCTCGATGTTGGAATTCGTGATATTACAGGTGTTGTTATGGAAATTTGAAAGATATATATTTATATCGTTATTTCCAATACGACATTTGTTAGTCGTAGAATTCGATATTGAATATAAGCCGATATATTTTCTATTCAGAGCCTTGTATTGAATATCGAATGTGATTTGGGTTTGTCGTGAATGGTGTTTTCACTAACACTGTTCTTGAACCCAGTTGAGAAAAGATTAAATCTTTTTATTTAGATTTAATGAAGTGTACCAATTAAATGATATTTAATTGGAATTGAATTGGTATTGATTTTTGGGTTTATCGTGAACAGTGTTTTAAATAACACTTGTTCTTTAACCCGATAATTAATGGAATGTGATTTTGGGTTTATCGTGAATCGTGTTTTAAATGACACTGATTCTTTAACCCAGATAATGATTAAAACTAAGTGGAGTTTTAATGAATCTTTAATTAGATTGAAAAGATCGAGAATGGAGTATCACCAGTTTTGCTCCAGGCGATAGTTAAATCTTTAATTAGATTTGAACGTGAAATTAAGAAACTAACTATCGGTTAGCCAAGCAGAATGGTTTTCTGGATATTGATCTGATGTTGGTTTCGGCCTTCGGGGTTAATATTTGGGGAATTATTCTCTTGATTAATTTACGGATAGTGACTGATGAATTGGAATGAGGCGTATGTTGTGTTTGTGTAACACTTATTTAAAATATACGCGAGTTATTCGGGAAGACCGGGTTTATCCCATTCTGAATAACTGATACGACGATAAGTCGAAGATGAAGACGATGGTCGAAGACCGGAGGTCTTCACGTCGTTTGGGTGATAACTGATGATCTTGATTGGGCTGTACACCCAAGAAGATGGAAACAGTTGGTGATCGTCCAGACGTACTTGGAGATCGATGGATATGCGAGGTACTAGGTGCCTCCGGTTTCGTTCAGACCCAGAACGGACTTGTAAATGGACTGTGTGTCTGACATTGGATTTTAGTCTATGTGATTGATTTCTATTAAATATATATCTGTTTGGCGGCGGAGAATTTATTCTCTTGCTTAACGCCCTCTCTGAGACGTACGAGCTCAGGGGTTATATATTGATGGATATCAAACGCATGGAGTGAATTGCCTGTGTGGCATGCCTAAGTGGCAATTGATCGAGGCTTCTGTTGAAAAGCAAAGTCTTGTGGTGATGATCAAAGCACGGCCTTTGTGGCGTAGCTTTGTGTAACGTTTACCTCGCGTGTTTCACACCCGGTATGAACCAAAAACGGGAGACGGACCTCAGGGAGGGCATGCGTTTCTTTCTAGCTAGAAGTGGCGTCAGTGGTTTTACACGCCCTGACGAGTTTGACTTATGTGGTTGTTGCTATTGCGAGGCGCCTCGGATTGATCGGTCGTTCTCGAACCGATGGAGTCATTTGTTGGCTCGTTTACGCCCCATAGGGCGGAGAGACGTATTGTTCAGGCACTATAATCCACATCGGTGGACCGGCCCTGACGATCCAAGGGGCAGTTGCGGCTGCTCCGGAGACATGGGCTAGATTGTCTCGAATTGGTTGAGGACTATCTTTTGCCTCGGTTCATAGACGGAAATCCAATTTCCAAATACGTGCCATTTGCGGTTTTATTTGTAAACCTATATATGGCGACATAGTGGTATGGGGCATTCATGCCGCCTATGATTGATACTTATGATTTGAAGTTGTTTCATACACTATGCACTTATAATAGTATCAAATGATTTGTTTTAAACATATCAAGCATTCTTTGGCTGTTATAAGGGAAAACCCTATCCCCCGGCTTGCGTTGCATTGTGTGATAGGACCTGGGTCTTATAACAGCTTCATTTTTCTTTATTTAGCATTGCGCTGTTTGTTTTATGCACTGGTATTCTTGGGAGGAAACCCGTTCCGTGTTATACGGCGTGGTCCCTTGATTTACCTAATGATTTAAAATAAAGATTAACAACTGTTTTAGTTCTCACACCAGTCACATGACAGACCTGGAGTTTATTGTTTTAACCTAAACTCTGGGTGCCCCTATTTTCGACACGGGCAGCTAGTAGTTTTGGTTTTGCAGATTTATATTCATAGGATCCTGGTTTACAGCTGGAATGATATCCGGAAAGCTTTGTATCCGTATATCTCTTCTAGTTGTGTATTGTATTATTTTCCGCTGCTATGTATTTAAATGTAATTTAAATCTCTGACATTTCTGTGTAATATTTATTTATACTCTGTATATTCTTGTAATCTGATGCACTGTTGTAATATATAGTGAAATGTTCTTCTGTATGCGTTCTGTTGTGGTTTGTTCTCGAACTATCCGACGCTTTCCTTTACGGGGAAGTTGCGGGTCTTTACATTCAAGCATGTTTATTTAATGGTTAAGTTTTTTGGGCCTATGTTTACTAATATTACCCACCAACCCGATATGTACTTAACCCTCCCGCACATTACACCATATTAGTTAAGTGTTGTCAACTCATGTTAACTTAACCCACTCATTCATCATGTCATGTTGGTTAATCATTTCTTATTAACTTGACCCTCCTTACTTATCATGTTGGATCGGTTAAGTGTTTCCTATTAACTTAATCCCGTTAGTTCATCAAGTTATATTGGTCAAGTGTTTCTTGTTAACTTAACCCCACGTATTCATCTTGTTGTATTGGTTAAGTGTCATCAATCAATTCAAGTTAACTTAACCCACCTACGTGTCATGTTACTTTGGTTAAGTGTTGCCTTCTTGTGTTAACTTAACCCTACTACAAATCAAGTTATATTGGTTAAGTGTTGCCGTCTTATTTTTACTTAACCTTTCCATAAATCAAGTTAAATTAGTTAAGTGTTTCTAAATTTACTTAACCTCACCCACTTGTCTAATTAACATGTTATAATGGTTAAGTGTTCTAAATTTACTTAACCTCGCCCACTTGTCTAATTAACATGTTATTTTAAGTGTTCTAAATTTACTTAACCTCACCCACTTGTCTAATTAACATGTTATAACGGTTAAGTGTTCTAAATTTACTTAACCTCACCCACTTATCTAATTAACATGCTATAACGGTTAAGTGTTCTAAATTTACTTAACCTCACCCACTTGTCTAATTAACATGTTATAACGGTTAAGTGTTCTATATGTACTTAACCTCACCCATAAGTTTAGTTAACATGTTGAATTGGTTAAGTGTTTCATTTATTGACTTAACCCTACTAATCTTGACTTAGCTTTATTAAAGCACCAACCACTCACATTAAACAGGTATTGTTGTGGTCACTGGATGTTCCGGTCGGTTCCGGGCAGTTTTACACCACAACTCAGTCTAACCTCGGTCCTTTTTGGGCTTAATGCACTAACCACCCCCATTGGACAGATATTGTTGTGGTCACTGGATGTGCCAGTCGGTTCCGGGCAGTTTTACACCACAACTCAGTCTAACCTTGGGTTAGGCATATTCGTCTTTTCTAAATTTACATATTTCTTATTTATAACAAATTTCATATGTAAATTATTCCCAATTTAATTATGCCATAATTATCCTTTTAATTATGCTCACAATTAATGGTATACTAAATGTACCATTTCAAGAACCAATCTATACCATGTAATTTTTCATGTTTATCCTACATACTTATATGTAAATTATAAATTAATTATTGTCATGGCTCACTTTCCTTCTAAATCACATTCAAAATTTAAGGTATATAGATTATACCATTTTCATGCCACGTATCATGTTTATGTGTCAAACATGCCAATTAAATGTAATTTCATGTTTTCCCCAACGTTACCCCCATTGTACGTTCGCAAAATTACATAAAATGTTAGGCTCGATATTCTAGCCTAACTTATAAACCAAAAAGGGGAAAAGAGGAACTTTGCAACATCCCAACATCATACAAAAGTATGGATCTAACTACACATATGTCACATGGATTTGGCATAGAACAATATACTTTTAACTATGAACTTGCAAATTTGATCTGTGCAACATGAACCACAAACATATGAATTTACATAAAACTATACAAGTTAAACTTGGCATGTAGTGGTGGACTTGCAAATTAGATCTATCATAAAGGCATATGGATCTAACATATAAAGTTGTAGATCTAAACATATAAGGTCGTAGATCTAAACATGTATGCATAATGGCTCTAAACAACTAGGCATAAACGACATGACTTAGCCTAAAACTTGTATGTAACATAATATCACCAAACTTACATATGATAATTTCATTCCCAAATTTCTATACAACATCATAGGTTTACTCATCAATTTCCACATAACATGATAGGTTCAATAGACCACAATAGTTCATAGGCATATATGATAGAATAGACATGAATAAACATGAATCAGCATCACATACAACTTGCTACAATTCTATTTTACAATTCATTACAAATCATGTCTTTAATTTATTCACATCTAAAAGAAAGCTACACTTACAAACATAAAGGAATTCTTGAGTTCTGGGATCTGTATTCTGAAATTGAATTTCTCGCCTTTGATATAGAACGTTAAATTCTCTTAGTTGAATTAGATTAGATTTAATTTAATTTTGGTTTTAGTGGCGGCTAGGTTTATATGAGAGTGAATAATAGAATTAGGTTTTAGGTTTAGGGGAGTGTTTTAGGACCATTGGATTAACCCTGAACCATGAGAACCAATCAGGTGTCACATCTGCCTTAGAGCGAATCGGCCTACGGGTTGACAGCCAAACACCCTGAAACAACCCCTAGTCGACCCAGTGGTGCTGGGGTCGACCTCAAAAATGGGCCGGTTCGGTTTTTCCCTCTCCCGATTCGCTGTTTTAAACTTTTTTGCATATTTATTTATTTAATTTTTATATATATCTATATATATTTTTTCTCATATGCATAAAAACTTCAAGGCTTAATAACTTTTCATAAGATACCCGTTTTATGCAAACCAAATGTCTATCTTGACCAAAATTTTGAGACGAACGTAATAGTGCAACCTATTTCACTTAATTCTTCTTCGAAAAATTAAGTGTTCTTGAATTTGTTAATTTTAATATTCTCAGAAAATTCGAGGTGTTACATTCTCCCCTCCTTAAAGGATTTCGTCCCCGAAATCTTCAAGCTAAGTAGAATGCATCTTAACATCCAATCATCCATCTACTCATCCATCATCCACAAACATCCATTGTCCTTAAAAGACTTCTAATGCCATATGAACATATTCAGAGTGTGTGTATATGTCTCTTATCTAGTGAAAAATCAGGCAGTCTACTGATCCAGTTGACCTCCTTAATGCGAATCATGAGAGTGTCATGCGTCCAATATGTATGCAAGTATCCCTAATCACGTAAATACTATATGTGTGCATATTCACTCATCCATATGCAACATCCATATGATAACACATCAAGTTTCAATCTATATACAAATACATTCATATGCATATGCAATATGAAAGTGACTAAGCCGATCTAGTGCCTAATGTGTGTATATGCATCCACGAGCAACCACTAGCAAACACTTGCAACCACTTGCAACCATCAATCATAAAAAGTCTCAAACACATGTTTTCATCCATTGGATTCTACCAAAGGATCGAGGATTGGACCGAGAGGATATACTTAAAAGATAAATACTAGCATGCAAATAAATATTACAGATTAAGGAGGAATCAAGGAAATACCCTCAAAAAGGGTATGATGCGCGTATATAATCTTTAGTCTTCTAAGTCGCATCTTCTTTCAGCTTCACTCCACTGTACCTTAACTAATTTAACTTCACGATTGTGAAGCTTCTTGACCTCCATTTCCAAAACCCACTAATAAAGATAGGACCTTGATTATTTACTATGCTAGAGGGTATCCAATTTTGTCGAATTATCTTTCCAAGATAAACAGAAGTTAACCATGATACTAGGTGTATATACTAAGATGATTAAAGGTCTCTCCTCTACTAGTTTATCTATAATGCCACAAATCTGAGGGTCTAAAACTAAAGGCTGCTATGTACTTTTTACCTCTCTTAAGGTCTGTCTTACTTTAGGGCGCCTGCCACAACCATTTATTTCTCACGCAAACCATCCTAGTCGAACTCGACATCTCTCAAGTACAAGGCTTAAACCAATATCAGACAAGAACTCAAGCTCCTCCGAATTTGGACGATTTACGTGAGATGATACTAGCAAAACAACCAAACAATTGAGAACTTGTAATGACCCGCATTTTTAGAGATATATAATTAATTTATTTAATTATATAATTGGTGATTTAGAGAAGTTAATGATCGTTTAATTAAATAATATTGAATATTTAATTAATAATTTTAATATAATAATATATTATAATGTCGAGGTAGTCGGAAATAGTAGAATTCACAACAGAGTGTGAATTGAATAGTATACGAGATGTGGTTGAGTTTCGATTCAGAATATATTAACGTATATATATGGAATCGACGGCATTAGAACGTATAGTTTATAATATATTTATAAACGAGCTCGAAATGGCGCTGCAGTTCGCTATTTGGCGATTTGAACTTCAACTGAATATACAGGGTTCGTTTTAAATCGGATTTCTGTGAAACAAGAAACGTGTGGAGCTGGTGGAGTATATCTTTCTAGTGGAAGAGAAAATTCGGGATTTCGTCGTGTAGATTTTGAGTTATGTCCAAATCAAATTATCAGAAATGCAGCACCCTGACCATAACGATTTAATTATATTTTATATAAGGATTTAAATAGAAATCGAACATCGATATAACTCTGCCAATGTAATATCGAATTGTAAATACATACATGAATATATCAGAGCTGTATGGCATCCCACTGTGAACACAGACGATAATAATTAATTTTAATTAATTTATTTAATAATATTTGAATATATTTATATATTTAAATAGGCTATTTAGAGCGTTAAAAATAGACACTTTTGCAAACGAAGTCGGAATTCAACGAAACTAATTTTGTTGGATCCGCAACGTCAAATAGTTGTTAGATTTCCAGTTCCGTGATTTTTAGAGTCACCGAGTGACCGTACGGATTTTTAGAGTGAGAAACAGTCAGTATTTCGACAGTTAAAAATACACCGTGTGAGCATACGAAGTCGGAATTCGACGAAACCAGTTTCGTTGGGACCGTAGTGTCGAGCTCTAGCTACATGTCCAGTTTCGTGATTTTTATGTATCATGGGTGATCACACGAATTTTTAGAAGGTTAAAACGAATATAAAACAATAAAAGGAAAATATCTAACACAAAAATATCTACCCCTTTCCCTTATAAATACCATCTCACACCCTCACTAAAACCTAATTCATTTCCTCAAAATAAACCGCCGTCAGTTTTCTTCTTTCCAGTAAAAGAGTTCGAGCTTCAAAATTTCAAAACAATACAAGGAAAAATCCTAAAATCAAGTAAAACATATATTTGGATTGCTTGTGAGACACTCTTCATATTAGTATCAATTTAAGAGGGTTCGACGTTATCTACTTACGCTGAAAATTGGTACAGCGTGGGTTAGCTCGGACTAAGGCTCGTGGTTTTGCAAATTTGAGTGCATCGAAGATGAAACTGGGGTTGGATTCGAGTTTCGGTTTGCGTTTAACACCTGCCTTGAGCAGTTTGTGAAATTCGATCACTGTAAGCGTGGGTACCTGCAGATGATTTTCCGAAATACTGTTCGAGCGCGACGGAAGTGAGTGCACCGAGTTTCATGAGGTGGTGTTGGCGATAAAGAGGATTCGAAGTGGAGTTGTTTGGTGGGTCTCGTTTGAGTTATCATGGGGAGAAGAGGGAGTAAGGAGGGATCGAATTGGAGGAATGGCACTGTGATTTGGTTCGACGGGTTTGAGCAGGTCACGACAGCAATTTGGGGGAAGAAAGGTTGGACGGGCCTGGGTAGTTGAGTTTGGGAGTGGGCCTTAAGGTAAGGGAAAGCCCAATTATAAGTAAGATTTTTGTTTTTATTTAATTTAAAATTGTTCAAACTTTAAAATCGAATATTTTGGTCATACAAGATCAAATTGACGAACCGTTAGTTGCGTTGGGACCGTATGGACGAGAGCTTCACAATAAACCTGACTGGAAGTGGATTGGAGCTCGTATGAATTTATGGAGAAATAAACTGTTTGATTCAAATCAAATAACAGTTTATCGTTCTTTAACGATGATCTGCAAATGTGAGTAAATCTCACTAACTCTGAACAGTTTATAATTTCATGTTGTATATTTAGAACTGTTAGAAATTGTCTGATGTACTGTGTGTTGATTGTTTGATTGAACTGCTAGTCAGTTAGTTAAATTTCTATATTTGATTCTGTTTAATAGAATATATCATATGGAACTGAAAGTGATGTTATCTATATTGTCTAACATCTGTGATACAGGGAAACAGGTTGGAGGAATCCGACTGGATTCCTCAACAGTTATTTTATTGTTTTTCATATATTTTAATATATGATGCGAATTATAACCTGTTGTTGATTGTGTGTGTATGGACGATATTGAACATCGTGATTTGATATGATTGAATACCATGACATACCGGAATGTAGATAAAGGAGATTTTTCAAAGTGATATTGAAAAATAGAATATTTATAAAGTGGATTATTTATAAATAAGGAATATTTATAAATTGGGATATTTATAAATAGGAGATATTTGAAAAGGAAATAAATTCAAAACATTTCTTTTTGAATGGAAAGGCCTGTGTGGCGAGTTTGGGGATTTTCCCGATGCTCCCGTTACAAAGGAGGTTATGGCGAATTTTCCCGGAAATTCAAGGAGTTAGAATATTTCAAGTATAAATTTGAAAAGGGAATATTTGTAAACCATTTACAAATAGAATTGGAAAGGAAACATTATAAAAAGGGAAATCATTTTTAAAGGGTAGAACCGTTATTTAAAAGTAAATCTTTTCCAATGAATAAAACGTTGTTAAAAAGGAAATCTTTATAAAGTGAAGTTAGTTAATCGAATATAGACATTCGAAAAGAGAAATCGAATATGGTATTCGAAGTAGTTAATCGAGTATAGACATTCGAAAGGAGAAATCGAATATGGTATTCGAAGTTAGTTAATCGAATATGTTATTCGAAAGGGGTTAGTTTGTCGAGTTAGTCAAATAGAGTTAATCAGTTAGAGTTAACCAGTTAGAGTTAATCAGTTAGAGTTAATCAGTTAGAATTAACCAGTTGGAGTTAATTAGTTAGAGTTAATCGATTAGAGTTAAAACGAACTAGAATTAATCAAATATAGTTATTTGAGACAGAGTTAGTCAAACATAGTATTCAGGGTAAGTTGCCATCTTGTACGACTGCTAGCGTAATTCGCAGGGCTGTAAATAGCCTACGGCGGTCGGATGTTTCCTGAGGGAATCAGGCGTAACCATTGTGATCGCTGCGATCTAGAGTCAAGCGAATGGAGTTAAAATAGAGTTGTCGAATAATAGTTGTTCGAATGGAGTTAAATAGAGTTAGTCGAATATAGTTTATTCGAATAGAGTTGAATAGAGTTAATCGAATAGTAGTTATTCGAATAGAGTTAAATGGAGTTAAATCGAATATTAGTTATTCGATATGAGTAATTTAGTTAAGTTATCAAGTCAAGATGATCGAGTAAAGTAAATAAGTTCAGTTCGTCGAGTTAAATTAATCGATGTTAGTTTCATCGAAAGGAATTAATCGATGTTAGTTTCATCGAAAGGAATTAATCGATGTTAGTTTCATCGAAAGGAGTTATCGATGTTAGTTTCATCGAAAGGAGTTATCGATGTTAGTTTCATCGAAAGGAATTAATCGATGTTAGTTTCATCGAAAGGAGTTATCGATGTTAGTTTCATCGAAAGGAATAAATCGATGTTAATTTCATCGAAAGGAGTTATCGATGTTAGTTTCATCGAAATGAGTTATCGATGGTACTTTCATCGAAGAGATTTTCGAATATAGTTTATTCGAAAGTAAGATTTTTAAATATGAGATATTTGAAAAGGAAGAAGTTAATCGAATATAGGTTATTCGAAGAAGAAGTTAATCGAATATAGGTTATTCGAAGAAGAGTTAATCAAATAGAGATTTCTCGAAGAGAGTTAATCGGCAAATTCGATTATATCGAATTCGGGAAAGTACTTATACTTTCCAGTGTTTAAATAGAGATTTATTTATTTATAAATAAATAAGTGTTAGGTTAATTATTCACAAGTAAGAATAGAGGTTATAATTTAAGTTAGATAATTCGAAAGTAGGGATTATAACGTTATCGTTATAACCAATGTTTTAAATATAGAAGTGGATTAGTAAAATTGAATCCGAGAAAAGCGTAGAGAAGTTGTTAAAGATTTAAAAGATAAACTTTGACCATTTCGAAGTTATAACGTTGTTCAGTTAAGGTTTGAGAGGTAATTATACCCCAACTTGAGTGACTTCCTTCTTAACTAAGAAATGGTAAGGTTTGATCGTAAAGGAGTTTTGGAAATGTTTTCCAAACAAGAATCAGAAATGTTTTCTGATTAAAAAAAAAAATAAGAATTTAGAATATAGGGAAAAAGGAGATTAGTAAATAAATGAACTAAAGAGATTTATGTCAAATGATGTTTGTTCGATATAATTTCCATCTGGAAATAATATCGTTGTTTGCACACTTGTTTTTCTTTAATAGTTAACTCACCGACTATTGAAGTTTTGACCATTTTAACGTTGTTAATATGGAGAGACCGGTTGGATTATTATCCATAGAACCACTCTGTATTGGCATAAGCGTCGCGAATCATATATGCCAAAGATAATTGAAGACGGAGTAAAATGCAAGGGCTATCCTGTTTACAGAATAGTGCCTTCGGTTTGTCCAGTCCCAGGACAACTTGTATGGACGAAGGTCTGACAGAGTATATCCAATGGATCGCGTAAGTTGATCTGTTCAAACGTATTCACGTTGGTGGCGGAGGAATTCGTTTCTCTTAGCTGTATACCCGTGTTATTTTTGGATAAGTCAATTTGTGATTTGGCGGGTATGACGATGTGACATTTCTAAGTGAATGAAGATGGATGTCTGACATAGTATTTCCAGACGGTCACGTACATTGATTTCTTCAACTATACCAAGAGTGGAAGCGGAGAAGGAAACTTCTTTTAGCTGACACGTAATGTATGGTTGTAGACATCAATTAGTGATTTTCGATGGATTTGACAATGTAGCATTCGAAGTGAATCTGATGTAATGATAAAGCGTAGCTTCTAGCCTCATCAACCGGTAAATGACAGAAATCGGGCAGGCAGCATGGCTAAGTCGGTCGCACCGAAGTAGGGTGTATAATCACCTATCTAGAGAATATTCATTTGTTTCTTAAATCTATCAATGCTGTCCCATATATATATACGGGAACGGTTGCTGATCCCAACCGTTGGTGATGTACATTCGATACACTCAAGCGAAATGAGTGGTCGGTCATGTGTGGCTGAGTTGCAAGATGTTCTTGTTGAACTCCAGTGTATCGTTCCTAGAGTACACTGATCGGAAGGTGATTCCATACCTTGTCATAGTTGGAAATCCATTACCCAATACGTGCTTGCGGTTGTGATTGTATACTATGTATGTAGAACGTGAGATGCAAGCGTTTCTGCTAGATTGATATTTATTTGTACTTAGACATTATTATAATATCAGAATGATATTGCTTTAAAAAGTTATTTGGATTCTCATAAGGGAAAAACCCGTTCCGTATTCACGGCGTGGTCTTATGAGATATCATATACTTGTTTTAAATGATTTGAGTTTACTCACACCAGTCACATGACTGACCCGGAGTTTATTTGTTGTTTTCCCTAAACTCTTGGGTGCCTAAATTTGTACGGGCAGTCAAGTAGTCGGGATTTGCAGATACATTGAAGAGCTGGAGCAGGAGGCTTCAGAATCATATAGCTATAGTTTATTTCCACTGTGTTGTAAGTGCTGTACTCTGATAAGTGCTATTGTATACATAACTGTTATATTTCAAAGTTATGTTATCTATTATATGTTATTCGTTCCGCTGTGAGGTTCGTGTTACTCTGATGTTGTGTTCTTCTTCTTCTTCTATTCTAAGTTTCTATCTTATCTATCCTCACCCTCTGTCTTCTTTCTATTAGTTTCTTGAATTTCCAGTGCGATTTGGGTTGGACTTGTGTTATTTAGTCAGCTCAAATTCCCCCGGATTTTCGGGTCACTACAGTTGGTATCAGAGCTTAAGTTAAGAATTACTTGGCTCTGTGGCGTGACTCGGTAGAGATAGGGTTAGTAACACCCTAGATTGAGTTTGAGTGTATATATACGAGTGTGTATTTGTAGTTTGATATAAAAGTGGTTTTATATTGTGGAGATTCATTGGCTGAGTTGTTTATGAGTTCTGGTCGATCAGTTTGATCCACTGTATCGGTAGGAGTTTATGAACACTCGAATACGATGGGTCGACACGGTATGTTTTAAAAGAGGGTAAATGAAATAATTTTACCCGAATATATATTAATATTATATTAGGATATGCTGGTTGTAATTATAATCAGATAAGGTTATAAAGTGAAATGGTTATATAATAACTAATCAAGATTCATATAAGTAAAGTGTATGAAATAAGATGAAGTAAATCTAAATTTAATTCAGATTTGGAATTTAAAATAAGGAAATTTTAAGTTCCTGAGAGATTTTGAAAACGTTTTTCAAACTGAAAGTGATATAGTATTGAACTCACTTCGATCGCTGGAAAATAGATTTCCGATGATGATCATGACATCATCGGTGTTCATTTTCGAGTTGTAAGTGACGGATTACTACCAAAGGTTTTGTTTGTGAATTGTTTTGAGAAAACAAGTGGTTTAGAAATTCAAATGTTTTGAATTGGTATTATGATTTCAAATTGATTTGAAATAGACCCAGGAATTGAAATTTCTGGAATAAAATTTAACTAATAAAGTTAAATAAATTGAGATGGTAAAAAAAAAAATGAATTGAAATTTAACTTGAACTAAGTTAAATAAAATTAAATTGGATTAGAGATAATCTAGAATGGAACCAAATTGATAAGTTAATAATTTGGAATTTGATATTAGGGTTCACATGAAATTCGATTTGGATTTGAGGAGATGAACTGATTGGGATTTGATTGAGATAACACGGGTATATGCTGAGTTGATAGCATATGGAAGTGATAGGGTAGATATGCCCGACAAAAAGGTACCAGTTTATATTATATATGAGTTTGAGATTTTTATGAGCCGAATTGGCAAGCCGTTTGGCTATTTGATTTTCTTTTGGGTTGGAGATGACCCAGAGAGGCGAGTTGGAGTTTGAGATGTTGACCAGTACAAAGGAGGTGCTGGCGAAATTTTTCGAAAATTTAAGGCGTTAGAAAATTTTCAGAATTTTTGAAAATTTTAGTTAGTCAGAAGGAATTAATATTATAGTCGATATTAATTGGTTCAGTTAAGATCAGAAATGAGGGGTAAACAAATCTTAGGAATTCCAATAGACAGGGTCGTCCTCTAACTTAGCAATTTCGAGGACGAAATTATTTTAAGTGGGGAAGAATGTAATGACCCGCATTTTTAGAGATATATAATTAATTTATTTAATTATATAATTGGTGATTTAGAGAAGTTAATGATCGTTTAATTAAATAATATTGAATATTTAATTAATAATTTTAATATAATAATATATTATAATGTCGAGGTAGTCGGAAATAGTAGAATTCACAACAGAGTGTGAATTGAATAGTATACGAGATGTGGTTGAGTTTCGATTCAGAATATATTAACGTATATATGGAATCGACGGCATTAGAACGTATAGTTTATAATATATTTATAAACGAGCTCGAAATGGCGCTGCAGTTCGCTATTTGGCGATTTGAACTTCAACTGAATATACAGGGTTCGTTTTAAATCGGATTTCTGTGAAACAAGAAACGTGTGGAGCTGGTGGAGTATATCTTTCTAGTGGAAGAGAAAATTCGGGATTTCGTCGTGTAGATTTTGAGTTATGTCCAAATCAAATTATCAGAAATGCAGCACCCTGACCATAACGATTTAATTATATTTTATATAAGGATTTAAATAGAAATCGAACATCGATATAACTCTGCCAATGTAATATCGAGTTGTAAATACATACATGAATATATCAGAGCTGTATGGCATCCCACTGTGAACACAGACGATAATAATTAATTTTAATTAATTTATTTAATAATATTTGAATATATTTATATATTTAAATAGGCTATTTAGAGCGTTAAAAATAGACACTTTTGCAAACGAAGTCGGAATTCAACGAAACTAATTTTGTTGGATCCGCAACGTCAAATAGTTGTTAGATTTCCAGTTCCGTGATTTTTAGAGTCACCGTGTGACCGTACGGATTTTTAGAGTGAGAAACAGTCAGTATTTCGACAGTTAAAAATACACTGTGTGAGCATACGAAGTCGGAATTCGACGAAACCAGTTTCGTTGGGACCGTAGTGTCGAGCTCTAGCTACATGTCCAGTTTCGTGATTTTTATGTATCATGGGTGATCACACGAATTTTTAGAAGGTTAAAACGAATATAAAACAATAAAAGGAAAATATCTAACACAAAAATATCTACCCCTTTCCCTTATAAATACCATCTCACACCCTCACTAAAACCTAATTCATTTCCTCAAAATAAACCGCCGTCAGTTTTCTTCTTTCCAGTAAAAGAGTTCGAGCTTCAAAATTTCAAAACAATACAAGGAAAAATCCTAAAATCAAGTAAAACATATATTTGGATTGCTTGTGAGACACTCTTCATATTAGTATCAATTTAAGAGGGTTCGACGTTATCTACTTACGCTGAAAATTGGTACAGCGTGGGTTAGCTCGGACTAAGGCTCGTGGTTTTGCAAATTTGAGTGCATCGAAGATGAAACTGGGGTTGGATTCGAGTTTCGGTTTGCGTTTAACACCTGCCTTGAGCAGTTTGTGAAATTCGATCACTGTAAGCGTGGGTACCTGCAGATGATTTTCCGAAATACTGTTCGAGCGCGACGGAAGTGAGTGCACCGAGTTTCATGAGGTGGTGTTGGCGATAAAGAGGATTCGAAGTGGAGTTGTTTGGTGGGTCTCGTTTGAGTTATCATGGGGAGAAGAGGGAGTAAGGAGGGATCGAATTGGAGGAATGGCACTGTGATTTGGTTCGACGGGTTTGAGCAGGTCACGACAGCAATTTGGGGGAAGAAAGGTTGGACGGGCCTGGGTAGTTGAGTTTGGGAGTGGGCCTTAAGGTAAGGGAAAGCCCAATTATAAGTTAGATTTTTGTTTTTATTTAATTTAAAATTGTTCAAACTTTAAAATCGAATATTTTGGTCATACAAGATCAAATTGACGAACCGTTAGTTGCGTTGGGACCGTATGGACGAGAGCTTCACAATAAACCTGACTGGAAGTGGATTGGAGCTCGTATGAATTTATGGAGAAATAAATTGTTTGATTCAAATCAAATAACAGTTTATCGTTCTTTAACGATGATCTGCAAATGTGAGTAAATCTCACTAACTCTGAACAGTTTATAATTTCATGTTGTATATTTAGAACTGTTAGAAATTGTCTGATGTACTGTGTGTTGATTGTTTGATTGAACTGCTAGTCAGTTAGTTAAATTTCTATATTTGATTCTGTTTAATAGAATATATCATATGGAACTGAAAGTGATGTTATCTATATTGTCTAACATCTGTGATACAGGGAAACAGGTTGGAGGAATCCGACTGGATTCCTCAACAGTTATTTTATTGTTTTTCATATATTTTAATATATGATGCGAATTATAACCTGTTGTTGATTGTGTGTATGGACGATATTGAACATCGTGATTTGATATGATTGAATACCATGACATACCGGAATGTAGATAAAGGAGATTTTTCAAAGTGATATTGAAAAATAGAATATTTATAAAGTGGAATATTTATAAATAAGGAATATTTATAAATTGGGATATTTATAAATAGGAGATATTTCAAAAGGAAATAAATTCAAAACATTTCTTTTTGAATGGAAAGGTGTGAAGACCCGCAACTTCCCCGTAAAGGAAAGCGTCGGATAGTTCGAGAACAAACCACAACAGAACACATATAAAAGAACGTTTCATTGTATATTACAACAATGCATCAGATTACAAGAATATACAGAGTATAAATGAATATTACACAGAAATATCAGAGATTTAAATTACATTTAAATACATAGCAGCGGAAAATAATACAATACACAACTAGAAGGAGATATACGGATACAAAGCTTTCCGGATATCGTTCCAGCTGTAAACCAGGATCCTGTGAATATAAATCTGCAAAACCAAAACTACTAGCTGCCCGTGCGGAAAATAGGGGCACCCAGAGTTTAGGTTAAAACAATAAACTCCAGGTCAGTCATGTGACTGGTGTGAGAACTAAAACAGTTATTAATCTTTATTTTAAAGTTAGGTAAATCAAGGGACCACGCCGTATAACACGGAACGGGTTTCCTCCCAAGAATACCAGTGTATAAAACAAACAGCGCAATGCTAAATAAAGAAAAATGAAGCTGTTATAAGACCCAGGTCCCATCACACAATGCAACGCAGTCGAGGATAGGGTTTTCCCTTATAACAACCAAAGAATGCTTGATACGTTTAAAACAAATCATTTGATACTAATATAAGTGCATAGTGTATAAAACACTTCAAATCATAAGTATCAATCATAGGCGGCATGAGCGCCCCATCCCACTATGTCGCCATATATAGGATTACAACTAAAACCGCAAGATCACGTATTTGGAAATTGGATTTCCGTCTATGAACCGAGGCAAAAGATAGTCCTCAACCGATTCGAGACGCTCTAGCCCGCCCCTCAGGCAAGTACTCTGTCAAGCCTTTGGATCGTCAGGGCCGGTCCACCGATGTGGATTAAAATGCCTGAACACTACGTTTCCCCACCCTATGGGGTGTAAGTCTGGTCCGTCAGCCGACCAGAATGCATCGGCCGAAACCGATATAACCGAGGCGCCTCGCAACAGCAACAACCACATAAGTCAAACTCGTCAGGGCGTGTAAAACCACTGACGCCACTTCTAGCTAGAAAGAAACGCAAGTCCTCCCTGAGGTCCGTCTCCCGTTTTTGGTTCATACCGGGTGTGAAACTCGCGAAGTAAACGTTACACAAAGCTACGCCACAAAGGCCGTGCTTTGATCACCAACCACAAGACTTTGCTTTTCAACAGAAGCCTTGATCATTTGCATCTTAGCATGCCACACAGGCAAACCATCCTATGCAACCGATATCAGTCACACAGAATGAAATCCGATGTCAGACACACAGTCCATTTACAAGTCCGTTCTGGGTCTGAACGAAACCGGAGGCACCTAGTACCCCGCATATCCATCGATCTCCAAGTACGTCTGGACGATCACTAACTGTTTCCATCTTCTTGGGTGTACAGCCCAATCAAGATCATCAGTTATCACCCAAACGACGTGAAGACCTCCGGTCTTCGACCATCGTCTTCATCTTCGACTTATCGTCGTATCAGTTATTCAGAATGGGATAAACCCGGTCTTCCCGAATAACTCGCGTATATTTTATAAAAGTGTTACACAAACACAACATACGCCTCATTCCAATTCATTAGTCACTAACCGTAAATTAATCAAGAGAATAATTCCCCAAATATTAACCCCGAAGGCCGAAACCAACATCAGATCAATATCCAGAAAACCATCCTGCTTGGCTAACCGACAGTTAGTTTCTAAATTTCACGTTCAAATCTAATTAAAGATTTATCTATCGCCTGGAGCAAAACTGGTGATACTCCATTCTCGATCTTTTCAATCTAATTAAAGATTCATTAAAACTCCACTTAGTTTTAATCATTATCTGGGTTAAAGAATCAGTGTCATTTAAAACACGATTCACGATAAACCCAAAATCACATTCCATTAATTATCGGGTTAAAGAACAAGTGTTATTTAAAACACTGTTCACGATAAACCCAAAAATCAATACCAATTCAATTCCAATTAAATATCATTTAATTGGTACACTTCATTAAATCTAAATAAAAAGATTTAATCTTTTCTCAACTGGGTTCAAGAACAGTGTTAGTGAAGACACCATTCACGACAAACCCAAATCACATTCCATTAATTATCGGGTTAAAGAACAAGTGTTATTTAAAACACTGTTCACGATAAACCCAAAAATCAATACCAATTCAATTCCAATTAAATATCATTTAATTGGTACACTTCATTAAATCTAAATAAAAAGATTTAATCTTTTCTCAACTGGGTTCAAGAACAGTGTTAGTGAAGACACCATTCACGACAAACCCAAATCACATTCGATTAATTATCGGGTTAAAGAACAAGTGTTATTTAAAACACTATTCACGATAAACCCAAAAATCAATACCAATTCAATTCCAATTAAATATCATTTAATTGGTACACTTCATTAAATCTAAATAAAAAGATTTAATCTTTTCTCAACTGGGTTCAAGAACAGTGTTAGTGAAGACACCATTCACGACAAACCCAAATCACATTCGATATTCAATACAAGGCTCTGAATAGAAAATATATCGGCTTATATTCAATATCGAATTCTACCACTAACAAATGTCGTATTGGAAATAACGATATAGATATATATCTTTCAAATTTCCATAACAACACCTGTATAATCACGAATTCCAACATCGAAATATTCCGAAGACAATTTCGATTCAAATCCACTCCAATGCAATCATTGGAAATTTTGGTTATTTTCAAAACCATTTCAAATTCAATTTATTTATTTAAAAATAAATAGAATTATAATTCTAGTTCAAAACTAGTTCATTTCGATAAAAATCTATTTTTATCTTTTCAAATATGGAGTTTTTCATCCCAAACTTTCACAAATCATTTCTTATGATTTTACACAAATTATTACTATTTTTAATAATTTTATCAAGGCCCGTACAGTCGATTTCCAACAACGGCCATCGAACTGCACTTACAGCGACCTTTTTCGAATTTGATTTGGACGTATCTCCAAATCCAACCGTTAGATTTCAAATTTCTAACATTCATTAGAAAGCTCTTTTCGATACGAACCCAACGGTTCCGGTTTTAGGAGAATCCGACGGTCGGATCTCCCGCAATGTTCGTTTGAAATAAATGGTCGAAATTCACGAACTGCCGCGGCGCGGCGCGTTCTATTCAGGCCATTATATTATATATATAATATATATAATATATACTTCGTCGATTTCTATTTAAAACGAATTATATAAATAGTTTTAAATTCGTTTCAAATTCTATTTCAACTTCTATTTCAATTCAAAGCAAAATTGAATTCTTCTTTATAAATTCGTTTTAAAATTCATTTCTATTCAATTCGAATTTCAATTCAATTTGAATTCATTTCAATTCGCTTTCAATTCCATTTGAATTCGTTTTCAATTCAATTCATTTCGAAATCGTTTTCAATTCAATTCATTTCGAAATCGTTTTCAATTCAATTCATTTCGAAATCGTTTTCAATTCAATTCATTTCGAAATCGTTTTCAATTCAATTCATTTCGAAATCGTCGATTTCAAAATTACTTTTTAATATTCATTTTAAAATGAATAAAATCGATATAAATATCGTTCACGTCAAAATGGCGTCAATCTAATCAACACGGCTTCATATATTGATATTTTCAAATATTCCATTTCGAATATTTCTATTTCAAATATTTCTATTTTAAAACTGGAATGAGGCCCAATCAATTACCATATAAAGTTAATTATATGGATTTTCATACAACACATGTATAATAGCATTGAAAAATAATCAACCATCAACCAAAGTGCACTACACTGTATAAGCATCAAATATAGATATCTAACGCTTATAACAGCCTGTCAATCAATCGATCGACATATTTAATCAATCAGGATGAGTGAACTTCAAATTTCATCCCAACACCCGTGTGGGGTTTCAAACAATCAAACACAGATTTTATTCGTGCAGTTGGGCGATGTGTAAAATTTATCGTCCCAATCAATGTCATTCAAATAGGTGTACATAAACAAACCGTCCGGTTTATAAATGAATATTTTATTTTATTCACTTCACGTTAAAAATTATATTTTTAACGATAAAACATTTTATTTCAACCTATGAATTTCTATTCAATTCATTTATCCAATAAAATGATATTTTTATTTTTCTAACTTATTTTAGAAAATTTCGGCGGCATAACGGCACGATACTAGAAACGGGACAAGGCCTAGCCTAATCCCCGGTCTAGTGAAGGCCCACGCCATTCACACATCAATCAAATCAATTCGTTATGCAAACCACAAAACTTGGAGTAAGAGTCTAACCTAGCCTTACTCCTTCGCCTTATAACGGCGCACGTCTAATCCTAACCAATTTATCGATTCGATTATTCACACCACAAACCACATTCAAACCAATATCGCAATCAATAACCAAACAGCCAAACAAACAAGTCCATGGTATGTGGACGGGTGTCGGGTGCTTCTAATAAGCACCGTCTGCATCCTAGTATATATATACAACTAGAAAAAGAATTGAAAGGTGAGAAATTCTCACATATTGCTATCCTAGCTCCACGGCTCTTCATTTGCAGAAGTCTTCGTCGTTTCGCCCTTTTGTCACCTTCGTTGTTGCTTTCACTACATATGTAAAAATCGAATTTTTACATCGCTATTCAATATATAAAAATCATATTTTTAGTTCGAAGTTCAATATATAAAAATCGAATTTTTATTTCAAAGTTCAATATATAAAAATCGAATTTTTATTTCAAAGTTCAATATATAAAAATCGAATTTTTATTTCAAAGTTCAATATATAAAAATCGAATTTTTATTTCAAAGTTCAATATATAAAAATCGAATTTTTATTTCAAAGTTCAATATATAAAAATCGAATTTTTATTTCAAAGTTCAATATATAAAAATCGAATTTTTATTTCAAAGTTCAATATATAAAAATCGAATTTTTATTTCAAAGTTCAATATATAAAAATCGAATTTTTATTTCAAAGTTCAATATATAAAAATCGAATTTTTAGTTCGCTATTCAATATATAAAAATCGAATTTTTAGTTCGAAGTTCAACATATAAAAATCATATTTTCACATCTATGTTATATAGATAAAAATTATATTTTTATCACGCTATTTTCCACCTAAAGATTTTGCCTTTTCTAAAATAAAGATTTCGCCTTTTTACTTTCAAAGAACTCGCCTTTTTATTTTTAAAGTACTCGCCTTTTTATTTTCAAAGTTCATATCTTTTTTAAAAAAAAACAAAGTTGATATCTTTACAAAAACAAAGTTGTTTTTATTTTTAAAACAGTTTTTAAAATCAGTTTTTTTTTTAAAATCATTTTAAAGATCAGTTTTAAATCATTAAAAAAAAGAAACAGTTTTGAATCTAATTAAAATCAGAATCTAAAAACATAAAAATCAGTTTTCTACTTTAAATAAAATCAGTTTTCTACTTTAAATAAAATCAGTTTTCTACTTTAAATAAAATCAGTTTTCTACTTTAAATAAAATCAGTTTTCTACTTTAAATAAAATCAGTTTTCTACTTTAAATAAAATCAGTTTTCTACTTTAAATAAAATCAGTTTTCTACTTTAAATAAAATCAGTTTTAAAGAAAATAAAAAAAACAGTTTTAAAGAAAATAAAATAAAAAAAACAAGATCAGGGCACTTACAGGGAGGGGGGGTTTCTGTCGTCGCGGTGGGGCTCGTCGGAGCTGGAGCGCGGCCTGGGGATGGTAGGGGGGGGGCGGAAAGGTATCGCGGCGCCTGGGGGGGGGGGGGGGTTTCTCGACTCGAGGAGAGAGGAACGGAGGACGTGGGGGGCGCGGTAGTCTTCGAGGGGGCGGAGGGAGCGTGGGCGAGGGCGGCACCGCCTAAGGGGGGGGCGGGATCGGTTCTTCCCCCTTTTTTTTTTTTTTTTTCTGGATTGATTTCTTTGAACGGGGGGGGGGGTGGGCCAGGAGTATAAAAGGGGAAAGAGAAGGAAATTTAATTTTATTATTTTAATTAACCTAAAGTTGACTTTTTCATATGACCTCGAAACGAGGCCCACCGCCTGTCGTCCATAGCGTTTCACCCCCATTCCGAACACAATGGGATATGTATCGCAAGCTGATTTGATCGTTTCGATTAGTTTCCTTTTGAATTTTCATTTAAATCACTATATTGAATTTTAAACGCACATTTCAAATTACCGGGGTCACATACTAACTAGAAAAATTCCAGAAAAATATTTTCTAGCTTCGTATTGACGATACGGTCCTAACAAAACTAATTTCGTCGAATTCTGAGACCGTCTGAAAAATGGCCATTTTCCAGTCGATTAAAATCAACTGAAACTGGTCAAACGCGTTTTCCTTTGCCACGCTCACATATTGATTCGAAAAATTATGAAATTTGAAACCTAGCAATAACTTAACACCACGGACCCAACAAAACTGGTTTCGTCGAAATCCGAGGTCATTTGCAAAATTGCTATTTTTAAGGGCCTGAATTCCATAGCGACTATTCAGAATTTTCAACTGGACATAACTTTTGATTCCCGCTACGTACTTTTGATTTTTCGGATTCGTTGGAAAGATATTCACTATTAGATTCCATTATTTTTGGTTTCACTAAAATCCGGATTGTTTTGCACCCGGTACTTTCAATTGAAGTTTGAAATCGAATTATCGAACTACCGCGCCATTTTCAATTCTATTTATAATTATATATAAATATTTATATTCTAACGACGACGCGTATAATATATACGTTCGAATTATATTCAAAATAAATTTCTCGTTGGTTTTATTTAAAATAATCTATTTTAAATATTCTAAATTCGCTAAAATTGCCAAAATAAAAATTTTAAACTGGCCCAGATTTTCCGGGTTGTTACAATCTCCCCCACTTAAAACTTTTCGTCCCCGAAAAGGAACAAAGTCGAAAGTGGTTTGATTTATCAACTCAACATTCGATCTGGCTTTCATTCTCCAACTCTTTAGTTTCTGAGAATTTTCAAAATTTCAAAAATTTGGCTAACACCCTAAATTTTTGAAAAATTTCGCCATAACCTCCCCTACACCGGGAGCATCGGGGAATTTCAAATAGCTTCCCCGGTCCTTCAGATCTCAAAAAGAAAAAGAAAAAGCCAAGCGGCTAGCCAATAGGCTCACAAAATCATCATCACCCAAACAAAACAGGAAATTATGTAGTAAATATGTACCTATTTGTCGGGCAAACAAATTTTATTCTCTGGCTCTAGCCTCCTTGCTATGACCTGTTCAATGATATATATGTATATGCAAGCAAATGCGACCAATTTTCAATATAATTCAATATTTGATTCAATTAGGCTAAATGGTTCAAAATTATCAAACAAATAAACAAACAACACAAACATCAATCAATTAGTGAATTTAAAGTTTCAAATTCATAATTTTGATACATATACTAAAATCTTGTTTTTAATGCCAATTCACAACAAAGTGTTCTAGCTATATAAGATTTGGTTCTCACACCAGCCTAATGGAAATATATAGATATCACACCTTCGTTACTCGAACATGAATACTAATGACGACTAGTCAATCATCAGAATCATCTTCGGGCGACTAGAATGTGATTCCATATCTATCCAGTATATTAAAATTTCGAATACACGCGGATCAGACGTATACGCAAAATCTATATATACTGGATTGTCCACATCAATATAAATAGACAATCAAATACGAATAATTGATTTAGATTTTAAAAACAAAATTTGTTTTCATTTTCAAAAATATACTCTTCACACTCGTTCTAGGATACTACTGATCCTATCTCTAACGAGTCATTCCCATTGGATATTACTAATCCAATATCTGATGAATTCTTTCGTATGTTTCTAATGTGTCTTGTTCTCTAGCTTTGTAAACCAAAGCTCTTATACCAACTGTGAAGACCCGCAACTTCCCCGTAAAGGAAAGCGTCGGATAGTTCGAGAACAAACCACAACAGAACACATATAAAAGAACGTTTCATTGTATATTACAACAATGCATCAGATTACAAGAATATACAGAGTATAAATGAATATTACACAGAAATATCAGAGATTTAAATTACATTTAAATACATAGCAGCGGAAAATAATACAATACACAACTAGAAGGAGATATACGGATACAAAGCTTTCCGGATATCGTTCCAGCTGTAAACCAGGATCCTGTGAATATAAATCTGCAAAACCAAAACTACTAGCTGCCCGTGCGGAAAATAGGGGCACCCAGAGTTTAGGTTAAAACAATAAACTCCAGGTCAGTCATGTGACTGGTGTGAGAACTAAAACAGTTATTAATCTTTATTTTAAAGTTAGGTAAATCAAGGGACCACGCCGTATAACACGGAACGGGTTTCCTCCCAAGAATACCAGTGTATAAAACAAACAGCGCAATGCTAAATAAAGAAAAATGAAGCTGTTATAAGACCCAGGTCCCATCACACAATGCAACGCAGTCGAGGATAGGGTTTTCCCTTATAACAACCAAAGAATGCTTGATACGTTTAAAACAAATCATTTGATACTAATATAAGTGCATAGTGTATAAAACACTTCAAATCATAAGTATCAATCATAGGCGGCATGAGCGCCCCATCCCACTATGTCGCCATATATAGGATTACAACTAAAACCGCAAGATCACGTATTTGGAAATTGGATTTCCGTCTATGAACCGAGGCAAAAGATAGTCCTCAACCGATTCGAGACGCTCTAGCCCGCCCCTCAGGCAAGTACTCTGTCAAGCCTTTGGATCGTCAGGGCCGGTCCACCGATGTGGATTAAAATGCCTGAACACTACGTTTCCCCACCCTATGGGGTGTAAGTCTGGTCCGTCAGCCGACCAGAATGCATCGGCCGAAACCGATATAACCGAGGCGCCTCGCAACAGCAACAACCACATAAGTCAAACTCGTCAGGGCGTGTAAAACCACTGACGCCACTTCTAGCTAGAAAGAAACGCAAGTCCTCCCTGAGGTCCGTCTCCCGTTTTTGGTTCATACCGGGTGTGAAACTCGCGAAGTAAACGTTACACAAAGCTACGCCACAAAGGCCGTGCTTTGATCACCAACCACAAGACTTTGCTTTTCAACAGAAGCCTTGATCATTTGCATCTTAGCATGCCACACAGGCAAACCATCCTATGCAACCGATATCAGTCACACAGAATGAAATCCGATGTCAGACACACAGTCCATTTACAAGTCCGTTCTGGGTCCGAACGAAACCGGAGGCACCTAGTACCCCGCATATCCATCGATCTCCAAGTACGTCTGGACGATCACTAACTGTTTCCATCTTCTTGGGTGTACAGCCCAATCAAGATCATCAGTTATCACCCAAACGACGTGAAGACCTCCGGTCTTCGACCATCGTCTTCATCTTCGACTTATCGTCGTATCAGTTATTCAGAATGGGATAAACCCGGTCTTCCCGAATAACTCGCGTATATTTTATAAAAGTGTTACACAAACACAACATACGCCTCATTCCAATTCATTAGTCACTAACCGTAAATTAATCAAGAGAATAATTCCCCAAATATTAACCCCGAAGGCCGAAACCAACATCAGATCAATATCCAGAAAACCATCCTGCTTGGCTAACCGACAGTTAGTTTCTAAATTTCACGTTCAAATCTAATTAAAGATTTATCTATCGCCTGGAGCAAAACTGGTGATACTCCATTCTCGATCTTTTCAATCTAATTAAAGATTCATTAAAACTCCACTTAGTTTTAATCATTATCTGGGTTAAAGAATCAGTGTCATTTAAAACACGATTCACGATAAACCCAAAATCACATTCCATTAATTATCGGGTTAAAGAACAAGTGTTATTTAAAACACTGTTCACGATAAACCCAAAAATCAATACCAATTCAATTCCAATTAAATATCATTTAATTGGTACACTTCATTAAATCTAAATAAAAAGATTTAATCTTTTCTCAACTGGGTTCAAGAACAGTGTTAGTGAAGACACCATTCACGACAAACCCAAATCACATTCCATTAATTATCGGGTTAAAGAACAAGTGTTATTTAAAACACTGTTCACGATAAACCCAAAAATCAATACCAATTCAATTCCAATTAAATATCATTTAATTGGTACACTTCATTAAATCTAAATAAAAAGATTTAATCTTTTCTCAACTGGGTTCAAGAACAGTGTTAGTGAAGACACCATTCACGACAAACCCAAATCACATTCGATTAATTATCGGGTTAAAGAACAAGTGTTATTTAAAACACTGTTCACGATAAACCCAAAAATCAATACCAATTCAATTCCAATTAAATATCATTTAATTGGTACACTTCATTAAATCTAAATAAAAAGATTTAATCTTTTCTCAACTGGGTTCAAGAACAGTGTTAGTGAAGACACCATTCACGACAAACCCAAATCACATTCGATATTCAATACAAGGCTCTGAATAGAAAATATATCGGCTTATATTCAATATCGAATTCTACCACTAACAAATGTCGTATTGGAAATAACGATATAGATATATATCTTTCAAATTTCCATAACAACACCTGTATAATCACGAATTCCAACATCGAAATATTCCGAAGACAATTTCGATTCAAATCCACTCCAATGCAATCATTGGAAATTTTGGTTATTTTCAAAACCATTTCAAATTCAATTTATTTATTTAAAAATAAATAGAATTATAATTCTAGTTCAAAACTAGTTCATTTCGATAAAAATCTATTTTTATCTTTTCAAATATGGAGTTTTTCATCCCAAACTTTCACAAATCATTTCTTATGATTTTACACAAATTATTACTATTTTTAATAATTTTATCAAGGCCCGTACAGTCGATTTCCAACAACGGCCATCGAACTGCACTTACAGCGACCTTTTTCGAATTTGATTTGGACGTATCTCCAAATCCAACCGTTAGATTTCAAATTTCTAACATTCATTAGAAAGCTCTTTTCGATACGAACCCAACGGTTCCGGTTTTAGGAGAATCCGACGGTCGGATCTCCCGCAATGTCCGTTTGAAATAAATGGTCGAAATTCACGAACTGCCGCGGCGCGGCGCGTTCTATTCAGGCCATTATATTATATATATAATATATATAATATATACTTCGTCGATTTCTATTTAAAACGAATTATATAAATAGTTTTAAATTCGTTTCAAATTCTATTTCAACTTCTATTTCAATTCAAAGCAAAATTGAATTCTTCTTTATAAATTCGTTTTAAAATTCATTTCTATTCAATTCGAATTTCAATTCAATTTGAATTCATTTCAATTCGCTTTCAATTCCATTTGAATTCGTTTTCAATTCAATTCATTTTGAAATCGTTTTCAATTCAATTCATTTCGAAATCGTTTTCAATTCAATTCATTTCGAAATCGTTTTCAATTCAATTCATTTCGAAATCGTTTTCAATTCAATTCATTTCGAAATCGTCGATTTCAAAATTACTTTTTAATATTCATTTTAAAATGAATAAAATCGATATAAATATCGTTCACGTCAAAATGGCGTCAATCTAATCAACACGGCTTCATATATTGATATTTTCAAATATTCCATTTCGAATATTTCTATTTCAAATATTTCTATTTTAAAACTGGAATGAGGCCCAATCAATTACCATATAAAGTTAATTATATGGATTTTCATACAACACATGTATAATAGCATTGAAAAATAATCAACCATCAATCAAAGTGCACTACACTGTATAAGCATCAAATATAGATATCTAACGCTTATAACAGCCTGTCAATCAATCGATCGACATATTTAATCAATCAGGATGAGTGAACTTCAAATTTCATCCCAACACCCGTGTGGGGTTTCAAACAATCAAACACAGATTTTATTCGTGCAGTTGGGCGATGTGTAAAATTTATCGTCCCAATCAATGTCATTCAAATAGGTGTACATAAACAAACCGTCCGGTTTATAAATGAATATTTTATTTTATTCACTTCACGTTAAAAATTATATTTTTAACGATAAAACATTTTATTTCAACCTATGAATTTCTATTCAATTCATTTATCCAATAAAATGATATTTTTATTTTTCTAACTTATTTTAGAAAATTTCGGCGGCATAACGGCACGATACTAGAAACGGGACAAGGCCTAGCCTAATCCCCGGTCTAGTGAAGGCCCACGCCATTCACACATCAATCAAATCAATTCGTTATGCAAACCACAAAACTTGGAGTAAGAGTCTAACCTAGCCTTACTCCTTCGCCTTATAACGGCGCACGTCTAATCCTAACCAATTTATCGATTCGATTATTCACACCACAAACCACATTCAAACCAATATCGCAATCAATAACCAAACAGCCAAACAAACAAGTCCATGGTATGTGGACGGGTGTCGGGTGCTTCTAATAAGCACCGTCTGCATCCTAGTATATATATACAACTAGAAAAAGAATTGAAAGGTGAGAAATTCTCACATATTGCTATCCTAGCTCCACGGCTCTTCATTTGCAGAAGTCTTCGTCGTTTCGCCCTTTTGTCACCTTCGTTGTTGCTTTCACTACATATGTAAAAATCGAATTTTTACATCGCTATTCAATATATAAAAATCATATTTTTAGTTCGAAGTTCAATATATAAAAATCGAATTTTTATTTCAAAGTTCAATATATAAAAATCGAATTTTTATTTCAAAGTTCAATATATAAAAATCGAATTTTTATTTCAAAGTTCAATATATAAAAATCGAATTTTTATTTCAAAGTTCAATATATAAAAATCGAATTTTTATTTCAAAGTTCAATATATAAAAATCGAATTTTTATTTCAAAGTTCAATATATAAAAATCGAATTTTTATTTCAAAGTTCAATATATAAAAATCGAATTTTTATTTCAAAGTTCAATATATAAAAATCGAATTTTTAGTTCGCTATTCAATATATAAAAATCGAATTTTTAGTTCGAAGTTCAACATATAAAAATCATATTTTCACATCTATGTTATATAGATAAAAATTATATTTTTATCACGCTATTTTCTACCTAAAGATTTTGCCTTTTCTAAAATAAAGATTTCGCCTTTTTACTTTCAAAGAACTCGCCTTTTTATTTTTAAAGTACTCGCCTTTTTATTTTCAAAGTTCATATCTTTTTTTAAAAAAAACAAAGTTGATATCTTTACAAAAACAAAGTTGTTTTTATTTTTAAAACAGTTTTTAAAATCAGTTTTTTTTTTAAAATCATTTTAAAGATCAGTTTTAAATCATTAAAAAAAAGAAACAGTTTTGAATCTAATTAAAATCAGAATCTAAAAACATAAAAATCAGTTTTCTACTTTAAATAAAATCAGTTTTCTACTTTAAATAAAATCAGTTTTCTACTTTAAATAAAATCAGTTTTCTACTTTAAATAAAATCAGTTTTCTACTTTAAATAAAATCAGTTTTCTACTTTAAATAAAATCAGTTTTCTACTTTAAATAAAATCAGTTTTAAAGAAAATAAAAAAAACAGTTTTAAAGAAAATAAAATAAAAAAAACAAGATCAGGGCACTTACAGGGAGGGGGGGGGGGTTTCTGTCGTCGCGGTGGGGCTCGTCGGAGCTGGAGCGCGGCCTGGGGATGGTAGGGGGGGCGGAAAGGTATCGCGGCGCCTGGGGGGGGGGGGGTTTCTCGACTCGAGGAGAGAGGAACGGAGCACGTGGGGGGCGCGGTAGTCTTCGAGGGGGCGGAGGGAGCGTGGGCGAGGGCGGCACCGCCTAAGGGGGGGGCGGGATCGGTTCTTCCCCTTTTTTTTTTTTTTTTCTGGATTGATTTCTTTGAACGGGGGGGGGGGGCCAGGAGTATAAAAGGGGAAAGAGAAGGAAATTTAATTTTATTATTTTATTTAATTATTTTAATTAACCTAAAGTTGACTTTTTCATATGACCTCGAAACGAGGCCCACCGCCTGTCGTCCATAGCGTTTCACCCCCATTCCGAACACAATGGGATATGTATCGCAAGCTGATTTGATCGTTTCGATTAGTTTCCTTTTGAATTTTCATTTAAATCACTATATTGAATTTTAAACGCACATTTCAAATTACCGGGGTCACATACTAACTAGAAAAATTCCAGAAAAATATTTTCTAGCTTCGTATTGACGATACGGTCCTAACAAAACTAATTTCGTCGAATTCTGAGACCGTCTGAAAAATGGCCATTTTCCAGTCGATTAAAATCAACTGAAACTGGTCAAACGCGTTTTCCTTTGCCACGCTCACATATTGATTCGAAAAATTATGAAATTTGAAACCTAGCAATAACTTAACACCACGGACCCAACAAAACTGGTTTCGTCGAAATCCGAGGTCATTTGCAAAATTGCTATTTTTAAGGGCCTGAATTCCATAGCGACTATTCAGAATTTTCAACTGGACATAACTTTTGATTCCCGCTACGTACTTTTGATTTTTCGGATTCGTTGGAAAGATATTCACTATTAGATTCCATTATTTTTGGTTTCACTAAAATCCGGATTGTTTTGCACCCGGTACTTTCAATTGAAGTTTGAAATCGAATTATCGAACTACCGCGCCATTTTCAATTCTATTTATAATTATATATAAATATTTATATTCTAACGACGACGCGTATAATATATACGTTCGAATTATATTCAAAATAAATTTCTCGTTGGTTTTATTTAAAATAATCTATTTTAAATATTCTAAATTCGCTAAAATTGCCAAAATAAAAATTTTAAACTGGCCCAGATTTTCCGGGTTGTTACAAAAGGCCTGTGTGGCGAGTTTGGGGATTTTCCCGATGCTCCCGTTACAAAGGAGGTTATGGCGAATTTTCCCGGAAATTCAAGGAGTTAGAATATTTCAAGTATAAATTTGAAAAGGGAATATTTGTAAACCATTTACAAATAGAATTGGAAAGGAAACATTATAAAAAGTGAAACCATTTTTAAAGGGTAGAACCGTTATTTAAAAGTAAATCTTTTCCAATGAATAAAACGTTGTTAAAAAGGAAATCTTTATAAAGTGAAGTTAGTTAATCGAATATAGACATTCGAAAAGAGAAATCGAATATGGTATTCGAAGTAGTTAATCGAGTATAGACATTCGAAAGGAGAAATCGAATATGGTATTCGAAGTTAGTTAATCGAATATGTTATTCGAAAGGGGTTAGTTTGTCGAGTTAGTCAAATAGAGTTAATCAGTTAGAGTTAACCAGTTAGAGTTAATCAGTTAGAGTTAATCAGTTAGAATTAACCAGTTGGAGTTAATTAGTTAGAGTTAATCGATTAGAGTTAAAACGAACTAGAATTAATCAAATATAGTTATTTGAGAC
This sequence comes from Allium sativum, assembly GCA_030737875.1. Taxonomy (NCBI): domain Eukaryota; kingdom Viridiplantae; phylum Streptophyta; class Magnoliopsida; order Asparagales; family Amaryllidaceae; genus Allium; species Allium sativum. Next base: position 718,416,037 of record CM060916.1, on the reverse strand, counting down.
AGAGTTAGTCAAACATAGTATTCAGGGTAAGTTGCCATCTTGTACGACTGCTAGCGTAATTCGCAGGGCTGTAAATAGCCTACGGCGGTCGGATGTTTCCTGAGGGAATCAGGCGTAACCATTGTGATCGCTGCGATCTAGAGTCAAGCGAATGGAGTTAAAATAGAGTTGTCGAATAATAGTTGTTCGAATGGAGTTAAATAGAGTTAGTCGAATATAGTTTATTCGAATAGAGTTGAATAGAGTTAATCGAATAGTAGTTATTCGAATAGAGTTAAATGGAGTTAAATCGAATATTAGTTATTCGATATGAGTAATTTAGTTAAGTTATCAAGTCAAGATGATCGAGTAAAGTAAATAAGTTCAGTTCGTCGAGTTAAATTAATCGATGTTAGTATCATCGAAAGGAATTAATCGATGTTAGTTTCATCGAAAGGAATTAATCGATGTTAGTTTCATCGAAAGGAGTTATCGATGTTAGTTTCATCGAAAGGAGTTATCGATGTTAGTTTCATCGAAAGGAATTAATCGATGTTAGTTTCATCGAAAGGAGTTATCGATGTTAGTTTCATCGAAAGGAATAAATCGATGTTAATTTCATCGAAAGGAGTTATCGATGTTAGTTTCATCGAAATGAGTTATCGATGGTAGTTTCATCGAAGAGATTTTCGAATATAGTTTATTCGAAAGTAAGATTTTTAAATATGAGATATTTGAAAAGGAAGAAGTTAATCGAATATAGGTTATTCGAAGAAGAAGTTAATCGAATATAGGTTATTCGAAGAAGAGTTAATCAAATAGAGATTTCTCGAAGAGAGTTAATCGGCAAATTCGATTATATCGAATTCGGGAAAGTACTTATACTTTCCAGTGTTTAAATAGAGATTTATTTATTTATAAATAAATAAGTGTTAGGTTAATTATTCACAAGTAAGAATAGAGGTTATAATTTAAGTTAGATAATTCGAAAGTAGGGATTATAACGTTATCGTTATAACCAATGTTTTAAATATAGAAGTGGATTAGTAAAATTGAATCCGAGAAAAGCGTAGAGAAGTTGTTAAAGATTTAAAAGATAAACTTTGACCATTTCGAAGTTATAACGTTGTTCAGTTAAGGTTTGAGAGGTAATTATACCCCAACTTGAGTGACTTCCTTCTTAACTAAGAAATGGTAAGGTTTGATCGTAAAGGAGTTTTGGAAATGTTTTCCAAACAAGAATCAGAAATGTTTTCTGATAAAAAAAAAAATAAGAATTTAGAATATAGGGAAAAAGGAGATTAGTAAATAAATGAACTAAAGAGATTTATGTCAAATGATGTTTGTTCGATATAATTTCCATCTGGAAATAATATCGTTGTTTGCACACTTGTTTTTCTTTAATAGTTAACTCACCGACTATTGAAGTTTTGACCATTTTAACGTTGTTAATATGGAGAGACCGGTTGGATTATTATCCATAGAACCACTCTGTATTGGCATAAGCGTCGCGAATCATATATGCCAAAGATAATTGAAGACGGAGTAAAATGCAAGGGCTATCCTGTTTACAGAATAGTGCCTTCGGTTTGTCCAGTCCCAGGACAACTTGTATGGACGAAGGTCTGACAGAGTATATCCAATGGATCGCGTAAGTTGATCTGTTCAAACGTATTCACGTTGGTGGCGGAGGAATTCGTTTCTCTTAGCTGTATACCCGTGTTATTTTTGGATAAGTCAATTTGTGATTTGGCGGGTATGACGATGTGACATTTCTAAGTGAATGAAGATGGATGTCTGACATAGTATTTCCAGACGGTCACGTACATTGATTTCTTCAACTATACCAAGAGTGGAAGCGGAGAAGGAAACTTCTTTTAGCTGACACGTAATGTATGGTTGTAGACATCAATTAGTGATTTTCGATGGATTTGACAATGTAGCATTCGAAGTGAATCTGATGTAATGATAAAGCGTAGCTTCTAGCCTCATCAACCGGTAAATGACAGAAATCGGGCAGGCAGCATGGCTAAGTCGGTCGCACCGAAGTAGGGTGTATAATCACCTATCTAGAGAATATTCATTTGTTTCTTAAATCTATCAATGCTGTCCCATATATATATACGGGAACGGTTGCTGATCCCAACCGTTGGTGATGTACATTCGATACACTCAAGCGAAATGAGTGGTCGGTCATGTGTGGCTGAGTTGCAAGATGTTCTTGTTGAACTCCAGTGTATCGTTCCTAGAGTACACTGATCGGAAGGTGATTCCATACCTTGTCATAGTTGGAAATCCATTACCCAATACGTGCTTGCGGTTGTGATTGTATACTATGTATGTAGAACGTGAGATGCAAGCGTTTCTGCTAGATTGATATTTATTTGTACTTAGACATTATTATAATATCAGAATGATATTGCTTTAAAAAGTTATTTGGATTCTCATAAGGGAAAAACCCGTTCCGTATTCACGGCGTGGTCTTATGAGATATCATATACTTGTTTTAAATGATTTGAGTTTACTCACACCAGTCACATGACTGACCCGGAGTTTATTTGTTGTTTTCCCTAAACTCTTGGGTGCCTAAATTTGTACGGGCAGTCAAGTAGTCGGGATTTGCAGATACATTGAAGAGCTGGAGCAGGAGGCTTCAGAATCATATAGCTATAGTTTATTTCCACTGTGTTGTAAGTGCTGTACTCTGATAAGTGCTATTGTATACATAACTGTTATATTTCAAAGTTATGTTATCTATTATATGTTATTCGTTCCGCTGTGAGGTTCGTGTTACTCTGATGTTGTGTTCTTCTTCTTCTTCTATTCTAAGTTTCTATCTTATCTATCCTCACCCTCTGTCTTCTTTCTATTAGTTTCTTGAATTTCCAGTGCGATTTGGGTTGGACTTGTGTTATTTAGTCAGCTCAAATTCCCCCGGATTTTCGGGTCACTACAGAACTTTACCGACTCTGGCTATCCTCGCCAATCTTGTTCCAAAACAATCGTTGATCGTGTAACGGGCTTTGCATTGTCAACTAAATATATGCGGAAGTCTGTCTCGAATTTTAGGGGGAAAACCCCTACCCTAATCAAAACATCTTGTATACTCATGGACTACTCCAACGGATCGAAAATCGTTGATAGATACATAAAGTGACTCTAGGTAGCTAAGACAAACTGATCCCTTAGGATCGCACGAAATCTCGAGGGTATTCCCGAGGCAAGTCGAAAGTCTAACTACCCTCCTTTCACAATTAATAGCTAACCAATCCATGCCTAGAATCAACCCATGGCCCATGAAACCCGGAAACATAAGCATCTCAAATCCAAAGATAAATGAGCCGAACCACAAATTGGATTTGAGACAATAATGGGATCTTCTACTATACAAGTACTAAGGTGCAGAGACTCAACTATGGAAGTAGATATAAATGAATGTGAAGCGATAAAATCAAAAGAGTACTAACAGGATGATCAAGAAGAAAATCTAAACTTTTTCAACAGAAACCTTACTACCTCTCTCTCAGGTACGCTGGCGGTGAGAGCATGCACTTGCCTTCCGGAAAATCCTGTCTTTTGTTCTTGCCCTTGCCCTTAATTATACTACCCGTTATACCAAAATAAAGATACTTCCTCTTGTTTTAGGTTTTACAATTCTTTCCTCCCCTCCTTTGTGAAACAAGTCCATATCCATGAGTTCTTCATCCTTGTGTTGTGCTCCTTAGCCAAACTCCCTCATTCTCATCGTTGCCATCCTTGTGTAACTTGTTGACAGGTCTCTCAAAAGCTGCCTCCATCGCTTGGAGAATCCTACAAAGCTCGAAAGAAAATTAGCCGCAGGTGAAACTACTACGACTATAGACGGAAGTTGGGCACTTGTTTGCCCTTTGACAAGTGTCGTAGTCTCGTCGTGGCTACAGAACCATGCCGCTATGAGGTTACCTCCCATAAAGCCAGGAGCCCCGAAGACTCAGGAAAGAAGGAAACAAGGATTCAAACAGAGGATCAAAAGATAGTGCATATGGCTTTGGGGAATATGCCTTTAAACAAAAAAATTCTTTTGAAAATGCATCTTTTAAAATCGTTTTGAAAATAATTTTTCAAATCTTTTATCTGATCGGGTAACATTCAGCTCTGATACTAAGTGAAACACCCCACCTCCGTTAAGGTCACTCACAGAGGGAATGCCTTAACTTCGGTGGAGCATTATGGGTAAAAGATGCAGATAAATTACAAGACATACAAATAAAGCAGCGGAAAATAAAGTCATTTTATAAACAACTTAATTCAGTCAAGCTTTTACAACAATTTCTTCAATCATACTTAAATGCAATACATAGAACTTCTGTCTTGATTTAAAAACTTCCAAGAATAAAAGAAGCATAAAAACAATGATATTCCCCAATAAAGCATGAACCAACCATAGCAGTGGAGGATTGAGAGTCCAAAGCGATACACCAACTAATCTTCAAGCTTGGAAATAGAAGAGGTCCAAGTTAGGCTGAGCTATTCCCTCCCTGACTACCGGGGGGCGGGGGAGGGAACGGAGGAAAAGAGGCGAAAAACAAACTAGGTCAGACATAAGTTTGGTAAGTGCAATGATCTTTCAGCATGCAAACAAGATAAAGGATCATGACATGAATAAACCGAAAATAGGACAATACCATAAAAACAAGGTAACTAAAGACAAGATAAGTGCAAGGTGAACTGAATGCGCTTTTACTTTTTCTCTGCTTCGCTACTACTCTGTTAATATGATTTCTATATTTATCTCTGCACCACCTAACTAGTTTTCCAACTAGTAATTTGTATAAAATGATAATCGTGATCCCGACCCCGTAATTGTGGTAGCCTTCAGGTGTACATCTATCGTGAGGATTCCACCTCAATCAGCCTAATTGCCATGAACATGTTAGATGTACCCTTACTACCCTATCGATCGGCTCCCTACTTGTATTCATTTCCATGTGTCTGTGTCAATCGGCCCTCTCTTACGTGTAGATACCCTGTGCTGGTCCCACCATAAGGTGTATCAATCCTTATAGCGACCCGACACGATTCAAGGTGCACAGTGTATAACTAATGGTACCCAGTGCCTGCTTTTTCCCACTCCGGAGTACGTGCATGCCTGTAAACCGTCAAAACCTACACTGACGTACCCTTGCCGCTGCTTTGACCGCTTATAATCATCCCAGTAATCGTGCCCCACCCTGCCTAGTTCAGGGTACCATGATACATCCATGTGGGTTACTGCAGAAATGGGTCCCCATTAATAGGGTTTCCTATTGGTTAAGTTTGTAGGACTATTTTACTAATATTACACACCAACCCGATATGTACTTAACCATCCCATCGATTCAAGCATTTTTAATAAACGGTTAAGTTTTGTGGGCTTATATGTACTAATATTACCCACCTACACGAGATGTACTTAACCCTCCCATCGATTCAAGCATTTTTAATAAACGGTTAAGTTTTGTGGGCCTATATGTACTAATATTACCCACCTACACGAGATGTACTTAACCCTCACATCGATTCAAGCATGTTTATTTAATAGTTAAGTTTTGTGGGCCTATATTTACTAATATTACCCACCAACCTGATATGTACTTAACCCTTCCACTGATTCAAGCATGTTTAATTAATGGTTAAGTTTTATGGGCCCATATTTACGAATATTACCCACCAACCCAATATGTGCTTAACCCTTCCACTGATTCAAGCATGTTTATTTAATGGTTAAGTTTTTTGGGCCTATATTTACTAATATTACCCACCAACCCGATATGTACTTAACCCTCCCGCACAATACGCCATATTAGTTAAGTGTTGTCCGCTCATGTTAACTTAACCCACTCATTCATCATGTCATGTTGGTTAAGCATTTCTTATTAACTTTACCCTCCTTATCATGTTGGATCGGTTAAGTGTTTCCTATTAACTTAACCCCGTTCATTCATCAAGTTATATTGGTCAAGTGTTTCTTGTTAACTTAACCCCACGTATTCATCTTGTTGTATTGGTTAAGTGTCATCAATCAATTCAAGTTAACTTAACTCACCTACTTGTCATGTTACTTTGGTTAAGTGTTGCCTTCTTGTGTTAACTTAACCCTACTACAAATCAAGTTATATTGGTTAAGTGTTGCCCTCTTATTTTAACTTAACATTTCCATAAATCAAGTTATATTGGTTAAGTGTTTCTAAATTCATTTAAGCTCACCCACTTGTCTAATTAACATGTTATAAAGGTTAAGTGTTCTAAATTTACTTAAACTCACCCACTTGTCTAATTAATATGTTATAACGGTTAAGTGTTCTAAATTTACTTAACCTCACCCACTTGTCTAATTAACATGTTATAACGGTTAAGTGTTCTAAATTTATTTAACCTCACCCACTTGTCTAATTAACATGCTATAACAGTTAAGTGTTCTAAATTAACTTAACCTCACCCACTTGTCTAATTAACATGTTAAAACGGTTAAGTGTTCTAAATCTACTTAACCTCACCCATCAGTCTAGTTAACATGTTGAATTGGTTAAGTGTTTCCTTAATTGACTTAACCCTACCAATCTTGACTTAGCTTTATTAAAGCACCAACCACTCACATTAGACAGGTATTGTTGTGGTCACTGGATGTGCCGGTCGGTTCCATGCAGTTTTACACCACAACTCAGTCTAACCGTGGGTCCTTTTTGGGCTCAATGCACTAACCACCCCCATTAGACAGGTATTGTTGTGGTCACTGGATGTGCCGGTCAGTTCCGGGCAGTTTTACACCACAACTCAGTCTAACCTTGGCTTAGGCATATTCGTCTTTTCTAAATTTACATATTTCTTATTTATTACAAATTCCATATGTAAATTATTCTCAATTTAATTATGCCATAATTATCCTTTTAATTATGCTCACAATTAATGGTATACTAAATATACCATTTCATGAACCAATTTATGCCATGTAATTTTTCATGCTTATCCTACATATTTATATGTAAATTATAAATTAATTATTGTCATGGCCCACTTCCCTCTAAATCAAGTTCAAAATTTTAGGTATATAGATTATACCATTTTCATGCCACTTATCATGCTTATGTGTCAAACATGCCAATTACATGTAATTTCATGTTTTCCCCAACGTTAACCCCGTTGTACATTCGCAAAATTACATAGAATGTTAGGCTCGATATTTTAGCCTAACTTATAAACCAAAAAGGGGAAAAGAGGAACTTTGCAACATTCCAACATCATACAAAAGTATGGATCTAACTACACATATGTCACATGGATTTGGTATAGAACAATATACTTTTAACTATGAACTTGCAAATTTGATCTGTGCAACATGAACCACAAGCATATGAATTTTCATAAAACTATACAAGTTAACCGTGGCATGTAGTGGTGGACTTGCAAATTAGATCTATCATAAAGGCATATGGATCTAACATATAAAGTTGTCGATTTATACATATAAGGTCGTAGATCTAAACATGTATGCATAATGGCTCTAAACAATTAGGCATAAACGACATGACTTAGCCTAAAACTTGTATGTATCATAATATCACCGAACTTACATATGGTAATTTCATTCCCAAATTCTTATACAACATCATAGGTTTACTCACCAATTTCCACATAACATGATAGGTTCGATAGACCACAATAGTTCATAGGCATATATGATAGAATATACATGAATCAGCATCACATACAACTTGATACAATTCTATTTTACAATTCATTACAAATCATGTCTTGAATTATTCACATATGAAAGATAAGTACACTTACAAACAAAAAGGAATTCTTGAGTTCTGGGATCTGTATTCTAAAATTGAATTGCACGCCTTTGATGTAGATTGTTGAATTCTCTTAGTTGAATTAGATTAGATTTAATTTGATTTTGGTTTTAGTGGCAGATAGGTTTAGATGAGAGTGAATAATAGAATTAGGTTTCAGGTTTAGGGTCTTTTTATAGTTGTAGAGAGTGTTTTAGGACCATTAGACTAACCCTGAACCATGAGAACCAATCAGGTGCCACATCTGCCTTAGAGCGAATCGGCCCACGGGTTGATAGCAAAACACCCTGAATCAACCCCTAGTCTACCCAGCGGGGCTCGGGTCGACCTCAAAAATGGGCCGGTTCGGTTATTCTCCCTCTCGATTCGTTGTTTTAATCTTTTTTGCATATTTATTTATTTAATTTATATATATAAATATATATATATATATATATATATACCTATATATATATTTTTCTCATATGCATAGAAACTTCAAGGCTTAATAACTTCTTCATAAGCTATCCGTTTTATGCAAACCAAATGTCTATCTTGACCAAAATTTTTAGACGAACGTAAGAGCGCAACCCATTTCACTTAATTCTTCTTCTAAAAAATAAGTGTTCTTGAATTTGTTAATTTTAATATTCTTGGAAAATTCAGGGTGTCACAAGCACCCTGGAACACAAAGGTTATAGGCTTATGCTTGTTTCTAATTGCCATTTTGATGAAGTACTTACCCAATTTAATGAGGTCTGATTGACTTGAAACTGAACATGAACAATGACCCAAGTTTTTACTTTGATACAGAAAAGAAAAGACTCGAATCCATGAACTATTGAGCAAGATATAACTGCCTAAAGTAGCAACCATGTTGTTTTGTTCAACCGAGAATAATCAAAAATACAACACATAGAGTACTACGTATTTTGACAGGCTCACCTCTGATAAACACAAAAATATTGTAAACTAGAAAGCATGAGTTGAACAACTCACCAGAGATTGTATTATAGACTGAATATCCATGATTTTATTTTGCAAGAGAGGAACTTTGATCTTTTGGAGCTTGATAAACCATGAAATACCGACATGAAGCCCCAACACAGCCTATTGAAACCTAACAGTAATTCTTTTCCTTATTATCCCCAAATTTGCTTGAAGAGAGGCTTGCATGAGTTGGACTATTATTAGTGTAGCTCCTTTCTCCGCAATAATGTCTTCCATTTGCGTATAAGATTTGAGTTTTTGAATTTATGGTGGAAAGAAACCATTGTTTTCAGCAGGCTTCAAGAAGAAGAGAATAAAATGGAGTGAGGAGAAAACACTCCACTTTGATTCTAAATAATTCCCTAAGTTAAAAATGGGGCTAATCTCCCTTTATTAAGTGCAACACAACTAAATTAGGCTAATTATGTTCAATTACACAAAGTTAACTATTTCAAACCCATCTTTTAGCCTACTAACAAATTCACATACCAAGCTATTTTGTGTTTGCTACAAGCACAAATACATATACTTAAGGCATTTTTTATCATTAAACATCATTTAGAGGTAACATACATAAAACTCACATTTCACCAAGAACACATGTTTTACATTGCAATTATTCGAAACCCAAAATCTTTGCATTTTAATTTGCATAAATCTTACTTTCTTGACGAAAAAAATATTAATTCTAAAGAGAATATTTCAATACACTTAAATATTAATTTCAAATCAATATTTGCACTATTTATAACTTTATTTACAACACAATTAAATTTAAGAGTACACATTGCGGCAAAATCTACCATTCAAATTAATCCACCATATTATTATATGTGTACTTATTAAATATCTTCAACATAAAATTTCACACATAATAATTTTCCAACCATGATTTTAAATACACTTTTTACTTTACTTCATCGTTTCAATAACTTACGTTTAATCACACAATTTTACCAGTTTGTAATTGTCATGTTGAAATAACTTTGCACCAAATACTGAAAATATAATTCACCTAAATATTGATCACAATTCAATATTATTTACCTTCGGTATCCACATTAATCATCAAATTACAATTTACAAACATAGACTGAAATAAATATCATATTATATCATAGATATTTATTTTATTCCAAGACACAAAATTCTGAAAATCACTAATTCTTTATTTTCACATTTTAAATATTACATAAGTCAGAATTCTAATTGTATTTACATCCTTCGTAAATTTAAAATAAGCGGAACATGTTGTAATTTGTTTAGTCTGGGTACCAAAAAACCTGGGTTGTCATAGATTCCCTCCTTATAGAAATTCTGTCCCCGCAATTTTCTTAAGCAAAATATTTATGCTACAAATTGTCAAAGGCACCACTTTATTTTCTGTACTTATAAAATTTTAGCTTATGCTAACCGCCACACAATTATTCAAACTCTTTCTCTTAATAACCACTTAACATGTCAAAGTTGAAAATTTTAAATAATTTGTTTATACAAATTTAAATTCCTACCCCAAATATCATATCACAATAATTCAGAACTTATAACATATCCTTCCGTCTTGGTTTCTGATCCGTCTCTCCTTGCCTTCATACCCAGATTGGTTCTTCCTTCAGATGTGTTAACCTTGTCGTTTCTCCTTCTTCCAAAGAGAGATACGCGCTTGTGTCTTCACTCTTAGCAAGGATAACGCTAATGTGGCCTGATGGTTACAACGGGATTTTCTTCAATAGTGTCTGGCCGATTATCCAATCGGACTTCTGCCTAGTGATTCAATTCTTCTTGTCTGGTGGAAACCTGCCTCAATGAAGGACTTCCACTAACTTGGTCCATATTCCATAGTACGAAAGTCCTCGTATGTGCGCAGACTTTCGCCCTATCATCTTGAGTAACTTTTTTAATAAGGTTATATCTAAGGTCCTAACCACTATGCTAGCTCCGTTTCTCTAGCATATTGTTTTTGCTTCTCAAGATGGGTTTGTAAAAGGACGATTGATTACGGATAGCATCCATTTAGCCTAGGAATTGGTGTCTCAGATTGATCGAAAAGTTAGGGGCTTTCATGTGGTCGTCAAGTTGGACATGGAAAAAGGTTATGACCGTATGTCCTGGTTTTCATCATTAAGGTTCTTAGGGCTTTTGGGTTTCCCGAGGCCCTAATCGATATTATCTAGAGGCTCATTTCCAATGGTTGGTTCTTTATTCTCATCAATAGATCGACCAACAGGTATTTCAAGGCCGGAAGGGGGATTCGTCAGGGAGATACTCTTTCTCCCACTCTGTTCGTTATTGTTGCCGAGGCTTTCGCTCGTGGATTGCACTCACTAACGTTAGCAAATCAGATTCACCATTTTGGCATCCCTACAGGTTGCCCTATCATTTCCGCCCTATCCTTCGCAGATGACATTATCATTTTCACGAATGGTAGTCATCATTCAGTTCGTCGTCTTCTCAGCCTCATTCAACAGTATGAGAGATGTTCAGGCCAACTCGTTAATACTACTAAAAATTGTTTCGTCCCGACAAGAGATTTTCCTATGGTCAGATCTTCTTGGATTGAAAACTTCACTAGCTTCAAGGCGGCTTCCCTTCCCTTGTCGTACCTCAGTATTGTACTTTATAGAGGTCGTAATCTCAACGCCAATTTCGACACCCTAACCGACAAATATAGGGGGAAGATCATAAGATGGAATGCGGTGCTTATCTCCCAGGAAGGAAGGCTGGTTCTCATAAAGTATGTGCTTGACTCTATAGGATCGTTCGTCTTTGCTTTCATGACTCCTCCAGATCTTTTCGGTCTTTTGTTGTGTCCTTTTTCTGAGGTAAAAAGGGCAACATTACTCATCACCATTGGATTTCTTGGGAACCCATTTGTCGTCCCAAAAGCAAAGGGGGTCTAGGTCTTAGAAATCAAAGGATACTTGTATTGCATTTACTTGCAAGCTGTGGGCTAGGTTTAAAGAGAATGACTCCTTATAGGTGTCGTTCCGTCACGCTAAGCACCGCAGGCTATAGTCTGTGAACTATTCCGGTGTCCCGTCATACACTAGTAAGACGTGGAAACAGATGCAGTCGGTGAATGCGTTTTCGGATTCACATGGTGGTGGATCCGGATGGGATGACAGTCCCTTTCGATTAATGTGACTCATAGTTCGGCGAGGATGCCATCCCAACGTCTCCACCTCTTCTCTTTCATCTGGATGTCCATATCCCCTCGAATGGTTCTCTGTTTATGTGACTAAACCTTCACGAAGGGCTTCCGATAGATGAGAACCTTCATAGGATTAGCATCCCTTTAGTGTCTCATTGCAGTTGCTGTGGATATGGGGATACATAATCCATAGCGCATTTGTTTTTCTTTGTCTTTTCTGCCATTTCAGTTTGGAATTACTTCGAAAACCTGGTTGGTCATCGAGGTAATGTGTCTTCTCTCACTGATATTCTAAGAAACTGGTGGACCGGAATCACCAGTAAATCCTTGCATTCTATTCTTTATAGGCTTATCCCTTGTCTTTTCTGGTGCTCGCGGAATAAGGCAGTTTTTGATGAGGTGTCTATGGACCCCTCATCTATCATCTGAAAGGTAAGGAATGACGTGTTCCTTGATTTTCGTCGAAAACTGTTTAGAGGTTCCTTTGGTTCCCGATCGCGGCGGCTAGCTGGAACCTTTGATGTTTCATCAGTCCCTGCAACCTCCCGAGCAGGAATTGGGTGAATGCCTTTTGGTTAGTGGGATCTATCCCACTTCCACTCTACACCTCCCCCCATTTTACGTTTGAAATTGTTTGCTTGTACTATAGGTCCCATATATACAGGTTTTTTGGATCACTGGTTCTTGGCTGCTATGGTTTTGGACTTGCTCAAAGGTTTTGGAGCTTTCTTCTGGTTTGGGTCACTGGCTTCATCTGTTCAGAGCGTAGATTGTCCTATTTCAGGTTTCAGTTAGCTACCATCGTGTGTTGACTCTTTTACTTGTAGGTCTTCTGTCTACCTTGCAGTAGTATACGCTTGGCTGGTTCTCTACTAGTTATTGGTTCTGCCAGCTTTAGATTCCTCTCCTTTGTTGTTGTAGTTATAAGGCTGTTTTGGTGTTGTTCTATTTGGTTTTTGTTGTATGCACAGATCCTGCTTTTCAAATCTGTTTTTGTGAGCCATTGGAGAATGTCTTGATTCTCCTTTTTGTTATATTTATATTTCCTTTGTGTTAAAAAAAACTTATAACATATCCTTACATATCAGATTATTTAGAATACACACTCATCTCCATCTGATTCCTGTTCAATAACAGTGCTGTCACGCCATCACTTTTACATTAATTTCTCTAAACAATGGCTGCTAACTTGATTGTGATATCAAATAGCCTCCCCTTTTACTATTTTATATTACCAACTTGATGGTTGCAACAATTTCTTAACTTGATTTATGAGTGGGTATTCTAAAATGCTACTTATGCTGAAGATCGTTTCAAATTTCAAAACACTTCTAATTTATGGAACACCTATGTTTACTCATCTTACACTTTTTCAAAACACAAATTTTCGAAAAATAATTCTTTTAATTCAATTCGAATAATATTAAACCACTAATTTGTCATAATTAATCACGTTATTTAGCTGCAATGTCAACATAAGATCACCATCGCGTTGCCATCCGAATTTATTGTTCTTGTTTGATGTAGGGGGTTAAGTACCATTATCACGAATATTGCATATTATTCTCAAATAAATATTTTTTATCCCATAAAATATTGTGCTCGATCATCTCGTCTAAGTGTTTAAGAAATTCTTGTTGATATTTTTGATCAGATGTATCATTCAGAACCTCTCAAAATACCAAAAGGACAACTCAACATGAAAGACAGTCACCAAATTTTCAATTCACACATGGTTGTTTTTATTATTTGTTTCTTATCACAAACACTTCAATTAAAAAACAGCCTAACACTACACTTCACCTATTATCTACCTTATTTATAATCCAAGACAATTAATATCTAAACAACCATTTAATCATCAACATTATTTACCATCCCTTAATTCCACCTGGAGATTTATTAAATTTTGCACAACCAACACAATTCACCAGTTTTCACTACATAACTCTAATTTATTATCAAAATAGCACTCCTCTATCCCAACATGAATTTCACACATATAATCTCAGATTTAATTGACTAACCCATCTCAATTTATTTATTTTAATTCAACAATGAATTAAAACACCAAAAGGATGGGGTTTAAATTTCCCTTAAAATTCTAAACCCAAGATTGAAACACCGAAAATGATAAAGACGAAAATGTCTATCAAGATAGACTACAAATGATGAGACACCACACATGAAGTACTATAGAATAAAATAGATTCCTAAATGTATTCCGAAAGCTTGAGTCAACATATAGCTCGACTAATAAGAATCACGAGAAGAGGATAACAATGAAAGTGAGTAAATAGACACACGTGTTATCCTTTCGTGTTGCAACACATGCATAATTCATGTTTTGTTTTGTGTTTATTATATTTTGTTCTTAAACTCTGCTTTAATACCACATGTGATACCCCACCCCAATACCCACCATAATAAAGAGCATTAACAGGTAATGTTGCCTATTAGAGTGAAAGAATAAGGCTGGTTAGGGGCGATCATCTGTAATCTTGTATTAGACATATCTCAAATACGTCGATTGGGTGTATAAATTTTTCTTTCTTACCTCTAGTGGATTGACGCATTCAATTCATTTAATATAAAATTGCCATGGCTAAGAATTGTATTTAGAAAAAATTTCAACACACAAAAGATAACAAATCACAGAACAGGTACATATAGATACACTTACTGAATATAATACATGTGCTAAAATCTAAATGATTATACACCATCAAATACAACAATCTCGAAATGAACAAATGTTCAATAACTCGAATACATGAATGCACTACATGGTCATGAGTTCAAGAGATAGTCCAAAAGCATCAACAACCACAAGTTAATGACAAGTTATACCTAAAATGACTCGGTCTCACCCAAGTATTACATGCACGAGTCAGCCTAATTTACATATCAATTATAATGGTAGATGGAATAAAGTATCAACTAGAAACTAATTCCTTTCTGAAGAAAAGGAACCTCAAAACATAGATGCGGTATTTACTTTCTATAACGACCCAGATTTTTTGACCATTCAAATCGACAATAAACTACACATGTCGACCCAAACAAGTCACAAGCCAGGTAGTTATTGGGGAAAAGAAGATGAAGAAGAAAGAAGAGAAAACAAATACCAGAGTCCTCACAGTGGAAGGATAACATATAATAAATAACTAATCGTTAAAAGCATTTTAAATATATACAATTGGCTATGACATACAATGATTATCAGAGTTACACATATACAGATTTACATAACATGGCAGCGAAAACAAAATGCAGCGGAAAATACATATGTATAATAAACATATATACTGAATCTTCATCTTCAATATCCAAAGCCAAGAAATCTTCACTAACTGCAACTTCTGCTGACCCGAGCGTATTGCATAAAAAGAAAACACAACAAACACCTGGATCAGCATTAAATCATTCTCATATTAGTCAAATCAAAATATGAAATAACATCAATGTCATAGTGTAGTAACTCAAGAGATGTTACGGGATTTTTCCACCTCTCGAGGATCCGTTAAACTAATAAATACATAGTATAATAAGCTATTATGATAGTGTCTGTCCAGTAAAGTAAATTAATGAAAAAGCGTAAGTGGGATTACATTTTTACCCTTACACCGTTTACAATACCGTAGTCTATACAGTACCGTAAACCCAACCTAACACGGATGGCATCAGAGGGCACTCCATAGTTACGATACAAATCAAAATCTTAAAGGCTCAATAAGGATAAATATGACAAGGCACTCGAGGCAATGCCTAGGGTAGGATTCTACCAATTGCACTCCCAGATCGATGGTAACGCATAGCAGCCACTACCACCCACCTCGGAACACACTCCCATAATCAAAAGGGCGCCCAAATCATCATCATCATAGCCATAGAAATAGTATCGAAGAAGTGTGTCCGATCAAAGGTGCTACCTCAATTAGTCACCGTATAGCACCTGTTTTAGTCAATTCTGACCCGAAGATCAAGGCTATTTCGTCATCATTCGTCTTCTTCAATTCAATAATCACCTCCGAGTCATCATATATCATTCTGGGTACATCAAAACATTCACAGTTGTTAAAGTGGTATCGACACTGACAGAGAGTATGCCATTTGTCGACTCCGGTCTCTTTAACAACCAACGCTTACATCATTCACATCGGCTGGTTCTTTTATGTTTCACAAAGGTTTGCTTTCATATCAAAATATCATATTCTGTTTCGAACCAAATTTATATTCAAATAGAATATGATTTCATATCAAAATATCATAAATCGTACCAAACTGATTATATTCTAAATTAGAATATATTTCCATATCCTTATATTATAACCATATAATATTTCAAATCGACTTATATTCAAATAGAATATATTTTCATCCTAAAGATTTCAAATTATTCCAAATCGATTATGCTCGAGATCTATTCATATTCAAATAATATATACATCTATAACTTATTTTCAATCCCTTAGGAGATAAATTTATATTCAAGTAGCATAAATTTACATTTCCATGTCAAAAATCGGTTTAGGAATCGATTCATATACAAATAGAATAAAATTCATCTCAACTCCAATTGAACAACGGTTTAGATCCAAACACTTTCCATTCGGAAGATATTTACACTTATAAAAATATAATTATGAAAATAGATACTTATGAAAGAAACCCTTTATATAAAATAATATATATATATATATAATGGTTAAATAGGATAAGATAAATTTTAAAACTCTATATATATATATATACATAAATTAAAGTGTACTATAAAATTTAAATAATAAAATACAAGGAAAATTTAGTTACAACAAAATAATTATAGGTACAAAGTTTAAATAAATATATTTTTTTTAGGAAAGGAATAGTTATTTGAAATCAACAATGTAAATATATATGTATAAAAAAAATTCTTTAACTAAAATCATTCCTTTCTTCCTAACTTCAATACTTGAAACTAAACTCCAGTCTCAATTGAGTTTGCCTAGCCCAATACTTGTCTCAACCCCATTCCGAACCCATTTCCAAATTCAAGGATTCAAAACCATATTCGTATTAAGTTTAAAACACTCCAAGTATTCTCGATTATCCTTATTCCAGTATTAAATTCAATAAGAATCAATTAAATTAGAGTCTACCCAATCTTTGAAAAATCCCAAATCATATTAATTTTGAATCTTTAAAACTTTAAATTCACTTTGGGAAAGTTTCCTTAATCATTTCAATAACATTCAAGATTCAGATCTTTAAAGGAAGAATAAAATTTATCGAAATCGACACATTTCCTTTAAATGAATTTTCCATCAAATAGAATTTCACATATTTAAATCATTTAACCAACGTATGTCCATATATAATTTGCTACCCTATAGCCAAGTGATTTTAAATTAAATTTCTCGATATTCATGGATGGATCTATCATTTCAATCCAAATCAGGGTCACAGATATTTGTCATTTTAATCTGTGTTCTTAATTTATTCTTATCGATGAATCTCAGGTTTATTGGATGCCCATAACATCAAGGGTGAAAACTGGGGTTCATCGTCAATAACGAGCACACAACATCCATATACTGAAATAAATAACATTCAAGTAATAATCATTCAGTAATCACATCAACCAAGGCATCCATCACAAAACATATATTCTATGGTAAATGTTAAATCATTTTACTGATTACAAGTGTCGAGATTTTCTAACTAGAAATTTAAATTAAATTTAAATAACTAATTATCGATTTTCATTGCATGTTACATATTTGCATGTCAAATTTAAGCAAACATTCACCAATCAAACACAACCATACAACCAAACTCATTTCACGATTTAATTTGATTAACATGGGAAAAATTTAGTTATTCGTGAATGAAGAATCACTAACCTTTGGGTCCATAGTGGCTCGAACGTCCAACCAAAGCCTAAAATTTCACAGTCTCAAAATGCAGTGAAACCAGTCTCAGATTGTCCGCAATTTCGCCACGATTCTAACGCACCCAACCGCATCCAAATCCATGTTGAAACGAGAGAGTTATCAGTGTTTTTCTCATTTGAATTTTAAATATATAAAAATAAGCTAACTCATTCCTCACCCAATCTTACTTTGACACGTCAGCTCCCCTTTTCTAAACAAATCCCGCTCGTGTTTCTCTCTCCATGAGCAGTAACCTGCAAATGAAATAACCCAACGAAGGCCAACTTTGACCGCCAAGCACCACCACTTCAGGCCATAACAGGCTCGCTGACCAACACCACTGAAATCCACTCATCTAGTCGTGCCTCCCAGATCAGAACCATCATCCCCAGTGGAGCCCTCAACTCGTGCAATGCTGTCAAAGAACCGGGCTCCAAAACCCTTAAACACGAAATTTTGCTGACTCTCTCAATGATAAAAGTTCCGACCACCATCAATCAATTCATGTCGTCGATCTCTCCGATACCCAGATCTCTGATTTTGCGATTGAAGCTTACATCGAAAATGCCCAAATTCAAGCTTAGTGTTTCAGGAATTAGCAACTCTGACCGTGGATTCCAGCCAACCCGGCTACTGCATGTCAAAATGAATGGTATCCGCAGCTTCGTATCGTCTAGACCTTCATTTTGATATATAATACGTTGGGTTTTGAGAAGATTTGATTTCACAGCTTGTATTTTTATTTTTGAACTAGGGTTTGGAAATCTGTTTTCAGCCATTAAAAAGAGAACAGATGGAGAAAAGTATACGTATAAGAAAAATAGGCTGATAAGTGATAAAAGAAGGCCCTATAGTAGAAGTAACCCTTTTATCCAATTACATTGTTTCCTTTTAGATTTTCTCCCGTACATTCAAATGACAAGTCCGATTTTAACGTAAAATGAAATCCTACCATAATTCATCGTTTCGGATCCAATTGCGCTAGTATCGTCGAATTCCGAGAAAGTCGCCAAAACAGTTAAATTTCACAGTTAATTAAATAAATAAAATATTCAATTATCCGGTTAAGTATTTTAATTCAATTTAAATATTGATAAAAATTCCATTCAAATCCAATTAAGACTTAACTAAAATTTATAAATTGATTTCACAATTATTTAGCTCCCAAATTTAATTCTTTATGAATTTTAAAAAAAAAACTGAATTCTAATTACAATTTAAATAACTCAATTTTGTTCAATTTCATTAATATTAAATAAATAAAAATTCAATTCATTATCAAAACAACTAAATAAAAATTTCATTTACTCAAGGCAATTTTCTTTTTTTACTAGTATCATTAAAATTAACTTTTAACAACTTTGTAATTATATTTCAAGTATTTAGATTGCCAAATTTGATTATTTGAATTTTAAATTTGAATTTCAAATTTTAACTTAACAACTTAATTTTATTTAATCATTTATTAAAACCAGTTTACACATTTCTAAATAAACAAAATTTAAAAATCTATTTATACTTAATTCAAATAATCATCATCATTATAATAAACAAAATTTGATTTTTATCTAATTTTATTCATTTTATTTATTTTAAATTGAAATTTAAATATATAGAAAATATGGGATGTTACATTCTCCCCCATTTAAAAATCTTTTCGTCCACAAAAGGAGAACGGAATATGATATAGACCATATTCATACTTCCAAATCCATACTTATAAAATAACATTTACAGAATAAGTTATATAACTGAAAAACTTCAGAAATTTCCTAACTCCCGAAATCACGGAAAATTTCGGCAGCATCTCCTTTGTACGGAGAGGTCTGGAAAATCACATTATATACAAAATTCAAATATACATCTCATCATTCGATGAGGCATCCCAAAAAATGGGGAAAACGCCATATATATGTAACTACAAAACTATATAACTCAAATACGTACTTTCTATAGCGTTTATTTGCATTTTATTTACCTTAGCACTTTAGCATTTAGCGCAAGCGAGCTCAGCAGCGTAGTGCGACTTCCCTACACCTGCTACATACTCACATATACATGAGAATCAAACACATATACACTAAATAGCAAATGCATATAACTTACACAACATGTCATCGACATTTCAACTACAAAACCACCATATCCATGACAGGCTAGCGAACATATCATCGATTATCACCCTATACATGGTGGAATTTGTTTAAAGCACATTATGCACAAGTTGTTGCATTCTTTTCAGGCTTTCCAAATTGTCTGGATTCGTCGAATTCGGATAATTCATTCAAAAGTTATGACCATTTTAGTGAAGGCGGACACCTCAGACCGTACAATGAAAAATGCAGGTCTGAGTTGTTCAACCCAGGTTTTACCCCTTTAAATCTCAAAATTTCACTTAGAACATTAAAGATAAGTTTTATTTCAGATCCTGGGCTTTCCGAATTGTACTCGCACTTTAAAATCCGACGATCAATTAGGAAGTTATGATCAAAACAATATCGACCTACGCTTTAGTTTTTTATTTTCTGCGCATAGTACTAGGACTAACGATTGGATTTTAACCTAGTAAACATGAAAATTTGACAAGGCCCCATTAATAAAAGTTTTAGTTCAGTTTCAAGGTTTCCAACAAGTCCAGAATCGTCGAATTCCGATCATACCTTCAAAAGTTATAGCCATTTTTCTTCAGCTCATCTAATATTTCAGGTTTCACATAAACACATATTTATTTTATTTGGAGTATCAACTTTCGGATTTCAAGATTTAAGCAAGGTTTTACTATCAAAGATGGATTATCGCTTCATTATATTCAAAATATGATCTACTCTTTTAGTACTTAAATATATATTCATATTTCCTTCATTTATATTAAATAAATTTCATATCATTTATTTATGTTTCATTATCGTCCATCTTCCTTAAGTTCATTTTTCAACTCATCCATTTCATTTGTTCTCGTTCATCCATTCAATTATTTACATTCACTTCATTATCCGAGAGATGGATTGATATTCAATTGCTTACATCATTCCAGTGTACTTCCTATTCATTTTCCCGTTTCATTTCAACATTTAATTTCGAATAAGATTAAATTCATTTTACCTTTTCCAGCTAACTCGATTATATTAAAACCTTAATTCATTAACATGAATCAATTTTTCAAAAAAATTCAATTCATTTCTCCCTAAGTACTTACTTCTCAATTTATTTCATTCAACCTTCTAACATAGTCCTTATTGATTCAATTCTCTCGACTCGTCGGAGTTTAATTTCATTTCATTTTCGATTAATCATTCATTTAAATAAATTCCGATTTAAATTTGGTTCCAAATCGACCAATTTAACTTTTTATCGAGTTTACTTCATTATTCTAGTTCATTTGACCTAATTTGATCCACTAAGTTCGAAACCTTTCTGATGTTCGATGTTCATGAATTAGACTTTGGTTTCATATTTCCTATATCTTAATTCGTATTTTAAATTCGCAGTTTATTTCGTTTCCTTGTTTTATTTAGTTAACTTCCATTTACCTATTTATCCATCAATCGATAGTGTGGATCAAACTTTTCTTACTAAATCCAATCGCCAATGTAAATTCTAAATCAACTTGTTACATTTTCCTATGTTGATTCCATTATATTAAATCCATCCAACTTAGGTTAAGTTTTATATTTCCTATCTCATTTCAATAACTCCAATCCCAAATTATAATTTGTTTACTCCATTATCTTATTTCGAATAAGCTGAATCTTATAATGCATCACATTCTCTTGTTTTAGCATTCCTACCCTTCGTTTAAATCATCTTCTTCATTTTTTATTTATCATCGATTCACATTTTATAAAAAAACCTAAATTCCTTTAAACTCCCTCTCGAGTTAACTTAATATTTTTATTAATTACCCAAGTCATGAGCTACGCCAAATTTGTTTACCCAAAAAAACTTTCCAATTTATTATACTTTAGTTGGATTTCATCTATTGGTTAATTTCAACTTTATCGAACACTTATAATGACTAAACTTGGAATTTGCTTAAACTCTATTATTGCTCATGCTTAAACATTTTAATGACCATTTCTCTTCTCTTAATACTTAATCTAATTTCCTGGTTTCATAACCAAAAATTATAGTAAATCGAGTTGCCTTAGTACCTAAATCCATATTATTGGTTAAGATGAACTTAAATACCTTGATTCCGGGTTTTAAAACCAAGTTTTAAAATACTATATGTACTTATATTATTTTTATAGAAAACTATGCCATATAATATTTACATCTAAATCCATAATTAACAAATAACATAGAATTTTTTATTTTCCAATTTGGTTTATTTAAACTCAACCTAAACAACATATACTAATACATCTATATAAAATTATTCCGTATGAAATCAAATCCAAAATACTCTTCAAACAAATTATGAAAGTACGGAGTGGTCTCCCCTATTTAGATGCTTCAGAATAAACGTCAATAATGCGTGCACTCATTACCGAAGTTATTTCCGATGTCCGAGAAGGGATTACACTTATTTCATTTAAAATCATTGAAAACTATTTCCAGAACTATTTCTTATAGTACGTCATCATTTAAAACTTTGGCAATACATTTGTAAACGCCCCAGAATCGAGTTCTTAAGTTCACTTCTATTTAATTTGTAAAATAATATATACATACATACATATATATATATATATATATATATATATATATATATTTCGCAATTGTATTTAATAGATTTCATTTTTTTGAATTTCAAAACTCTTTTAAATTTTCCCTTAGGTATGTCACCGAATCAGCCATAATAGATAATAACCTAATATTATTGCCTACTAAAACGAATACATATGTAATGTCCCGTAATTTTATGATATAATAATTAATTTATTTAATTATTTAAATAGTGATTTAGAGAATTAAATTGTTGTTTAATTAAATTATATGGATTTTTAATTAATATAAATAATAGAATAATATATTTAATTCAGAAATATCTGAATTCACAATATTGTGTGAATTGGATTATTTATAATATATAATTCAGTTTAGAGTTGAATTATATTCACGAATATATTATATAAATGAAGTTGAACGTGTAATTATATTATAATTAAAATCGAGCCCGTAATGGCGCTGCAGTTCGTTATTTGGCGATTTGAACTTCAATTGAATATACATAATCTGTTTTAAATCAGATTTCTATGAAACAAGAAATGTTCGGAGCTGGTGAAGTATATTTTTCTAATGGAAGAGAAAAATCGGGATTTCATTGTGTAGATTTTGATTTATGTCCAAATCAAATTTTCAAAAAGTCGCTATGGAATTCCTTTATAAATTATAGCAATTTATTTATCTTATAAAAGGATTTTTCAATATAAATTGAATATTGATTCTACCGGGATTTGAATATCGAGTTATAAATCCAATTGGAGCTATACGATATTCTATGTGATTATATATATGACAATATTTACTTATACATATTTAATTTAATTTTAAATATATTTATATATTTAAATAGGTTATTTAGAGCTTTAAAAATAGCCAGTTTTACAAATGACCTCCGTTTTCGGCAAAACAAATTTTGTTGGATCCGCAATGTTAGATTATTGTTAGATGTCAAGTTTCGTGATTTTTGAAGTCCGTATGTGGCCGTACGGATTTTTAATGTGAAAAATAGTTAGTATTTTGAAGGTTAAAAATACGCTGTGTGAACAAACGGATTCGGAATTCGATGAAACTAGTTTCGTTGGTCTGTAATGTCGAACTCTAGCTGCATGTCCATTTTTGTGATTTTTGAATATCATGCGTGATTATAGGAATTTTTAACAGTAAATGCATTTATTGGTTGCTTAAAATTTAACATAATATTCGAATATAAAAAATAATAAAACTTCTCTATAAATACACCTTAAAATTTTCTAACCTAGGAAAATTCATTCTTTGGTCAAACCAAGCCGCCAATGTTTGTTCCTCTTCAGTAAACATTTTCCATCTTCATAAATCCAGATAAAAAGAAATCAAATCCAACAAATCACTAAACCTATATATCTGAAATCCTAATGATGAGAGCTTCAAGTAGAGGGTCTCGGAACTAGGTGCGATGCGCATTTTTGGAGTTCCACTGTAGAGCGCGACAACTAGGGTTGGGATATCAGGGAATTGGAAGCATCAATACACGTTTTTATCATTGTTTATGGATTCATGAGTGGATTTATGGGTTGTACGCCTGTTTTTGGTGGGACTGGTGATATAGAATGTCGATCGAATCATGGTGACAGCGAATAAATGTTGTTTGAACGTGATAGAGAATAAGGCGTCGAGTTTAACTTGGATGGCTTGGGGTTGTGGAAAATTCGAAGTGGAGGAAGACGGTAGCCTCGGATTGGTGAACGGCGGAGTAATGGAGGAGCGATTGGTGGTTGAAAAGCACGGTAATGGTGTTTGTTAAGAGATGGAGTCGCAATATTTCATTTAGGGGAGGAGACACTGTAGCAGCAGGCAGGCTTGAATGGTTTGGGCCGTTGGAAGAATGGGCGAGGCCCGTTTAAATTATAAATTAATTTATTCTAAATTAAAGATGTATATAAACTTCGAAATTTGAATAACTTTATCATACAATATCGGTTTTCAGCGAAACAAGATCCATCGGGATCGTATGGACGGACACTACGCAATGGAACTGACTGGGAGTGGATTGGAGCTAGTTACAATTTATAGCAAAATAAATTGTCTGTCAGAATCAACCAATAGTTATCGTTATTTAATGATGATCATCCAATGTGAGTAGATCTCACTAACTCTACTCAGTTTATATTTTCATAACGTATTTTTAGAACTGATAAATATTGGTAGATTGTTGTGTGTTGATTGGTTGGTTGAACTGCTAATTGATTAGTTAAAAATATCGATATAGTTATATATATATCGTTAATTATTTATTTATTCTGTTGATCAGAATATTTCATGTTGAAATGAAATTGATGTTAATTATATTGTTTAACATCTGTGGATGCAGGAAAACAGGTTGGAGGGATCCAACTGGATACCTCAATACTTATAAATACTGTTTTTTTTCATATATTATGATATATGATGTGGTATATAGTCTGTTATTGATTTTGTGTGTTGGGATGATGATAGATCCTTTTGGTTTGGTATTTTAATACCATAAGTGATACTGGAATGTAGAAAAGGAAATATTTCAAAGTGTATATTGAAAAGGAAATATTTATAAAATCAAAGGATTTTATAAAAGGAAATGTCTATAAAATCAAAGAATTTTATAAAAGAAATATTTATTTAGGAAATAAATAGAGTTATAAAAGAAATATTTATTTAGTAAATAAATAGAAATGTCGACCCACCCCCCTGTAGAACTCCGACCTGGTGCACCTGCTTGTCATGTTGGCTCGGTTTTGGAGGCTTGTGACGATTTTTGAGGGTTCAGCTCTATCCTAGGGTATATCCTACGGCCTAAACTACTGCTAATCTCTATAAAAAGACCCCTAAGCATACCCTAAACCCTCACAAATCACTCATGCCACGAAGTGCTGCCCAAATGCCAAATGATCATGGCCTCCATCTCCAACTCCAAGAGACTATGCATGCAAATCGGATCCGAATCAAAAGGTTCAAGCTTGCTACACCAAGTCGAGGCTCGATCAACGTTGCTACGGCGATTTCATGACGGTTCTTCAACAAAGGAGTCACCTCTCTTCGTCAAGACGATGCATGATCCTTCCCTAAGCCTCGCTAGGTAAGTTCTAGCTACTTCGAGATGTTAACGGTAGTTTAATGATGACATGGAATAAAATGCGATGTAACATGAGTATGTTAACCTATGTAAACCTAGTTTGCCCCTTTATCATGAACATATGACTTTGGGTTATGTTTTAGCGACTAAACCATGCTATTCATGTTGCATTGGACTTAGTTTGCCATGCAAGACTTGACCTTTACTTGTAGTATGATAGCATGAACAGTTAGAGCCACTTTGACTTGTGAAATAGTTGCATAAATTGGACTTTGGGGCTTATGCATGTAAATGAAACCAACCCCCTTATGATATCATGTTTATGTAAGGTCAAATCCCGTTAGGACAACATGCATGTTTGTGGCCAAATTTCCTATGATAATATGCAAGTTTGTGGCCAAATCCTTTATGACATTATGCATGCTTGTGGCCAATCTCTTTTTGTTTTGTTATGCATGCTTATGGCCAATCCCTATATGACACAATCGTTCATGTTTTGGAGTCTTCACGTAGCCATAGTATACCTACTATGTTGACTCGCTTTACTCAAGTGAAAACACGATTTGGGGTAGGATAGACAAACATGAGAATGACGCGGAAAACTTGACATGGGGTTTACATGAGAACATGACATTCATGATACATTTAAATATGGTCATGACACGTGGGGAAAACATGGAACTTGAACTAGACATGGGTGGGTTGTAAGTGTAATAAGACACTAGACCAAACATGAAAGTGGCCAACTCGAGGTTGGGTTGAGTTTGTAGCATAAATCTACCCGGATCCGCCCGGCTTAACTAGTGGCTACAAACAATAGGACCCAATGTGAGTAGTTGGTCACATAGCACTTAAAACCCGAGGTTAGACTAGGTTGTGGTGTAAATCTACCCGGACCCGCCCGGCTTAACTAGTACCACAACAAAGTCTAATGTGAGAGGTTGAGAGTGCATTAATTAAATTAATGCCACATGATAAGGTTAAGTAAATTTGACTAATGACACTTAACCGATATGACACGAATGGGTAGGTTAAGTGGGATCGGGCTTGATTTCTTAATGACACTTAACCATACAAGACAATTAGGGGATGGGGTTAAGTAATTCACACTTAACTAATCTAAACTTGGTAATTAGATGGGGTTAAGTAATTTAGACTTAACTAATCTAAACTCGGTAATTAGATGGGGTTAAGTAACCTACACTTAACTAATCTAAACACGGTACTTCGATGGGGTTAAATTAAACACTTAACCAATCTAAACTTGGTAAGTCAATGAGGTTAAGTAGTCAATACTTAACCAACTTAACAAGATAATTTAATGGGGTTAAGTAACTTATACTTAACCAATTATACATGATGATTTGATGAGGTTAAGTAACCTACACTTAACCAATCTAATATGTGCACCTGATAGGGTTAAGTCATAAGACCTTTTAAAAATACTTAACCACTATAATACGATTAGTGGATGGGGTTAAGTTAACCTATACTTAACTAATCCGACTCGATAATCCGATGAGGTTATGATAATCTGTGCTTAACCAATCTAACATGATAACCTGATAGGGTTAAGATAAACAAGTACTTAACCAAATTGACTGGATGATTGAATAGGGTTAAGTCAAGAGCTTCTTGGTATACTTAACCAACTTGTAGGGCTAGGACTTGGACTTGAATACTTAGCCAAGCTTGACATGATTCATAGGCGGGCTAAGCCATGAACTTGAATAACAACACTTAACCCAATAAGCAAAACCCTAGTAGAGGGACTAGGTAGAAAATCGTAGTTAATCAAGGGTAACGGGGAAATGAAGCTAAGTGGTAAACCTTAGTTAAGTGTAACTAAGTAATAATTCTTAGCCAAGGACATGGGACTAGTTCATGAATAGATGAGTAACCCGGTACGGTAGGTCATCACTTAAAACACGAGGAGGAGCAAATTATCTGACTTGGATAAAGGCTCCAACGAACTGGGTGACGAAGCGGTAGCTTCGGGGGACGTGTGGGTACTCTTGGTATCCCCCTGTGAGGTGGCAGATGGTCCATGAAACCCGGACTCACAGGGGTTAAGGTCTGCGGTAGAAGAGCCAAGAGTATGCCTTGGTTGCTATGCGAGCAACCTAAAGACTGGGATGGATTAGCGTGGAGTCGATGATACTTGATTTTGCCCTGGATAGCACGTTGCCGACTACCTACCATCTTTAGTCAATCGTGTACGAACGGAAAGGCAGGGAACCCCCAACAGACCATGTTCTTGCTATCAAGTCATGGGTGAGGTTGGCCCATAGGAAAGTGGGGCTATAGTGGGGCCGGGATGTGGTTCTCATACATGATTTTTCTTGGATTTCCTTTCAGTAGTTGAGGGAGGGGTCACGTGGGACCATAGCCACGGGTACAAAAACAGACCTTGATATCTGCATCAGCAGACGGATTAAAGCTCCCGACCGAGTTCCGTATTTCTTGATTTTGCCTGGCACGGAACTCGGAAGGCACATTGTGGAACATGTGCATCTAGACATGGAAAACGATTCACGATACATACGCGGGATAAAGGGCGCGGTTGACGGGTGACATAATCCCTAGTGGCCCTAGGTGGCTGAACACAAACCGAGACACGGAAACGTTCATTAGGTAGCATAATCCCTAGTGGTCCAAGGTGGCATAAATCCTAAGTGAACACATGGTAGTTCATGGTAAGAAAACATAACTTGATCAAGGGTAGCAGTCCAAAAAACTTCAAGGATAAAATGGTACTACTTTGAAGTGGTATAGATTTACATAGGAAAGCCCGTACGGCCTACGGCAAGGGACTGAACTTATACATGGAAAGAAACATACGAGTTGGGAAAACCTACATATGCTATAGGTTGACATGGACCATTACATGACATTGGGCAAGGGACATTCATAGGTAACACATGACGCGGGTTGGGATACTAGTACGAGAGGTGCAGAGCAAATATACATGTTAGAACCATGAGAAATATACATGATAGATACCGTGGGATGTTATACAGGATAGATACCTTGGGATAGTATACTTGATAGAAACCTGACGATGTGATACCCTGATTTATCATGACACCGTAGTTTATCATGATATCTTAGTTTACCTTGCTACAGTAGTTCAGCCTGTTACCCTGGTTTAGTTTATCTATCTTGTCGCCATCCTTATGTTTACTTTCAGTTTATGCATGTCATGTTACCTTTACCTGTTTTTATACTGGAAGTAGATAGGACTTACCAGTCTTTATGACTGACCCCGTTTTGTTTCGCCTCCTTGTCTTCCGTTCCCACCCCCCCTCCCCCCAGGTTTCAGGGAGGAAACACTATTATCTAGTTCAGACTTCTTCTTCCTGAAGATCATCACGCATGGCTTGGACTTTTCTTGGCTATGGCTACTTTACTGTTTTACTTGGGGAATAATTTATGAAATGGTTTTATGCTTCTTTACTATTGCAAGACAGGTTTTGATGTATTCTGATGTAAAAGGCTTTAGACCTTATTTTATAAGGTAATGAAATTTGTTTTACTTCCGCTGTTTTATATATGTTCTGTCTTGTAATATTTCTGTGCATGTTTACCTTGATAATGCTTCACCAAACCTAGTTCATTCCCTTTGTGAGTGACCCTAGCGGAGGTGGGGTGTTACATTTGGTATCAGAGCAGAAGGTTACCCGACTGGGCAAAAGTTTTTAAAACCTTCTGAAAACTATTTGAAAAACCGTTTACAAAGAAGCATTTTTCAAGAAAAGTTTTTAAAGGCTATTCCCCAAAAGCCATTAGCACTATCCTTTGATTCCTTGATTGAATCTCTTTTCCTTTCTTTCCTCCATCTGTAGTCATAGTAGTTCTAACTGTGACTAATCTTTGTCTAGCCACGTAGGTGTTTTCCGTACGATGGAGGTGGTTCTCGAGAGACCTGTTGCCATGGTACAAGGAAGGATAATAAGAGTAAGGATAAAGGACACGAGCTTAAGGATAAGCAACTTGTTGGTATGGCTTAGTCTATCAAGGAGGACAAGGACAAGATCATCGGAGAGGGCAATTGTACGCTCCCATTTCTAGGGTACCTAAAAGAGATGGTACCGTTTCTGGTAAAGGTTTAGTCGTTCTTTTCTATCATCCCGTCCAGACTTTGTCTTGATCATCGTATCATTTAAGTCTGCTTGGATTGTTGAGTCTTTGCACCTTAGTACTAGCATGGTAGAGGATCCCAGTTTTTGTCCCAAAAATCTGGGTTGAGAGTTGGTCCATTTCTTCATGACTTGTTTGGGTTTGAGAATGACATGTCTCGGCTACGGATGGATTCTAGGGATAAAGTGGTCACCCAATAAGGGGTGCCATTCTCGGTTTTGGAAAGAGGGTAGTTAGACTCTCGACTCACCTTGGTGATACCCTCGAAGTCTCGTGTAACCTTTTGGGTTCTGTCATGGTTAGTTACCTAGAATCTCGGGATGCAGTTGTTGGTAATCCGTTCGAATAGAATTCGCCGCTAAGGCGGATGGTTCGTTTCTCTTATGCATGAGTTATGGGAATCACCCTAGTAAGTACTCTTGGCAACATGGATTGGCATCGACAAACGAGATCCAGAATTCCCTAGTGAATTTTGGAGAGCTTGCATGAGTAAGTGGATACGTTTGAGCCAAGTATACTAAGGAAAGGATAAGTGAAAGTGGAATAAGAGGCGACAATGAAATGAGTTCTAACTCATATCTTGGAAATAGGAATCAAGGAGCTACGAAATCATGGAGTTAAAAAGATGGTCAAGGCACCGAGGAATTAAGCTCAAGGAAACGCGACTTAGAAGACGTAAGGCTAGACACGCGCATCGTACCTCTTTTTAAAGAGTGTATCCTTGATCCCTGGTTTTTCCTGTAGAGCTTGCTCGCATGTTATCTTTTGGTGAATATCCTCTCGGTCCTGTTTCTGTTGCAAACCCTTTAGGGAGCTTACCTTGTTTATCTCCTCGATCCTATCGTGAGAACCTTAGGTAGAAACCTATGGATTTAAACATGTGTTTGAAATATGTTATGATTGATATGGTTGCATGTGGTTGCTCGTGGATGCGCGAATACACATTAGATACTAGATCGACACACTCACATTTCATATTGCATATGCACGAGTAATTATACCTGTTTATGGATGAAATTGAATGTGTTATCATGCGGATGTTGCATAAGAGTGAATGGTTGTGCACACATATAACATTTATATGGCTAGGACTATTTGCATACATGTTGAATTCATGGCACTAAACATATTTTGCATTAGAAGATCATTCAGGCCTGATCATTAGCATTAGCTAAGGAACATATACACACACTTTCTTGCATGTGTTCATAAAGCATTAGAAGCCTTTTAAGGACCATGGTTGCTTGTGGATGATGTTTTGAGTAGATGGATGATGGATGGTAGGATACGTTCTTCCTAACTTGGAGATTTCGGGGACGAAATCCTTAAAGGAGGGGAGAATGTAACAACCCGAATTTTAAACAACGTGTTAAGACAAGAATCAAGGCAGAATTAAATTATAAAATCTGAATCAGGATAAACGGGTTGCTCCATTGCGTTCGTCTCGGAAAAATACGCGAGATAGAGTCCGAAATTTCGTAAATCGGAGTCCGTATGACCCAGTTAAGGCCCAACGAAGTTTCACGAAAATTCAAATCCGAAAACAGATTTGAAATTCAGCCCAAAAAGAGAGGCGGGAAAATTCCCGCCAGACACTCAGGGTCGACATGGGTGTCGACCCCCCCACTAGGGGGGCTACATGGGTGTCGACCCCTGGGTCGACCCCTCCCCAGGGGGTCGACATGGGTGTCGACCCCTGGGTCGACCCCCCCCCCCTCTGTAAAACTCCGACCTGGTGCACCTGCTTGTCATGTTGGCTCGGTTTTGGAGGCTTGTGACGATTTTTGAAGGTTCAGATCTATCCTAGGGTTTATCCTACGGCCTAAACTACTCCTAATCTCTATAAAAAGACACCTAAGCCTACCCTAAACCCTCACAAATCACTCATGCCACGAAGTGCTGCCCAAATGCCAAATGATCATGGCCTCCATCTCCAACTCCAAGAGACCATGCATGCAAATCGGATCCGAATCAAAAGGTGCAAGCTTGCTACACCAAATCGAGGCTCGATCAACGTTGCTACGGCGATTTCATGACGGTTCTTCAACAAAGGAGTTACCTTTCTTCGTCAAGACGATGCATGATCCTTCCCTAAGCCTCGCTAGGTAAGTTATAGCTACTTCGAGATGTTAACGGTAGTTTAATGATGACATGGAATAAAATGCGATGTAACATGAGTATGTTAACCTATGTAAACCTAGTTTGCCCCTTTATCATGAACATATGACTTTGGGTTATGTTTTAGCGACTAAACCATGCGATTCATGTTGCATTGGACTTAGTTTGCCATGCAAGACTTGACCTTTACTTGTAGTATGATAGCATGAACAGTTAGAGCCACTTTGACTTGTGAAATAGTTGCATAAATTGGACTTTGGGGCTTATGCATGTAAATGAAACCAACCCCCTTATGATATCATGTTTATGTAAGGTCAAATCCCGTTAGGACAACATGCATGTTTGTGGCCAAATTTCCTATGATAATATGCAAGTTTGTGGCCAAATCCTTTATGACATTATGCATGCTTGTGGCCAATCTCTTTTTGTTTTGTTATGCATGCTTATGGCCAATCCCTATATGACACTATCGTTCATGTTTTGGGGTCTTCACGTAGCCATAGTATACCTACTATGTTGACTCGCTTTACTCAAGTGAAAACACGATTTGGGGTAGGATAGACAAACATGAGAATGATGCGGAAAACTTGACATGGGGTTTACATGAGAACATGACAGTCATGATACATTTAAATATGGTCATGACACGTGGGGAAAACATGGAACTTGAACTAGACATGGGTGGGTTGTAAGTGTAATTATACACTAGACCAAACATGAAAGTGGCCAACTCGAGGTTGGGTTGAGTTTGTACCATAAATCTACCCGGACCCGCCCGGCTTAACTAGTGGCTACAAACAATAGGACCCAATGTGAGTAGTTGGTCACATAGCACTTAAAACCCGAGGTTAGACTAGGTTGTGGTGTAAATCTACCCGGACCCGCCCGGCTTAACTAGTACCACAACAAAGTCTAATGTGAGAGGTTGAGAGTGCATTAATTAAATTAATGCCACATGATAAGGTTAAGTAAATTTGACTAATGACACTTAACCAATATGACACGAATGGGTAGGTTAAGTGGGACCGGGCTTGATTTCTTAATGACACTTAACCATACAAGACAATTAGGGGATGGGGTTAAGTAATTCACACTTAACTAATCTAAACTTGGTAATTAGATGGGGTTAAGTAATTTAGACTTAACTAATCTAAACTCGGTAATTAGATGGGGTTAAGTAACCTACACTTAACTAATCTAAACACGGTACTTCAATGGGGTTAAATTAAACACTTAACCAATCTAAACTTGGTAATTCAATGAGGTTAAGTACCCAATACTTAACCAACTTAACAAGATAATTTAATGGGGTTAAGTAACTTATACTTAACCAATTATACATGATGATTTGATGAGGTTAAGTAACCTACACTTAACCAATCTAATATGTGGACCTGATAGGGTTAAGTCATAAGACCTTTTAAATATACTTAACCATTATAATACGATTAGTGGATGGGGTTAAGTTAACCTATACTTAACCAATCCGACTCGATAATCCGATGAGGTTAAGATAATCTGTGCTTAACCAATCTAACACGATAACCTGATAGGGTTAATATAAACAAGTACTTAACCAAATTGACTGGATGATTGAATAGGGTTAAGTCATTAGCTTCTTGGTATACTTAACCAACTTGTAGGGCTAGGACTTGGACTTGAATACTTAGCCAAGCTTGACATGATTCATAGGCGGGCTAAGCCATGAACTTGAATAACAACACTTAACCCAATAAGCAAAACCCTAGTAGAGGGACTAGGTAGAAAATCATAGTTAATCAAGGGTAACGGGGAAATGAAGCTAAGTGGTAAATCTTAGTTAAGTGTAACTAAGTAATAATTCTTAGCCAAGGACATGGAACTAGTTCATGAATAGATGAGTAACCCGGTACGGTAGGTCATTGCTTAAAACACGAGGAGGAGCAAATTATCTGACTTGGATAAAGGCTCCAACGAACTGGGTGACGAAGCGGTAGCTTCGGGGGACGTGAGGGTACTCTTGGTATCCCTTTGTGAGGTGGCAGATGGTCCATGAAACCCGGCCTCACAGGGGTTAAGCTCTGCGGTAGAAGATCCAAGAGTATGCCTTGGTTGCTATGCGAGCGACCTAAAGACTGGGATGGATTAGCGTGGAGTCGACGATACTTAATTTTGCCCTGGATAGCACGTCGATGACTACCTACCATCTTTAGTCAATCGTGTACGAACGGAAAGGCAGGGAACCCCCAACAGACCATGTTCTTGCTATCAAGTCATGGGTGAGGTTGGCCCATAGGAAAGTGGGGCTATAGTGGCGTCGGGATGTGGTTCTCATACATGTTTTTTCTTGGATTGCCTTTCAGTAGTTGAGGGAGGGGTCACGTGGGACCATAGCCACGGGTACAAAAACAGACCTTGATATCTGCATCAGTAGACGACTTAAAGCTCCCGACCGAGTTCCGTAGTTCTTGATTTGCCCTGGCACGGAACTCGGAAGGCACATTGAGGAACATGTGCATCTAGACATGGAAAACGATTCATGATACATACGCGGGATAAAGGGCGCGGTTGACGGGTGGCATAATCCCTAGTGGCCCTAGGTGGCTGAACCCAAACCGAGACACGGAAACGTTCATTAGGTAGCATAATCCCTAGTGGTCCTAGGTGGCATAAATCCTAAGTGAACACGCGGTAGTTCATGGTAAGAAAACATAACTTGATCAAGGGTAGCAGTCCAAAACAACTTCAAGGATAAAATGGTACTACGTTAAAGTGGTATAGATTTACATAGGAAAGCCCGTACGGCCTACGGCAAGGGACTGAACTTATACATGGAAAGAAACATACGAGTTGGGAAAACCTACATATGCTATAGGTTTACATGGACCATTGCATGACATTGGGCAAGGGACATTCATAGGTAACACATGACGCGGGTTGGGATACTAGTACGAGAGGTGCAGAGCAAATATACATGTTAGAACCATGAGAAATATACATGATAGATACCGTGGGATGTTATACAGGATAGATACCTTGGGATAGTATACTTGATAGAAACCTGACGATGTGATACCCTGATTTATCATGACACCGTAGTTTATCATGAAATCTTAGTTTACCTTGATACAATAGTTCAGCCTGTTACCTTGGTTTAGTTTATCTATCTTGTCGCCATCCTTATGTTTACTTTCAGTTTATGCATGTCATGTTACCTTTACCTTTTTTTATACTGGAAGTAGATAGGACTTACCAGTCTTTATGACTGACCCCGTTTTGTTTCGCCTCTTTGTCTTCCGTTCCCCCCCCCCCAGGTTTCAGGGAGGAAACACTGTTATCTAGTTCGGACTTCTTCTGCCTGAAGATCATCACGCATGGCTTGGACTTTTCTTGGCTATGGCTACTTTACTGTTTTACTTGGGGAATAATTTATGAAATGGTTTTATGCTTCTTACTATTGCAAGACAGGTTTTGATGTATTCTGATGTAAAAGGCTTTAGACCTTATTTTATAAGGTAATGAAATTTGTTTTACTTCCGCTGTTTTATATATGTTCTGTCTTCTAATATTTCTGCGCATGTTTACCTCGATAATGCTTCACCAAACCAAGTGCATTCCCTTTGTGAGTGACCCTAGCGGAGGTGGGGGTTTTACAGATATTGATTAGGACGATAAATTTTACACATCGCCTAACTGCACAAATAAAATCTGTGTTTGATTGTTTGAAACCCCACACGGGTATTGGGATGATATTTGACGTACACTAATCCCGATTGTTTAGTTGTATGTCGATCGATTGATTGACACACTGTTATAAGCGTTAAATATTTATATTCGATGCTTATACCGTGTAGAATGCACTTTGGATGATGGTTGATTATTCATAGTTGTTATTGTATACATGTGTTGTAGAAAATCCATATAAGTAACATTATATGGTAATTGATTGGGCCTCATTCCAGTTTGGAAAAAGAAATATTTGAAATAGAAATATTTGAAATAGAATATTTGAAAATATAAATATATGAAGCCGTGTTGATTAGATTGACGCCATTTTGACGTGAACGATATTTATATCGATTTTATTCATTTTATAATGTATATCGAAAGTGATTTCAAAATCTGATTTTTCGAAAAGAATTGAATTCGAATTGAAATTGAATATATATGAATTCAAATTGAAATTGAATATAATTGAATAGGAAGTTGAAACCGTTTTGAAAATGAATTTAAAACGAATTTATATTGGAATATTCAATTTTGATTTGAAATTGAATATAAAGTTGAAACCGTTTTGAAAATGAATTTAAAATGATTTATAAAGCACGTTTTGAATTGAAATCGACGAAGTATATTATATATATATATATATATATTATATATAATATAATGGCCTGAATAGAACGCGCCGCGCCGCGGTAGTTCGGGAATTTCGACCATTGGCTTCGAACGGATATTACGGGAGATCCGACCGTCGGATTCTCCTAAAACCGGAACTGTTGGGTTCGTATCGAAAAGATCTTTCTAACAAATATTAGAAATTAGAAATCTAACGGTTGGATTTGGAATTATGTCCAAATCAAATTTGAAAAAGGTCGTTGTAAGTGCAGTTCGATGGCCGTTGATGGAAATTGACTGTACGGGCCTTGATAAAATTATTAAAAATAGTAATAATTTGTGTAAAATCAAAAGAAATGATTTGGGAAAAATTGGGATGAAAAACTCCATATTTGAAAAGATAAAAATAGATTTTTATCGAAATGAACTAGTTTTGAACTGGAACTATAATTCTATTTATTCTTAA
The DNA here is from genome assembly GCA_030737875.1 of Allium sativum. Taxonomy (NCBI): domain Eukaryota; kingdom Viridiplantae; phylum Streptophyta; class Magnoliopsida; order Asparagales; family Amaryllidaceae; genus Allium; species Allium sativum. The sequence goes on along the minus strand of CM060916.1, from coordinate 718,379,415 downwards.
ATAAATAAATTGAATTAGAAAAAGGTTTTGAAATAACCAGAATTTCCAATAATTATATTGGAATGGATTTGAATCGAAATTGTCTTCGGAATATTTCGATGTTGGATTTCGTGATGATACATATATTGTTATGGGAATTTGAAAGATATATATATATATATCGTTATTTTCAATACGATATTTTTTGCTCGTAGAATTTGATATTGAATATAAGCCGGTATATTTTCTATTCAGAGCCTTGTATTTAATATCAAATGTGATTTGGGTTTGTCGTGAATGGTGTCTTTATTAACACTGTTCTTGAACCAAGTTGAGAAAAGATTAAATCTTTTTATTTAGATTTAATGAAGTGTACCAATTAAATAATATTTAATTGGAATTGAATTGATATTGATTTTTGGGTTTATCGTGAACAGTGTTTTAAATAACACTTGTTCTCTAACCCGATAATTAATGAAATGTGATTTTGGGTTGTCGTGAACGGTATCTTCAATAATACTGTCCTTAGACCCAAAGGAGTTAAGAAAATCAGAAACTAACCGGAGATTAGTTAAGTTGAATGGTTTCTGAGGTATTGATCTGATGTTGGTTTCGGCCTTCGGGGTTAATACTTAGGGAATTGCTCACTTGCTAATTTACGGTCGGGGACTGATTGAAATGTGATGTGATTTTGGGTTTATCGTGAACCGTGTTTTAAATGACATGGATTCTTTAACCCAGTTAAAGATTAAAACTAAGTGGAGTTTTAATGAATCTTTAATTAGAGTGAAAAGATCGAGAATGGAGTATCACCAGTTTTGCTCCAGGAGATAGTTAAATCTTTAATTAGATTTAAACGTGAAATGGTAATTAAATTTACCGAAATCACCGTGGTGTTAGATATGAAGTAAGACCCGTTTTACTTCGTGGGATGAATAGGTTGGGATGGGGAAATTAAAACAAATGATTACTTCGGTAAGGTTCGTTAATCCCGACTAGTTGAAACGAAATTCAAAAGAAGATTAAAGAATAAATTCAAGGAATTTATCTTTGATAAAATTAATGGGAACCTTTCCCTATGAATGTGAAATTTAGAAACTAACTGTCGGTTAGCTAAGCAGAATGGTTTTCTAGATATTGATCTGATGTTGGTTTCGGCCTTTGGGGTTAATACTTAGGGAATTATTCTCTTGTTAATTTACAGTTAGTGACAGATGAATTGGAATGAGGCGTATGTTGTGTTTGTGTAACGCATATTTATTATATACGCGAGTTATTTGGGAAGACTGGGTTTATCCCATTCTGAATAGCTGATACGACGATGAGTCGAAGATGTAGACGGTGGTCGAAGACCGGAGGTCTTCACGTCGTCTAGGTGATTACTAATGATCTTGATTGGGATGTACACCCAAGAAGATGGAAACAGTTGGTGATCGTCCAGACGTAATTGGAGATCGATGGATAAGCAGGGTACTAGGTGCCTCCGGTTTCGTTCAAACCCAGAACGAACTTGTAAATGGACTGTGTGTCTAACATTGGATTTCAGTTTGTGTGATTGATTTCTATTAAATATATATCTGTTTGGCGGCGGAGAATTTATTCTCTTGCTTAACGCCCTTCTCTGAGACGTACGAGCTCAGCGGTTATATATTGATGGATATCAAACACATGGAGTGAATTGCCTGTGTGGCATGCCTAAGTGGCAAATAATCAAGGCTTCTGTTTAAAAGCAAAGTCTTGTGGGTGATGATCCAAGCACGGCCTGTGTGGCGCAGCTTTGTGTAACGTTGATTCGCGAGCCTCACACCCCGGTGTGAACCAAAACGGGAGAGGACGTTAGGGAGGGCATGCGTTTCTTTCTAGCTAGAAGTGGCGTCAGTGGTTTTACATGCCCTGACGAGTTTGACTTATGTGGTTGTTGCTGTTGCGAGGCGCCTCGGTTTGATCAGACGATCCGGGTCCGATGGAGTCATTCGTTGGCTCATTTACGCCCCACAGGGCGGGGAAACACATGTTCAGGGTTTAAGTTCAATCCACATCGGTGGATTGGCCCTGAGGATCCAAGGGTCACTCGAGCTTTGATCCTGAGACACGGGCTAGAGCGTCTCGAATCGGTTGAGGACTATCTTTTGCCTCGGTTCACAGACGGAAATCCAATTTCCAAATACGTGACATTTGCGGTTTTAATTGTAGAACTAGTATGGCGACATGATATATGGTACCCATGCCGTCTATGATTGATACTTATGATTTGAAGTTGTTTTATACACTATGCACTTATAGTGGTATCAAATGATTTGTTTTAAACGTACTAAGCATGTTTGGCTATTATAAGGGAAAACCCTATCCCCCGGCTTGCGTTGCATTGTGTGATAGGACCTGGGTCTTATAATAGCTTCATTTTTCTTTATTTAGCATTGCGTTGTTTGTTATATGCACTGGTATTCTTGGGAGGAAACCCGTTCCGTGTTATACGGCGTGGTCCCTTGATTTACCTAACTTTAACGTAAAGATTAATAACTGTTTTAGTTCTCACACCAGTCCCATGACTGACCTGGAGTTTATTGTTTTAACCTAAACTCTGGGTGCCCTTATTTTGACACGGGCAGCTAGTTGTTTTGGTTTTGCAGATTTATATTCATAGGATCCTGGTTTATAGCTGGAACGATATTCGGAAAGCTTTGTATCCGTATATCTCCTTCAGTTGTGTATTGTATTACTTTCCGCGGCTACGTATTTAAATGTAATTTAAATCTTTGATATTTCTGTGTAATATTCATTTATACTCTGTATATTCTTGTATTCTGATGGAATTGTTGTAATTAATAATGAATTGTTCTCCCATCTGCGTTCTGATGTGGCTTGTCCTCGACTCAATCCGGGATTTCACGTAAGGGGGATTTCGGGTCGTTTCAAATTACGTTATTAATATATCTTTCAAATTTCCGTAACAATCTCTGTATAATCATGAAATCCAAAATCGAAATATTCCAAAGACAATTTCAATTCAAATCCATTCCAATTCAACTATTGGAAATTCTGGTTATTTTTAAAACCCTTTCAAATCCAATTTATTTATTTCAAAAATAAATGGATTATAATTCAAGTTCAAAACTAGTTCATTTCGATAAAAATCTATTTTTATCTTTTCAAATATGGAATTTTTCATCCCAGTTCTTTTCAAATCATTCCTTATGATTTTACACAAATTATTGCTATTTTTAATAATTTTATCAAGGCCCATACAGTCGATTTCCATCAACGGCCATCAATTCCAAATTTTATCTGGACACAATTCCAAATCCAATAGTTAGATTTCAAATCTCTAATATTCTTTAGAAAGCTCTTTTTGTTACGAACCCAATGGTTCCGGTTTTAGGAAAATCCGACGGTCGGATCTCCTGTAATTTCCATTCGAAGTCAAAGGGCGAAATTCGCGAACTACCGCAGCGCGGCGTGTTCTATTCAGGCCATTATATATATAATATATATTATATATATTTCGTAGATTTCCTTTTAAAACGTATGTTATAAATCGTTTTTAAATACGTTTTCAAAACTATTTCAACTTCATATTCAATTTCAAATCAAAATTGAATATTCCATATCATCGATATATTAATGATAGTATTTTCAAAATATTATATTTTGAAATCAATTCCTTTTCGATATTCATTATAAAAATGAAAAAAATCGATATAGATATTGTTCACGTCAAAATGGCACATATCTAATCAACACGGCGTTATATATTTCAATAACTTTGTTATTCTATTCAACAAATGAATATTTTCCTCAACACATGAATTTTCTTTTATTCAACACAAGAATATATATTTTATTCAACACATTAAATTTCTTTTATTCAACACATGAATATATATTTTATTCAACACATGAATTTTCTTTTATTCAACACATGAATATATATTTTATTCAACACATGAATTTTCTTTTATTCAACACATGAATATATATTTTATTCAATACATGAATTTTCTTTTATTCAACACATGAATTCAATTTATTTTCTAAATTGGAATGAGACCCACTTAATTACCATATAATGTTATTTATATAGATTCTACACAACATATGTATATAATAGCAATGGTAAATAATCAACCATCATCCAAAGTGCACCACACAACTGCATAAGCATTAAATTTAAATAATAACGCTTACACAGTCTGTCAACCCATCGATTGACATACAACTAACTAACGGGATTAGTGTACGTCAAATATCATCCCAATACCCGTGTGGGGTTTCAAATCAACAAACACATATTTTTATTTGTGCAGTTGGGCAATGTGTAAAATTTATCGTCCTAATCAATATCAGTCAAATGGGTGTACATAAACAAACTGTCCGATTTGTTTATAAATATTTATTTTATATACACGTTAAAAATTATATTTTTAACTATAAAATATTTTATTCCATTCCACATCACACAATCAATATTCACACCACAAACAACAAACAAACAAGTCGTCCATGGTCTGTGGACAACGGGGGTCGGGTGCTGCTAAGCACCGTCTGCATCCTAGTATATATTTCAGCAAGAAAAAAAATTAAAAGTGAGGAGTTCTCACCGAGGGTTCCACTCCGCCATTCTACTTCTGAACTTCTGAACCATTTGGATTTTTTTGAAAGTCCAATGCAGTCCTTACCACGTTGTTCATAATAAAAATTATATTTTTATTGCTTCATTCCAATAATTAAAAATCATATTTTTATTCTTCCTATAATATAAAAATCATATTTTTATTCTTTTTAAAATATAACCTTTCCTATTATAAAAATATAATCTTCTCCTATATAAAAAAATATAATATTTTCCTATATAAATATATTATCTTTACCAAAATAAAAATAATATCTTTACCTAAAATAATATTTTTATTCTCTATAAATAAAAATAAAAATCCTATACCTTTTCTAATCAAAGATCTAACCCTGTTATATAAGAAAAATGGCTGATTTTATATACTAAATAAAAATAGGAAGCTAAAAACTCCCTTTCCGGTCAAAGGGGGAGGTCGGCATCGAGGTTGCGGGTCTTGGGGTGCTGCGGCGGAGATTGGCCGGTGGTGGCGCGCCTGAGGCGACGTCAGTGGCCAGGCGAGGCGCTGCTCGTCAGTGGGGTGGTGGCACCATGATTTGAAACAGTTTTGGGATGGGGTGCTACGCTAGAAGGGGGAAGAACAAGCTGTGGGGAAGTCGTCAATGGCAGAGGGGGAGGACCGGAGGCGGCTACCGTGGGGGGGAAGGAGGCGCCGGAGGTGCGGTGGTCCGGGATGACGTGGCGGCGATGGAAATTGGGGGAAGGGGTTGAAGGATTTGGGGATCGGAGGCTAACGGGTTTTTTTTATTTCTTGCGTTGACCTTATTGAGAGAATAGGGGGAAATATAGTATATATTATATTATATATTTATTTAATCCCATAAAGCAACTTTTTAATTCGAACCCCAAATTGAACTCACCGACTGTCGCCCCTAGATAATTACCCTCATTTCGAACACAATGGGATATGTATCGTAAGCTGATTCGATCGTTTCGCTCAGTTTCCATTAAAATTAAAATATAAATCTATATATTGAATTTGAACGCACATTTAAATTTACCGGGGCCACATACAGACTCTAAAAATTCCCGAAAAATATTTTCTAGATTCGTATTGATGATACGGTCCTAACAAAACTAATTTTGTCAAATTTGAAGACCGTTTGAAAAATGGCCCTTTTCTGGTCGATCTAAATTGACTGAAACTATCAAAACACGTTTTCCTACACCACGCTCACATATTTCTTTCAAAAATTATGAATTTTGAAACCTAGCAATAACTTGACATCCCGGATCCAACAAAAGTGGTTTCGTGGAAAACAGAGATCGTTTGCAAAATTTCCATTTTTAAGGGCTATATTTTCCATAGCGACTATTCTGAATTTTCATCTGGGTATAACTTTTTATCCCTGCTATGAAATTTCAATTTTTTGGATTCGTTGGAAAGATATTTTCAAATAGATTATAATATTTTTGGTTTCGCCAAAATCCGGTTTATTTTGAATCTTGTACATATATTTAAACTTTGAAATCGAATTTTCAAACTACCGCACCATTTCCAATTCCTTTTATAATTAAAATAAAATATTTATATTCTAACGACGATTCAAATAAATATATACATCCTATTTCTATTCAAAATAAATTTCTCGTCGTTATTATTTGAAATAATTCATTTTAAATATCCAAAATTCACTAAAATTGTCAAAATAAATTTTTTTAATTGGCTCAGATTTCCAAATTATTACAGGAATTGAGGGCTAAATCTAAGGGGAACTTTTCTAAGAGACCTATCAAGGGAATGGATTCAAAGAGTGAGGATTTTGAAAAGGAACTTTAAAATTCGAAATATTTTATATTTTCAACATAATTTATATTTCAGAATAAGCTCTCTCTTGAGTGATTCTATTGATGATTCTACTCATTCTAACTATCCTATCTCTAATGTGTTTTAAAACCCAAAGGTATTTATCAAACCGAAGCTCTAATGCCAATTTAGTAATGACCTGCTTTCTCGACCACTTCAAGTCAAGCATTAAACAAACTTAAATCGTTCGAAATAGCATACTGTTATTACTTATGAGGTTTAATAGAATCAATACATAGAATCATAGATATAGAATAAAATAATATCTCACAACAAAATAATTTTATATAATATATTATAGTTAGACCAAAAAATTACGCAGCGGAAGTTTGCACATATATTTAAAAAAATAGAGAAATAGCCGAACCAAAAGCGAGCGTCTTTAAGAATCTTCAGCTTCTTCAACTACAGATTCTAAGTTGTAAAACTTGGTCTAACCTGAGTGTTATACAAAAAACAAAACGCTCGAGTCACGATTAACTTCATTCAAGTAAATTAACATCAATAAAATACTAAAATAAAATAGCAAATTTGAACTTGTATTTAAGATCAAATTTCATATATGCCTATAACAGTAAGCATTCGTAGTCAAAATATATTTGGCAAAGAATCTACGTCTTAAGTTACTAAATAAAACAAGTAATCACTAAATTTTCTAATGTATTCTTATGACAATTAGTCTTGGTTAGCCTAAACTTGGTAAATAATAAAAACAACTCGTGGTGCAAGTTTACAAAACTTAGCAAGGGTACATATACAGATATATATTTTTATACAGGTTTCCAATATGATAAGGATAGGGAACCAAAGATGTGCAGCAAGTGCAAATGTAATGGCCAACATGTACACAAGTGATGTGTAGGGCATTATTTCAACAAAATTATATGAAATAGAAAATTAACCTGTGGAAAGACCATTATTAATAGTACAGTTCAAGCTCTCAGGGTAAACTTGTAAGAAAAAAGAGTCAGCGGTTTCCTTTCTTCCCCACACCAAGGCAGATGCGTACAAAAATGTCGGCATATTTCAGATTTACTCAGCGTGAACCAAAATGTGTTCAAGTTCCGAAATCATGCAATGTGCGAGCAATTTCAACTCAAGAAATCTAATAATGCCATACAAGTTCAGGCCGTGTTCAGGTAAATAAAGCACAATACATGTATATATTTCAAGTTTCGAAGGGCCCATGGTATGTTCCCAATTTATGGCAGCAATTGATAGCAGGATGTGAGTATCCTCATTAACAGGAAAGTCAAATAATTGATGACAAACGAATTGATCACTGCTTGATAAAGAAATCAATACAAGGAAATCTGTGGTTTGGATGCAGGCCAAACAAAATATAGAAGGGACAGGGTGCTTTTCTCCATGTTACTATACAATCACGTGTAAAGCTACACGAGAATCTGTGTGCGTGTATGTATACATATACGTTTTTAAACGGTTTAAAATGTGTGTCACAATACTTCTAACAGAAAAATAATAATAAATCCACAGTTACCAATATATATAAAGCAACAGTGTACATACATAGAATAATACATGAGTATATATACACATATATACACACACAGACATACCCGTCCTAGCACATATACACACACACACACAACCAAAATCATTAATTCTAATGGCATGGTGAGCAACTCAAATCAAGTTAAATAATCAAGTCTGAAAATACACAACTTCGTGTGTGTATATTTATATATATACATATACATACATACGTACATATATATATATATATATATGTACATACGAGTGCATGTATATACATATATAAATTTTAAACTGTGTGAAGCACATGTATTTCTAGATTTACACATTGGGGCAAGGGACCACAAATTACAAGTGCAACAAATCAACATTCAAGCACAACAGTACAACCATCACATGCAAAGAAACGAGGTCCAGCAGCTAGTGCGGCTGACATGCAGCAAGATAGAGGCTGCATTGAAATAGTAAAGCACAATGAAAAATGATCAAACCAAGAACAAGTACATGTTAAACTAACTTAGGGCATTACAATACAAGTTTTCAACTTTCAAAGAAAAATAGGATATATTCCAGATTATCCCGACAAGGCAGCATGTGTGGCATAACATGTTTTTATACAACAAAACAAGAGTGCAAATGGATATAATGAGTGAACTGTCCACCAATCATCATAGATCTAGCTATATGTGCATGTGTCTATACAAATATATACACATATTAATATATATATATATATATATACACACACACACGTTTGCAAACACATATACACATGTAGCTAAATTTTTTGGCATGGTAAAACTTACTTGAATAGTTAAAAATATCAATATAGATTGTGTGTATAACGTATGAAAAAATGTCATGACTTTCCAATATGACCAAATTGCCAAGTATCATGGTTGACACAAACTTTTTTGTGCAAATCAAAGGCAACATGAGGTTTCGTGTTTTCAGAACAAGACAAGGGTGTTAACCAAAATGTCTATTCATGTCTTACAAATTCAAGTCAAGTGGGGTGTTTTAAAATATGCTGATCTATTATAGGCATGGAGCAAAATACATGTATACACAGACGTACATCCATGTATGCACATATATATAATCCACCTACACAAGTGCAAGTACCAAAAACAAATTCAAGGTATTAAGCACATGGGCATATAGGTTGGACGTACAAATCAATTAAGGCAAACAAATCTTGCCATACCAAACAAATCACAGCAATAGCTAAGACAACAAGCATAGAGAAATACCAAAATTTCAGGTCATTGTAAAATGACCGAGCCACTTTTAAATCAAGTCATACGCAAGATGGCTTAGGCATATATGTCCAACGAACACAAGAAATAACAGTAACAACATACCAAGCAATGAAATGACAAAATGAAGCAGCGCTTTCTATGTACAATATGATATATATATATATATAGGTAGGATCAAGAGCACCCCAAATAGTGCAGCACCCCTTTAGCCCCCGGATTTCCACCACATATTCCTCATTCTCTCTCTTCCCACTAACTCTCTCTCCTTCCACTAACGCATTTAATTATAAATGAGTGGTCCTTATTAAGGGGAAATTGAGGTGCTATGGAACCCTCCTCATATATATATATGTATGTATGTATGTATGTATGTATGTATATGAGGAGCGTTCAGTGGCACCCCAAATAGTGCAGCACCCCTTTAGCCCCCTGATTTCCACCGCACATTCCGGTTTCTCTCTCCTTCCACAAATTCTCTCTCCCCATTAACTTATTTAACTATAAATGGGTGGCTCTCCTTCGGATGCAAAAGGGGTACCATATAACCCCATATATATATATATATATATATATATATATATCAAATCAAGATAGAGAAAACATGGCATGCTGATATGCCACAAAGGCAAAAATAAGAAAAATAACAAGTGTAGCATGCAACAATGAAGGGACAGTAAACAAGGTCAAAAGCATTGCTAACCAATTTAGTTTGATATTGTAGTTATAATACTTGAATGAAAGAAAATCGTGAGGGAAAATCATATATATAGCCGTGTTTTCTTAAGAGTGTCGAGTTTTGGAGCGGTGATAGTGGGTTGGTGACGGCCTTAGGTGCTGGTTGGTCTTTGATTTTGTGACGGCCCGCCCCGCACCAACCTGCATTTCCTCCGAAAGTGCGCTGTACACATGCCCGACTAGCACGGGACGGTCGTCAGAAGAAAGGAAAGAAGGGAATTAACTAAACGAGGAACCTGTAGAATGTCTCACAGCGCATGAAATAAAATATAATAATAACATACTTGACATAAAACAGGTGAGACAGTGCATAAGCTGATAACTAAAATCAACATCAACATCAGAGCAGCGGAAATCCAAATACAGCTTATTACAACTTTCCAAATTTACTGTCTCTAAACAAAAGAAAGCTAAAGTAGAAGATGCACCACTAATGCCCAAGCAGTGATCTTCAACAACACAGGGAGAATACTATATATATATATATATTACGTGGAAGCCTCCTGCTCGTCTCCAGATCATCTACCCGTGCATCTCCAGCTAACCTGTCTCTAGTCTGCTCGTGTGAGCACCCAGAGTAATAAGAGGAGACATAAAACTCTGGGTCAGACATAAAGCCTGGTATGAGCGATAAGCATCTAACAGAACAATAACAGTTATACTAAACCATACCTGAACCTGGACCTGCAACCAAAGAGTTAGTACCACATACCGTACAGTACTCTAAGGTGCCTTAATAAATAGTGTAAAGAATACGGGGGTGGGGTGTGCATGTCATAATGATAGCAAACAAATCATCTATAGCAACCATCCTCACATCTCTCACTCAGTGCGTAAAGCATACGATGTCCACCACTGTCAATCACTAGACCCATTGAAGTAGTGGCGGAGTTCAACTTGTACAACTACTGCTACTACCAAGCTTACCACATGGAGTCATGACCAAATCTTTACAAATGACCCCACTTCATTGGTTTATAGCCCTTTAGTCGTACCTAGGCCATTTCAGCCCTGAATCCATTCACATACTTCCCATACATAGTGATCCAAAGTCATAAACATCGACTGCACCTTGGCACACGTTCCGCAGCAAAGCCCAATCATGAAGTGAACTCATCGGTTCCCAACTGGATCCTGAGCTCTAACTTCCCACATTGGACTACCTTTGCATCTCGGGTTATTGGTCAATACTGGGTCGTGTCGGGTTCTCCTTCTAGCCATCGGTTCGGGTCGGGTCCTCTTCTTCGGGTCGGTTTGTAGTCTTCTCCTGTAGCGGTTCGGTTCGGGTCCACAGCGTCGCATCGGTTCGGGTCGGGTGTCCCCCTTCGGGTCGGGTCGGGTGCCATCTCCCTTCTAGTTCGTGCTTCCGCTCCGATCAGCTCCCTCGTTCTTCACGTGCTCCGATCCGATCCCTCCTTCGCCATCTGATCCGCGTGGCCTTCCCTCTTGCCAGTTCTCCCAAGTGTTAAGTTCCGATCCGAGCCCTTCGTCTCCAAGTCGATCTGATCCCCAGCTTAACCAACATGGCCTACCTTTTCGCCGAGCCTCTTTTGTGCCAGACTCCGATTCGGGTCGGGTTCCTTGCCCAGGTCTCCTATCCGATCCGAGCTCATATCCGATCCGATCCGAAACCCTGCACAACTTTCTGCAACTTTTTCCAGCAACTTGTTTACGCCATTCGACGACGTTTTCGACAAATCTAACTATACTAATCAATCACAAATCATCCCAAACAGTCATAGCAACATAGCAAACTTACCACAAACACCAAAACAATGAATTTACATGTCAAAATGGATCAAATATACCCAAAATCCCATTTTTCCCTTAAGCATGATTAAATAAAACTAATCATAGGGTTAACGAAACTTAATCAAATCGAACCAAATTTCTAACAGAGGCATAGAATATTATTTAAGAATTTCTAAACATTTTTCCAGAATTTATTAGTGTATAAATTCGCTAATCTTCACTAATTACCCTTAATTAACTGTAATTAGTGCCAAAACGATGCTAATCACTCACCTTGGCCACAAAATAAAACACCAAATCTGAAATACTCTCTGTTTGGGTCGAATTCCTATGTAAGCAGCAGCTCCAACCTTGCTCTGTTGCTATTTGGCCCTGATTTGATGCAGTTTAGGATTAATCTTCACTAAAAATGTGTTTTGGAGTAGTTTTAGAGGATGGGGCTATTACTAGGGTCTCAAGAAGGTTTGTGGCGGCTCAAAACTGAAATGAAAGTGATTTCCTAACCCTATTCAGCCCTCCTATGCCTCTAAACCCGAAATTCCCCTCTGGGCCTAGCTGCTAACCACCCGGTTAAGCCCAATTAGCTAAAATTAACCCTCTAAATCTTCATTCAGCCATATCTCCCAAACGGTAAGTCCGTTTAGCTATTATGACCACTCTACGGAAAGAAAAACCATCATCCGGAGCCAATGGAAGTGGTTTCAGGTCAAAATTCCTTTCCAGTCAAAAGTTATGGCCAAAACAGTGCCAACTAGGGGTAAAATGGTCATTTAAAAATCGGGAAAAATCATGAACATGGGAAATGACCCCAATAGTCGCCTCCCAAAGTTACATGACCATACGACTTCATATGTGAGAGAAATAAATATTCTACGGTCCTATGATGCGTAAAATACGGGTCGTTACACTCTCCCCCCTAAGAAATTTCGTCCCCGAAATTCCTTAACCCAAAACATACAAAAGATCCCGCATGCTTAACAACCACATACAACAATCAAACATGCAAAACAAGCAAACAAGCCTATCCTAGCATGCGGAAAACTAAATCGAAGTTAAAATCTTACCAGGCAAAGAGTTCTGGATATGTCTTCCTAATGTTCTCCTCTGTCTCCCAAGTACAATCATCCTCGTCCTCGCTCCACTGAACCTTGACTAGCTTCACCGCCTTCCTTCGAAGTTGCTTCATGTCATGCTCGACAATACAGGCCGGCTTGCGGTTCCCAACCGCCTCGGGTTCTACTTCGAAGTCCTCTAACTGATCAGGTGAAATAGTCATATCTGGGTCGTGAACGAACTTCCTTAGTTGGGAAACATGAAATACGATGTGAACTCCCGCCATCTTCTCTGGTAAGTCAATTATGTATGCCAAATTCCCGATTGGTTCAAGAACAGGGAATGGGCCAACAAATCTTGGTGCTAACTTGCCTCTCCTGCCAAATCGTATCACGCTCTTCAACGGAGAAATCTTGACAAACACCAAGTCACCAACGGAGAATTTTAAGTCACTTCTCCTCTTATCAGCATAACTCTTCTGCCTATCTTGGGCAGCTTTCATTCGTTGTTGAATGATCTTGATTTTATCTGAGGTTTCCCTCACCACATCTGGTCCAAGCATAAACTTCTCGCCAGTCTCTATCCAACATGATGGTGAGTTGCACGGTCTTCCGTACAAAGCTTCATATGGAGCCATACCGATACTGGATTGGTAGCTATTATTATATGCAAACTCTACTAGATGCAAATGGTCATCCCATGATCCACCAAAATCCAATATACATGCTCTCAAGAGATCTTCCAAAATACGATTCACCCTCTCCGTCTGACCGTCGGTCTGAGGATGATATGCGGTACTGAGATGTAACTCTGACCCTAGAGCCTCTTGTAAGCTCTTCCAAAACCCACTAGTGAACAACGGGTCTCGGTCACTCACAATGCTTTTAGGTACCCCATGAAATCTCACTACCCACTTCATATACAATTATGCTAACTTAGCTGCCGTTCTGGTCGATTTGACTGGTATGAATCTTGCACTCTTAGTCAATCGATCCACGATTACCCAAATGCTATCATATCCCGACCTAGTCCTTGGTAAACCATCGATGAAATCCATCGAGACTTGCTCCCATTTCCATTCAGGAACTTCTAATGGTTGTATTAACCCACTAGGCTTCTTTTTCTCATCTTTAACTAGCTGGCAATTCATGCATTTGGATATAAACTTCCCAATGTCTCTTTTCATTCCTTCCAAGTAGTAGGTATGCTTCATATCTCGATACATCTTGTTACCACCGGGGTGTATAGTCAATTTTGAGTGATGACATTCTCTAAGCACTTCATCTCTCAATCCATTGACATTGGGTACAACAAGCTTTCCATTCTTTCTAAGCCATCCATCTCAATCAAGCCCATACCTGTTCATCTCCTCATCGATACCCATCTCTAACTCGGAGATGGTTTCCAATAGGTTAGGATCGTCCCTCTGACTAGAGCCGATCCGCTCAATCAAGGTGGGTCTGACCGTCAAACGTGCTAACTTTTTTGGATTCAATTCGCACTTTGGTCTGAAATCAAACCCCACGATATACTCCAGTTGCTTCCATTAAAGAAACATAGCCCCTAAACTGGCATGTCTCCACTCAATGCATTAGCCACCGCATTGCCCTTTCCTGGTGTATATGCGATGTGAAAATCATAGGAAGCCAAGAATTCTAACCACCTTTGTTGCCGGAGATTTAGATCCTTCTGGGAGAAGAGATACTTCAACGACTTATGATCTGTAAACAGCTCAAATCTTTCTCCCAAGAGATAGTGTCTCCACATCTTTAACGCGAACACGACCGCCGCCAATTCCAAATCATGGGTAGGGTATCTTCTCTCGTGCGGTTTCAATTGCCGACTTGCATAAGCTACAACCTTACCGCCTTGCATCAATACAGCACCCAGTCCGGTACCACAGGCATCCGTGTATACCGTCATCTCTTCATTCCCCTTAGGAATGACTAACACTGGTGCGCTTGTCAACTTGTCCTTTAGACTCTTGAATGCATTCTCGCACCTTTCATCCTAGAAAAAAACTTGATTCTTCTTGGTCAACTAGGTCAACGGTGCTGCTATCTTGGAGAAATCTTGGATAAACTTACCATAATATCCAGCTAACACAAAGAAACTTCTTACATCTGTTGCATTCTTGGGCGTAGGCCAATCCTGTACCGTAGCCACATTTGCCGGGTCCACGGCAATACCATTCTCTGATACAACATGGCCCAAGAACCTCAATTCTCTCCTCCAGAAGTGACACTTAGAAAACTTTGCTTTCAATTGGTGTTTTCTCAACACCTCCATCACTATTCTTAAATGTTCCTTGTGCTCTTCCTCTGTCCTCGAATAGACCAAAATATCATCAACGAATACAAGGACAAACTTATTCAACTGATCTCTGAGTACCCTATTCATAAGATCCACAAAATATGCTGGGGCATTGGTCAGCCCAAATGGCATGACCAACCACTCATAAAATCCAGACGGCATTCGAAATGCCGTTTTAGCTATACTCTCAGCTTCCACTCTAAGCTGATGAAAACCTGTCACGAGATCCAACTGAGAAAATACTCTCGCGCCGCTCAACTGATCGAACAAATCATCTATTCGCGGTAGAGAATACTTGTTTTTCCTCGTCACTTTATTCAACTCGCTGTAGTCTACACACAAACGAAGGGAACCATCGGCCTTGGTAGCAAACACAACTGGTGCTCCCCATTCAGAAACACTCCTTCTGATAAATCCCTTCTTCAAAAGGTCGCTGACTTGCACCTCGAGCTCTCGCTTCTCCCTTAGTGCCATACGACGAATTGGCATCACTATAGGTCTGGCATCTTTTACCAAATCAATACGGAACTCAATCTCTCGGTGTGGTGGAAGCCCGGTCACTTCTTCGAAAACATCCGTATACTGGCCAACCACGGGCAAACCTGACAACTCACTATGCGGAATGTCGAGAGAGTTTAGAAAACTAGCCAATACCCCTTCACTGGGTAGACCACCAAACACTATCCTCCGCCCATCATCCGCTCTAGCTGTCACCAAAAAGCCCTCACAGTCTACCACCACCCCGTACCTTTGGAGCCAATCTACTCCCAAAATAATGCCAAACCCAGTAAATCCCAAAAAAAAGCAATCACAAACAAACATGCATCCATGACTCGATAAGACCACATTACGACAAATCATGCTAAGGCTAGTCGAACCACCAATCGAGTTCGTCACTACTAAAGGTATATCGACAATCTCGGGCTCCAATCCTAACTTATCTACCAGGTCACTAGATATGAAAGAACTGGAAGCTCCAGTATCAAACAAAACTCTAACAGGAACATCATAAACAGAAAGCATACCTTGAATGACGACATTCTTTCCCTTCTCCGCCGCTGTTGGGGCATTCGACGAAGAAGGAATAGCATTAAGGGCATAGGCTTTCACCATTTGCTTTTCTTTAGGGAGTTGCGGACACTTGTCCTTGTGATGTCCCATTTGGCCACAGTTGAAGCACTTCTTATCCGCTGGCTTGACCCGACAATTACTAGCATAATGGCCCTTCTTACCACAGCTGAAGCACTCAACATCTTGCTTATTCTTTTTCTTCTGGCCATCCTTAGCCTGATTCTGCTTTCTCTTATTCTGGGAACCACCCTTGCCTCCACCACTTGCTTGTGGTTTTGGCTCCTCTGCAGATGCAACCTCAGTCTTTGGCTTAGGGTAGAGACTTTCTGACCTCAATGCTTTCCCCATAATCGACTCAAACGTCTCATCGATGTGGTTAATAATCCTTTCCCCCAAGTACTGATCCAAACCAGTTATGAATTTCTCATTCTTCTTCTCGGCAGTATCAATAAGAGATAACCCATATTTTGACAAAGTGTCGAATTCAGCAATATACTCCGAGACAGCTCTGCCATTCTGCTTGAGCTCCAAGAATTTCTTAAACAGCACTGACTTCTGAGCAGCTGGAATGAACTTCTCGCTAAAGCGATCCTTAAACTGCTCCCAAGTAATCTGATCTTCAGGAGTAGCTGCCTTTATAGCGTTCCACCAATTCATTGCCCGCCCTTGCAGCTGACGGGACGCTAGCTTTCTCCTCATCGCATCCTCGATATCCAAATCCTCGAAGATACGTTCGCAACTATCCAACCAATCTTGAACATCCGTGGCCGACTCCGTTCCGTGAAACGGCTTCCCACCAAGGCTAGTATAATCCTTATTTAGCTTGGCGAAGTCGACCCTCGGCGCCTGCACTATTGGACCACCACCATTTCCACCATTGGGAGCTGCCCTTTGAACAAACCTAAGCATCTCTCTCATGAGGTCAGTAAACATCATCCTCATGTCAGCAGCATTCCCATTATTGGCTCCCCTACCAACACCTCTAGTATATCGGCTCATCGTCAATCTGAAAAAGGAAACGATTAACGACTCCATGGTGGTGCTAGTGCAGTACGACTTCATTATTATACTACTAATAGTATATATATATATAGCTTTAAAAACCAAAATAATCACAAATACGCTCTCTCGTATACGTATATTATCTCTCCCTGATAACTTCCCTAGGTTAACTACGCAACCTCGCTCTGATACCAAGTGTGACGTCCCGCCACGCACCAACCTGCATTTCCTCCGAAAGTGCGCTGTACACATGCCCGACTAGCACAGGACGGTGGTCAGAAGAAAGGAAAGAAGGGAATTAACTAAACGAGGAACCTGTAGAATGTCTCACAGCGCATGGAATAAAATATAATAATAACATACTTGACATAAAATAGGTGAGACAGTGCATGAGCTGATAACTAAAATCAACATCAACATCAGAGCAGCGGAAATCCAAATACAGCTTATTACAACTTTCCAAATTTACTGTCTCTAAACAAAAGAAAGCTAAAGTAGAAGATGCACCACTAATGCCCAAGCAGTGATCTTTAACAACACAGGGAGAATACTATATATATATTACGTGGAAGCCTCCTGCTCGTCTCGGGATCATCTACCTGTGCATCTCCAGCTAACATGTCTCTAGTCTGCTCGTGTGAGCACCCATAGTAATAAGAGGAGACATAAAACTATGGGTCGGACATAAAGCCTGGTATGAGCGATAAGCATCTAAACAGAACAATAACAGGTATACTAAACCATACCTGAACCTGGACCTGCAACCAAAGAGTTAGTACCACATACCGTACAATACTCTAAGGTGCCTTAATAAATAGTGTAAAGAATACGGGGGTGGGGTGTGCATGTCATAATGATAGCAAACAAATCATCCATAGCAACCATCCTCACATCTCTCACTCAGTGCTTAAAGCATACGATGTCCACCACTGTCAATCACTAGACCCATTGAAGTAGTAGCAGAGTTCAACTTGTACAACTACTGCTAGTACCAAGCTTACCACATGGAGTCATGACCAAATCATTACAAATAACCCCACTTCATTGGTTTATAGCCCTTTAGTCGTACCTAGGCCATTTCAGCCCTGAATCCGTTCACATACTTCCCATACATAGTGATCCAAAGTCATAAATATCGACTGCCCCTTGGCACACTTCCCGCAGCAAAGCCCAATCATGAAGTGAACTCATCGGTTCCCAACTGGTTCCTGAGCTCTAACTTCCCACATTGGACTACCTTTGCATCTCGGGTTATTGGTCAATACTGGGTCGGGTCGGGTTCTCCTTCTAGCCATCGGTTCGGGTCGGGTCCTCTTCTTCGGGTCGGTTCGTAGTCTTCTCCTGTAGCGGTTCGGTTCGGGTCCACAGCGTCGCATCGGTTCGGGTCGGGTGTCCCCCTTCGGGTCGGGTCGGGTGCCATCTCCCTTCCAGTTCGTGTTTCCACTCCGATCCGCTCCCTCATTCTTCACGTGCTCCGATCCGATCCCTCCTTCGCCATCTGATCCGCGTGGCCTTCCCTCTTGCCAGTTCTCCCAAGTGTTAAGTTCCGATCCGAGCCCTTCGTCTCCAAGTCGATCCGATCCCCAGCTTAACCAACATGGCCTTCCTTTTCGCCAAGCCTCTTTCGTGCCAGACTCCAGTTCGGGTCGGGTTCCTTGCCCAGGTCTCCTATCCGATCCGAGTCCATATCCGATCCGATCAAAAACCGTGCACAACTTTCTGCAACTTTTCCCAGCAACTTGTTTACGCCATTCGACGACGTTTTCGACAAATCTAACTATACCAATCAATCACAAATCATCCCAAACAGTCATAGCAACATAGCAAACTTACCACAAACACCAAAACAATGAATTTACATGTCAAAATGGATCAAATATACCCAAAATCCCATTTTTCCCTTAAGCATGATTAAATAAAACTAATAATAGGGTTAACGAAGCTTAATCAAATCAAACCAAATTTCTAACAGAGGCATAAAATATTATTTAAGAATTTCTAAACATTTTTCCAGAATTTATTAGTGTATAAATTCGCTAATCTTCACTAATTACCCTTAATTAACTGGAATTAGTGCCAAAACGATGCTAATCACTCACCTTGGCCACAAAATAAAACACCAAATCTGAAATACTCTCTGTTTGGGTCGAATTCCTATGTATAGCAGCAGCTCCAACCTTGCTCTGTTGCTATTTGGCCCTGATTTGATGCAGTTTAGGATTAATCTTCACTAAAAATGTGTTTTGGAGTGGTTTTAGAGGATGGAGGCCATTACTAGGGTCTCAAGAAGGTTTGTGGCGGCTCAAAACTGAAATGAAAGTGATTTCCTAACCCTAATCAGCCCTCTTATGCCTCTAAACCCGAAATTCCCCTCTGGGCCTAGCTGCTAACCACCCGGTTAAGCCCAATTAGCTAAAATTAACCCTCTAAATCTTCATTCAGCCATATCTCCCAAACGGTTAGTCCGTTTAGCTATTATGACCACTCTACGGAAAGAGAAACTATCATCCAGAGCCAATGGAAGTGGTTTCATATCAAAATTCCTTTTCAGTCAAAAGTTATGGCCAAAACAATGCCAACTAGGGGTAAAATGGTCATTTAAAAATTGGGAAAAATCATGAACATGGGAAATGACCTCAATAGTCGCCTCCCAAAGTTACATGACCATACGACTTCATATGTGAGAGAAATAAATATTCTACGGTCCTATGATGCGTAGAATACGGGTCGTTACAGATTTGGTGAAGGGTTGACTGGCTGTTGTAAGAGGCGTTCTCGGGAGGTTACAATGGCTTCGACGTTAGTGGAGACAAACATACAATCGAAGCTAGCTAGCACTTCGATTGAAGGAGGCTAGTGATAAGGCAGGTGAGATGGTGGCTTTGAAGGCGATTTGGCGATGACCGATTTGAAAGAGGATGGAGGCGACCGAACTCGATTTTTAAGGAAGAAAATTTCGATTTTAGGGAAAAACTTCGGTTGGAATAAAATAAAGATGTGGAATGGTTTCCTCTCATATGATTGAAATAAGAAGGAAGGGAAGGGAGAAAAGGCAAACAAAAGTAGAGGAACACGTGGAGTTGTTTTTTAGAGGCAAGCTGACACGTGTTTTAATGTGTTGTTTAAATTTTAACAAGTGTGATGTAAAATGTTAACAAAATATTTATTTTAACAAATTTCTAATAAAATAATTTCTCTTTAAATTGATTTTCGATTTTAGTGATGAAATAATTGTAGTTTTTTAGGTTTTAATTTTCTCAAATTCTAATAATGTTAAATTTCTACAATTTATTCTGATTTAAGAATCAACATTATATAAGAGTTCAATTTCATGCTTATTTTACATTAACAAGGTTAAGTGCAACGTATCGAATTAAGTTATTGTTTTGAAACCAATACATATGTCTTAATGTTTATTCAAATCCAAGTTTAAAATATACATTAATTTTTTAATCTTTATGTTAAATTTTGAAATCAAATTCAAATATTCAAACAAGTTAGTTCTCAATAAATTATGATGTAAATAGACGCTTGGTTTTTGACTAAACCAGTCAAACTTAAATATCAAAATTTAATTCATATTTACGCGATTTTATAAAAAAAAACAAGTTCAAATAAACTAGATATAATTCTTTTTAAATGAAATCTCAAGTATAACATTTATTCCAACATTATGTTTTATATTAATTTCATATTTAAATAAAGCATTTATTCCAACATTATATTTTATATTAACTTCATATTTAAATGTCAAAATAATAGGGTCGTTGAAGGAGGGGTACCCGAATGACCCGAAGGTCCATAGAGTTCCCACAGGATTGACCCAAAGGTCTAGTACTAGGGATCAAATAAGAGCATATCACAAACTCACAGTCAATAACCCAAGTAGTGGTAATTATGCGTCATATACCATACGTTCCCACAACTGGTACACTAGCCACTAGCCAATTCTACACTAGAAATCACATGAACACTGAAAACACGGAAACATAGAAAAACACAAAACACTAGAGAATACAGAGGTAATTACTTTGGTATTCGAGTTGGGAATTAAATGATCCCGTATACCTTCGCGTCCCATACCATGAAATTTATGATACCATTTAATCACCGTCACGCCTACTCGAAGGATGCAAAATCGTGTGATTATATATATATATATATATATATATATATATAATACTTGATTTTGCAAAAAAAATAACTATAAAACGATTCCGAAAAACATTTAGACTATTTCTTTATATCTGTATAATTAGAAAATATACATATTATAGCCTTAAGATGACTTCAAAACTAAAACATGAAAACTGATTTATCCCAATGTGATAAGAAAATCTATATATATTTGCTTGAAAATAGCTTTAAAAAATGTGCACGTATCATAAATTCACCGAAATTCATTGTGGAACTTAGTTCAAAAACCAACACCAAGCTATGAATTTAAAACACGAATTAATTGATAATGTAGTCTTCTAATATCTAGATTGAAGCCACAAGAAATTCATCACTAAAATCCATCATAAAAATTCATCAACGAGCCAAGTATCAACCATCAAAACACTCCAAAACAATGCCCTATAAGCCAAAGAGTTGCTTGCACAACACTCTGTTGATAGGTTGACCTATGTGTCGACTAGGGTATCAGCACTGGAACACCACGCCTCCGTTAAGGTCACTCACAGAGGGAATGCCTTAACTTCGGTGGAGCATTATAGGTAAAAGATGCAGATAAACTACAAGACAAACAAATAAAGCAGTGGAAAATAAAGTCATTTTATAAACAACTTAACTCAGTCAAGATTTTACAACAATTTCCTCAATTATACTTAAATGTAATACATAGAAGTTCTGTCTTGATTTAAAAACTTCCAAGAATAAAAGAAGCATAAAAACAATGATATTCCCCGATGAAGCATGAACCAGCCATAGCCGTGGAAGAGAGATTCCAAAGCGATACACCAACTAATCTTCAAGCTTGGAAAGAGAAGAGGTCCAAGTTAGGTTGAGCTATTCCCTCCTTGACTACCTGGGGCCGGGGGGGGGGGGGAGAAAAGAGGCGAAAAACAAACTAGGTCGGACATAAGTCTGGTAAGTCCAGTGATATTTCATCGTGCAAACAAGATAAAGGATCATGACATGAATAAACCGAAAATAGGACAATACCATAAAAACAAGGTAACTAAAGACAAGATAAGTGCAAGGTGAACTGAATGCGCTTCTACTTTTTCTCTGCTTCGCTACTACTCAGTTAATCTGATTTCTATATTTATCTCTGCACCATGTGACCAGTGTCCCAACTAGTAATCTGTATAAAATGATAATCATGATCCCAACCCCCATAATTGTGGTAGCCTTCAGGTGTACATCTATCATGAGGATTCCAGCTCAATCACCCTAATTGCCATGAACATGTTAGATGTACCCTTACCACCCTAACGATCGGCTCCCTACTTGTATTCATTTCCATGTGTCTATGTAAACCGGCCCTCTCTTGCGTGTAGATACCATGTGTTGGTCCCACCATAAGGTGTATCAATCCTTATGATAGCGACCCGACACGATTCAAGATGCACGGTGTATAACTAATGGTACACAGTGCCTGCTTTTTCCCACTCCGGGGTACGTGCACGCCCGTAAACCGTTGGAACCTACACTGACGTACCCCTGCCGCTGCTTTGACAGCATATAATCAGCCCAGTAATCGTGCCCTACCCTGCCTAGTTCAGGGTACCGTGATACATCCATGTGGGTTACTGCAGAAATGGGTCCCCATTACTAGGGTTTCCTATTGGTTAAGTTTGTGGGACTATATTCACTAATATTACCAACCAACCCGATACGTACTTAACCCTCCCATCGATTCAAGCATTTTTAATAAATGGATAAGTTTTGGGGGCCTATATGTACTAATTTTACCCACCTACACGAGATGTTCTTAACCCTTCCATCGATTCAAGCATTTTTAATAAACGGTTAAGTTTTGGGGCCTATATATACTAATATTAACCACCTACACGAGATGTACTTAACCTTCCCATCGATTCAAGCATGTTTATTTAATAGTTAAGTTTTGTGGGCCGATATTTACTAAGATTACCCACCAACCCGTTATGTACTTAACCCAACCACTGATTCAAGCATGTTTATTTAATGGTTAAATTTCGTAGGCCTATATTTACTAATATTACCCACTAACCCGATATGTACTTAACCCTTACACTGATTCAAGCATGTTTATTTAATGGTTAAGTTTTTTGGGCCTATGTTTACTAATATTACCCACCAACCCGATATGTACTTAACCCTCCCGCACATTACATCATATTAGTTAAGTGTTGTCAACTCATGTTAACTTAACCCACTCATTCATCATGTCATGTTGGTTAATCATTTCTTATTAACTTGACCCTCCTTACTTATCATGTTGGATCGGTTAAGTGTTTCCTATTAACTTAATCTCGTTAGTTCATCAAGTTATATTGGTCAAGTGTTTCTTGTTAACTTAACCCCACGTATTCATCTTGTTGTATTGGTTAAGTGTCATCAATCAATTCAAGTTAACTTAACCCACCTACGTGTCATGTTACTTTGGTTAAGTGTTGCCTTCTTGTGTTAACTTAACCCTACTACAAATCAAGTTATATTGGTTAAGTGTTGCCGTCTTATTTTTACTTAACCTTTCCATAAATCAAGTTAAATTAGTTAAGTGTTTCTAAATTTACTTAACCTCACCCACTTGTCTAATTAACATGTTATAATGGTTAAGTGTTCTAAATTTACTTAACCTCGCCCACTTGTCTAATTAACATGTTATTTTAAGTGTTCTAAATTTACTTAACCTCACCCACTTGTCTAATTAACATGTTATAACGGTTAAGTGTTCTAAATTTACTTAACCTCACCCACTTATCTAATTAACATGCTATAACGGTTAAGTGTTCTAAATTTACTTAACCTCACCCACTTGTCTAATTAACATGTTATAACGGTTAAGTGTTCTATATGTACTTAACCTCACCCATCAGTTTAGTTAACATGTTGAATTGGTTAAGTGTTTCATTTATTGACTTAACCCTACTAATCTTGACTTAGCTTTATTAAAGCACCAACCACTCACATTAAACAGGTATTGTTGTGGTCACTGGATGTTCCGGTCGGTTCCGGGCAGTTTTACACCACAACTCAGTCTAACCTCGGTCCTTTTTGGGCTTAATGCACTAACCACCCCCATTGGACAGATATTGTTGTGGTCACTGGATGTGCCAGTCGGTTCCTGTAACGGATGGAAATTTCCGACTCCTCGAGAGTCGGAAATTCCGAGACGTTAGTGAAAGAAAGTAGAAGGTGAGGAAGAAAAGATAGAACTAATAGAATAGAAGAAGAAGAAGAACATCAGAATCATCAGAGTAACACAAATCTCACAGCGGAACGAATAACATATAATATATAACATAACTTTGAAGTAAACAGTTATATATATACAATAGCACTTATCAGAGTACAACACTTACAACACAGCGGAAATAACTATAGCTATAGAATCTTGCAGTCTCCTGCTCCAAGCTCTCCAAGTCTATCTGTAAATCCCGACTACTTGACTGCCCGTACACATTTAGGCACCCAAGAGTTTAGGGAAAACAACAAAGTAAACTCCGGGTCAGTCATGGGACTGGTATGAGTAAAACAATTTAAAACAATTTAAAACAATTGAACAGGTATATGATATCTCATAAGACCACGCCGTGAATACGGAACGGGTTTTTCCTTATGAGTATCTAAACAACTTTGACAAGCAATATCATTGTGATATTATAATAATGTCTAAGTACAAATAGGTATCAATCTAGCAGAAATGCTTGCATCTCACGTTCTACATACATAGTATAAAATCATAAACCGCAGGGCGCTTATCGGAGAATGGATTCCAACAGACAAGGTATGGGAGCACCTTCTGAATAGTGTACTCTAGAGGTGATACACTCAGGGTTCAACAAGAACGTCTTGCAACCCGGCCACACATGACCGCTCACTCATTTAGCTTGAGTGTCGCGAATATATTGCCACCACGGTTGTAGGCCATCAAACCGTCATCCGAAGATACAGAATCAAAAGAAGTATAAATATGGATATTCCCTAGATCGGTGACAAAACACCCTGCTTGGGAATGACCCAACTAGCCATGCTGCCTAGCCCAACTTTTGTTACTTCCCGGTGTGAGGCTAGAAGCTACGTCTATCTTCAGAACATCTGATCACCATTCACTTTGAATGCCACATCGTCATACCCGCCAAATCACAAATTGACTTATCCAAAAATAACACGGGTATATAGCTAAGAGAAACGAATTCCTCCGCCACCAAACGTGAATACGTTTGAACAGATCAACTTACGCGATCCATTGGATATACTCTGTCAGACCTTCTTCCATATACGTTGTCCTGGGACTGGACAAACCGAAGGCACTATTCAGTATATCCATCTTAGTCACTGTTATCTAAGACTTATACAACAGCCCTTGCACTTTACTCCGTCTTCAATTTATCTTTGGCAGGTATTGCTCGCAACGCTTATGCCAATACAGAGTGGTTCTTTGGATAATAATCCAACCGGTCTCTCCATATTAACAACGTTAAAATGGTAAAAACTTTGATAGTCTGTGATTCAACTATCAAATGAAAACATGTCGGTGTACAAACAACGATCTTATTTCCAAATGGAAATTCGATCGATCAATCATCATATGTTCATATTTCCTTATTTCATATATTTAGAAAATATCTGTTATTAATCATTGGAAAACATTTCCATAGCTTATTTTCACATCACTATTATTTCGCAACTATCAGTCCCTAACTGTAACTAGTATGAGAACAATTCTCTAAGTATCAATCCGGAAGGTCGAAACCGACATCATATCGTCACTTAGAAAACCGTTCAACTTACCCTCTCCAGTTAGTTTCTGAATTTGCTTAACTCTATTTCTTAAATTCTTATCATGAAAACATTTCATTTTCTATGTTTAGAAAACATATCTGACTATATTTGGAAAACGTTTCCAAAAC
This sequence comes from Allium sativum, assembly GCA_030737875.1. Taxonomy (NCBI): domain Eukaryota; kingdom Viridiplantae; phylum Streptophyta; class Magnoliopsida; order Asparagales; family Amaryllidaceae; genus Allium; species Allium sativum. Next base: position 718,353,249 of record CM060916.1, on the reverse strand, counting down.
TCATTTACGGATTTCCAATGAACGTTGTATAAAACATCGTTTCGCTTAATCCATTTATCGTTTATTCCTTAACTTTATTCCTAATCAACCTTTTAGATCGAACCACAACTATTCCTTTGTCAATTCTGAAGTCAATCAAGTTGGGGTATAATTACCTCTCAGACCTTAATTGAACAACGTCCTTTACTGTGAAATAGATGAAGCTCATCACTCACTTTTTACAATCATCTGTTTACACAAATTCTCGGATTCAGGTTACGAATCCACTTCTTATATGCCAGCGTTTGATTATAACTATAACGTTATAATTCCTACTTCTTCAATGTCTAACCTAAATTATAACTTTATCTCCTAACTCGAATAATTTAACAGACACCTAATTTCTAAATCAATAACTAAATCTTGATTTAAACCCTGGAAAGTAAATAGTACTTTCCCGAATTCGCTGTAATCGAATTCGACGTATAACTCTCCTTCGAGTAATCTCTATTTGATTAATTCTTCTTCGAATAACCTATATTCGATTATCTCTCTTCGAACAACTCATATTCGAAATCTCTCTCTTTCGAATAAACAATATTCGATCTCTTTCTTTCGAATATGCTATATTCGAAAATCTCCTTTCGATTTACTAATCGATAACTCCTTTCGATCAAACTAAAATCGATAACTCCTTTATCTCTATTCGAATAATTAATATTCGACTAACTCTTTTGGATCGACTCATTTGATTAACTCCTTCGAATAACTAATTCGAATAACTTACCTTCGAATAACCAATATTCGATTTACTCTTACTCGATTAACTTAATTCTAATCGATTTACTCCATTTCGATTCAACTTAATTCAAATCGATTAACTTAACTCAAATTGATTGACTCCTTTCGAATAACTAAATTCGATTTAACTCTAATTGAATAACTAATATTCAATTAACTCTTACGTGTTTAACTCTATTTGAATAAGTAATTCGAATCACTCTAATGTGTTTAACTCTATTCAAATATCAAATTCGAATAACTCATTTCGAATAACTAAATTCGATTAACTCTTTTAACTTTGCTCGAATAACTATATTCGATTAACACCTTCTTTCGAATAACTATATTCGATTAATTCTTCGACTAACTCCTTTGGATTAACTAACTTCGAATAACTCCTTTGGATTAGCTAACTTCGAATAACTCCTTTGGATTAACTAACTTCGAATAACTCCTTTGGATTAACTAACTTAGAATAACTCCTTTGGATTAACTAACTTCGAATAACAAATATTCGATAACTACTCTTCGAATAAATAATATTCGGTAACTCTTCTCAAATGAATAACATTTGATTTCTCCACTCGAATAAACTATATTCGATTACTCTTCCCTCGAATATACTATATTCGATAACTCTACTTCGAATAAGTGATATTCGACAACTCTACTCGATTAACTCCAGTTGGATAACTCTAACTGGTCAACTTTAACTGGTCAACTCTAACTGGTCAACTTTAACTGGTCAACTTTAACTGGTCAACTCTAACTGTTTATCTTTAACTGGTAAACTTTAACTGGTCAACTCTAACTGGTCAACTTTAACTGGTCAACTCTAACTGGTCAACTTTAACTGGTCAACTTTAATGGTTTACCCTAACTTGATTTACTTGTCACGATTAACTGAACTAATCCACTTAGTTTAACTTAGTTAATTCACGTTGATTAACTCTAGCCGGTTCACTTAGTTTAACTCAACTAATTTACTTCGATTAACCACTTAGTTAACTTAGCTAATTCACATCGATAAATCCTTTAGTTTAACTTAACTAATTCACATCAATTAATCCTTTAGTTTAACTTAACTAATTCACATCGATTAATCATTTAGTTTAACTTAACAAATTCACTTTGATTCACCGCTTAGTTTAACTTAACTAATTTACTTTGGTTAACCACTTAGTTTAACTTAACTAATTCACTTTGATTAACCACTTAGTTTAACTTAACTAATTCACTTTAATTAACCACTTAGTTTAACTTAACTAATTCACTTCGTTTAACTCAACCAATTCACTTGGTTAACTCCTATTTATTTAACAAATAAATATCTTCTTTAGTTTAATTCTATTTATTTAATCTCTAAATAAATACCCTGTATAATATTCTATTTATTTAATCTCTAAATAAATACCCTTTATAATATTCTATTTATTTAATCTCTAAATAAATATCCTTTATATTTGTTCTAACGAATATAATTCCTTTATATTTTGACTAACAAATATATCCTCTTATATTCGATTAACATATATATTCCCTTATATTGATTTACAAATAAAACTCTTTTATATTTGTTTTACCAACTATATTCCTTAATATTCAAAAATCCTTTTTCTTATATATATATATAAAATCCCTTGATTTTATATAAATAAACTATTTTCAAAATATACTTTGAAAACCCCTCTCCTACATTTTGGTATTTCTCATGGTTTTTAACACACCATATAACAACGATAAATATCGTCCCACCGCACATAGTCATACAGATTATATACTTCACATTATATATCACACTATAAAAATCACAGTAAAATACTGTTGAGGAATCCTGTTGGATTCCTCCAACCTGTTTCCCTGCACCACAGATGTTAGACAATACAACAACATCGATTTCACTTCATTGTGAAATATTCTGATAGCAGAATCAACATATGACTATTTAACGGTTTATATATATACGTAAATATATATATAAAATCTCTACTAACTGACTAGTAGTTAAATCAAACAGTCAACACACAATCAACCAGTCAAACAGATAATATTTTAACAGTTCTAAGAATACAACGTGAAAATAAAACTGTTTAGAGTTTGTGAGATTTACTCACCTTTGTAGTTCATCGTTAAAAACGATAATTGTCTCTTGTTTCTGATGGACGTTTTATTTCACCATAAATCCTGACAAGCTCAGAATCATTTCCAACCGATCTCATGTTGTAGCCCCGTCCGTGTGATCCTGTCGGATCCTGTTCGGTCGGATTCTTATCCACTGCCAAACTTCAAACCAAGCCCGCGTTCAAGCCACCCTCTCCAAAACATAGACCTCGCTCTGCCTATATTTCTAATACCATTTCCATGCTGCATATTATAAACTTCCCTCTTGCATGCATTCTTCTTTTTTTTTTTTTGTATTTTAAAACTGGGCTTACATCTCCGGCCCATCACCAAATTAAAACCCACGTTCCCTTACTGTCGTACAGTCTTCTTCCTCTGTGGATAACAAACTCTCGCTCCACTTTGTCTTCATCAACATCACATACCCGTAACCTCTTCAAGCCATTTCCGTGCATTTGGATTTTCACTGCCCCTCTATTTTACAGACCTTGTCGATGTACTTCTCCATCGTAAAACCGTTGCCTGGAAGCCGAACTCAGCTCCACACTTCTCAGAACAACGCACTCCAATCTTACTGATAAAAGAAACCCCTCCCAGTAAATGCACGTGCCAACTCCACTATGTAACTCTATTGACAATGAGACAAACCCCCACACTATTACATATCACCCTCACCGTTAACACTTCCTCATTGCCTCCACGAATCTGACACCGTTCACACCCATGAAAAGTACACAGTACCGCCCTTAAGCATCACGGAAACCCAAAATCACCCTCACCGATTACTTCACCGTTTCATGAACAAGTTACCCCAACTCTTCTTCTTGGATTCAAGGAAATACACTGCTCTAGTATTTACAGTAGCTATTTCCGACCAACTATGACCGCCCGAAGCCCTCCTGCAACTGCGTCGACCTCATTCAAATAGATCGACTCCCATAAAATCCCAGTATCCAAAACCCTAGAAGCTGATGTCCTACTTTGGGCCGAAACCAGAAAGCGTCGAACTAAAAGAAAATGGTATCAGGTTGAAGAGAAGTAAAGCAGGATTCCAAAGAGGCATGTTTGAATATTTGTAGCATTTGATTTTATTTGTTTTGATTTTTAAAACTCACGAATTGGTTGTAGAAGAAAGGAAAATTGTGGCGGCTCAAAAATGATCGGTTGACTGGAGAATGAATTAGGTTTTAAGGAGTTGTTTTAAGTGTTATTTATAGAGGGGTTACTTCACGGTTAAGTGGTAGGTAGAACATATGGGTTTGATGAAGGCCACGTTAGACAAAGTAACCAGTGGCTGAGGAAGATTAACAACATATATTTTAAATTATAAAGCTTCGAACACCCTATTTCATAAAATTATGTTTACGTCCGAGATGCTAACGACAGAAATAACAATACCATCATGACGAGCGAGGTGTCCCGACTCCAGAAATATAATAATATCAGTAGACGGACTCATATTTTGAAACTTCAAAATGTTGATTTCAGGGTGCGAAACACTTCAAATAAAAAGTTGCTTATTTAATTAATTAAAAATTACAGTAAAATTCTAAAAATTACATTATCACTACTTCCCAAAAGAACCTTGTCTAAATTCACAACCGATCTCAAGTTATATCGACTAAACCGTTACGGTCGATAAACAATTCTATAACGACTATTTTAAAATTTGATTTGGACATATCTCAAAATCTACACGACGAAATCCTGATCTCTCTCTTCCACTAGAAAGATATACTCCACCAGCTCCACACGTTTCTTGTTTCACAGCAATCTGATTTAAGACGAACCCTGTATACTCAGTTGAAGTCTAAATCGCCAAATAGCGAACTGCCGCGTCGTTATGCGCTCTATTCTAATTATAATATAATTAATACGTTTTAACGTCGATTATTAAATCGATTTGTTATTCAAATTCAATTCTAAACTGAATTAAATATTTTAGCTGATCCAATTCACACAGTATTGTGAATTCGATGATTTCCGATTATTTCGACATTATAATATATTATTATATTATTTATTTTAATTAAATATTCAATATTATTTAATTCAAGTCATCGATATCGCCCAATCGATATTTAATAATTAAGTAAATTAATTATTCGACAGCTAACAAAACGCGCCATTACAGACTTCCCCCCTTAAAATAATTTCGTCCTCGAAATTGCTAAGTTGGAGGTTGACCCTATATATTGGAACTCCTAAGATTGGTTTACCCCTTATTTCTGACTTCAACCGAACCAATTTATATCGACTGAAATATTTATTCTTCTGACTAACTCAAATTTTCAAAAATTCTGAAAATTTTCTAACACCTTAAATTTTTGAAAAATTTCGCCATAACTTCCTTTGTACGCATCAATACATCAAACCACAACTCGCCTCTCTAGGCCTCCTCCAATCCAAAAAGAAATCAAAATAGCCAAGCGGCTTGCCAATTCGGCTCATAAAATCCAAACTCATATATGATATAAACTTGTACCTTTTTGTCGGGCATTTAACTCTATCCCTTTCATCTGCTACCACTTCAACATATACCAATGTTATCCATTCCGATTGATCTCCAATCAGTTCATATCCTCAAATCCAAATCGAATTTCATTTGAACTCTAATATCAAATTCCAAATTATTGGCTTATCAATTTGGTTCCATTCTAGATTATCTCTAATCCAATTCAATTTTATTTAACTCGGTTCAAGTTAAATTTCAATTTATTTTTACCATCTCATTTTATTTAACTTCATTAGTTAAATTTTAATTCCAGAACTTAAGTTCCTGCGTTTCTTTCAAATCAATTTGAAATCATAATGTCAATTCAAAACCTTTGAATTTCTAAACAGCTTGTTTTCTCAAAACAATTCAAAAACAAAACCTTTGGTAGTAATCCGTCACTTAGAACTCAAAAATGAACACTGATGATGTCTAGATTCATCATCAGAATCTATTTTCCAGCTATCGAAGTGAGTTCAATACTATATCATTTTCAATTTGAAAAACATTTTCAAAACCTCCCAGGAACTTAAAATTTCCTTATTTTAATTCCAAATCTGATTTAAATTCATATTTAATTCAAACTAGTTCATATATTACTTTCATATGAATTCTGATTGGTCATTTATAACCATTTCACCCTTTTATAATCTTATTCGATTATAATAACAACCAACACAATCAATATACTATAATAATTTCAAGATATATATTTCTTCTATAAACAAATATATTTTGGGAAAAATTATTTCATTTACCCTCTTTCAAAACATACCATGACGGTTCATCGTATTCGAGTGTTTAGTAACCCTTATCGATACAGTGGATCAACTGATCGACCAGAATTCATAAGCCACTCAACCAATGAGTCTCCACAATATAAAACCATTTTATATTGAATAACAATTACGCGCTCATATATATACACTCAAACTCAATCTAGGATATTACTAACCCTATCTCTACCGAGTCACGCTACAGAGCCAAGGTAGTTCTTAACTTAAGCTCTGATACCAACTGTAACGGATGGAAATTTCCGACTCCTCGAGAGTCGGAAATTCCGAGACGTTAGTGAAAGAAAGTAGAAGGTGAGGAAGAAAAGATAGAACTAATAGAATAGAAGAAGAAGAAGAACATCAGAATCATCAGAGTAACACAAATCTCACAGCGGAACGAATAACATATAATATATAACATAACTTTGAAGTAAACAGTTATATATATACAATAGCACTTATCAGAGTACAACACTTACAACACAGCGGAAATAACTATAGCTATAGAATCTTGCAGTCTCCTGCTCCAAGCTCTCCAAGTCTATCTGTAAATCCCGACTACTTGACTGCCCGTACACATTTAGGCACCCAAGAGTTTAGGGAAAACAACAAAGTAAACTCCGGGTCAGTCATGGGACTGGTATGAGTAAAACAATTTAAAACAATTGAACAGGTATATGATATCTCATAAGACCACGCCGTGAATACGGAACGGGTTTTTCCTTATGAGTATCTAAACAACTTTGACAAGCAATATCATTGTGATATTATAATAATGTCTAAGTACAAATAGGTATCAATCTAGCAGAAACGCTTGCATCTCACGTTCTACATACATAGTATAAAATCATAAACCGCAGGGCGCTTATCGGAGAATGGATTCCAACAGACAAGGTATGGGAGCACCTTCTGAATAGTGTACTCTAGAGGTGATACACTCAGGGTTCAACAAGAACGTCTTGCAACCCGGCCACACATGACCGCTCACTCATTTAGCTTGAGTGTCGCGAATATATTGCCACCACGGTTGTAGGCCATCAAACCGTCATCCGAAGATACAGAATCAAAAGAAGTATAAATATGGATATTCCCTAGATCGGTGATAAAACACCCTGCTTGGGAATGACCCAACTAGCCATGCTGCCTAGCCCAACTTTTGTTACTTCCCGGTGTGAGGCTAGAAGCTACGTCTATCTTCAGAACATCTGATCACCATTCACTTTGAATGCCACATCGTCATACCCGCCAAATCACAAATTGACTTATCCAAAAATAACACGGGTATATAGCTAAGAGAAACGAATTCCTCCGCCACCAAACGTGAATACGTTTGAACAGATCAACTTACGCGATCCATTGGATATACTCTGTCAGACCTTCTTCCATATACGTTGTCCTGGGACTGGACAAACCGAAGGCACTATTCAGTATATCCATCTTAGTCACTGTTATCTAAGACTTATACAACAGCCCTTGCACTTTACTCCGTCTTCAATTTATCTTTGGCAGGTATTGCTCGCAACGCTTATGCCAATACAGAGTGGTTCTTTGGATAATAATCCAACCGGTCTCTCCATATTAACAACGTTAAAATGGTAAAAACTTTGATAGTCTGTGATTCAACTATCAAATGAAAACATGTCGGTGTACAAACAACGATCTTATTTCCAAATGGAAATTCGATCGATCAATCATCATATGTTCATATTTCCTTATTTCATATATTTAGAAAATATCTGTTATTAATCATTGGAAAACATTTCCATAGCTTATTTTCACATCACTATTATTTCGCAACTATCAGTCCCTAACTGTAACTAGTATGAGAACAATTCTCTAAGTATCAATCCGGAAGGTCGAAACCGACATCATATCGTCACTTAGAAAACCGTTCAACTTACCCTCTCCAGTTAGTTTCTGAATTTGCTTAACTCTATTTCTTAAATTCTTATCATGAAAACATTTCATTTTCTATGTTTAGAAAACATATCTGACTATATTTGGAAAACGTTTCCAAAACTCATTTACGGATTTCCAATGAACGTTGTATAAAACATCGTTTCGCTTAATCCATTTATCGTTTATTCCTTAACTTTATTCCTAATCAACCTTTTAGATCGAACCACAACTATTCCTTTGTCAATTCTGAAGTCAATCAAGTTGGGGTATAATTACCTCTCAGACCTTAATTGAACAACGTCCTTTACTGTGAAATAGATGAAGCTCATCACTCACTTTTTACAATCATCTGTTTACACAAATTCTCGGATTCAGGTTACGAATCCACTTCTTATATGCCAGCGTTTGATTATAACTATAACGTTATAATTCCTACTTCTTCAATGTCTAACCTAAATTATAACTTTATCTCCTAACTCGAATAATTTAACAGACACCTAATTTCTAAATCAATAACTAAATCTTGATTTAAACCCTGGAAAGTAAATAGTACTTTCCCGAATTCGCTGTAATCGAATTCGACGTATAACTCTCCTTCGAGTAATCTCTATTTGATTAATTCTTCTTCGAATAACCTATATTCGATTATCTCTCTTCGAACAACTCATATTCGAAATCTCTCTCTTTCGAGTAAACAATATTCGATCTCTTTCTTTCGAATATGCTATATTCGAAAATCTCCTTTCGATTTACTAATCGATAACTCCTTTCGATCAAACTAAAATCGATAACTCCTTTATCTCTATTCGAATAATTAATATTCGACTAACTCTTTTGGATCGACTCATTTGATTAACTCCTTCGAATAACTAATTCGAATAACTTACCTTCGAATAACCAATATTCGATTTACTCTTACTCGATTAACTTAATTCTAATCGATTTACTCCATTTCGATTCAACTTAATTCAAATCGATTAACTTAACTCAAATTGATTGACTCCTTTCGAATAACTAAATTCGATTTAACTCTAATTGAATAACTAATATTCAATTAACTCTTACGTGTTTAACTCTATTTGAATAAGTAATTCGAATCACTCTAATGTGTTTAACTCTATTCAAATATCAAATTCGAATAACTCATTTCGAATAACTAAATTCGATTAACTCTTTTAACTTTGCTCGAATAACTATATTCGATTAACACCTTCTTTCGAATAACTATATTCGATTAATTCTTCGACTAACTCCTTTGGATTAACTAACTTCGAATAACTCCTTTGGATTAGCTAACTTCGAATAACTCCTTTGGATTAACTAACTTCGAATAACTCCTTTGGATTAACTAACTTAGAATAACTCCTTTGGATTAACTAACTTCGAATAACAAATATTCGATAACTACTCTTCGAATAAATAATATTCGGTAACTCTTCTCAAATGAATAACATTTGATTTCTCCACTCGAATAAACTATATTCGATTACTCTTCCCTCGAATATACTATATTCGATAACTCTACTTCGAATAAGTGATATTCGACAACTCTACTCGATTAACTCCAGTTGGATAACTCTAACTGGTCAACTTTAACTGGTCAACTCTAACAGGTCAACTTTAACTGGTCAACTTTAACTGGTCAACTCTAACTGTTTATCTTTAACTGGTAAACTTTAACTGGTCAACTCTAACTGGTCAACTTTAACTGGTCAACTCTAACTGGTCAACTTTAACTGGTCAACTTTAATGGTTTACCCTAACTTGATTTACTTGTCACGATTAACTGAACTAATCCACTTAGTTTAACTTAGTTAATTCACGTTGATTAACTCTAGCCGGTTCACTTAGTTTAACTCAACTAATTTACTTCGATTAACCACTTAGTTAACTTAGCTAATTCACATCGATAAATCCTTTAGTTTAACTTAACTAATTCACATCGATTAATCCTTTAGTTTAACTTAACTAATTCACATCGATTAATCATTTAGTTTAACTTAACAAATTCACTTTGATTCACCGCTTAGTTTAACTTAACTAATTTACTTTGGTTAACCACTTAGTTTAACTTAACTAATTCACTTTGATTAACCACTTAGTTTAACTTAACTAATTCACTTTAATTAACCACTTAGTTTAACTTAACTAATTCACTTCGTTTAACTCAACCAATTCACTTGGTTAACTCCTATTTATTTAACAAATAAATATCTTCTTTAGTTTAATTCTATTTATTTAATCTCTAAATAAATACCCTGTATAATATTCTATTTATTTAATCTCTAAATAAATACCCTTTATAATATTCTATTTATTTAATCTCTAAATAAATATCCTTTATATTTGTTCTAACGAATATAATTCCTTTATATTTTGACTAACAAATATATCCTCTTATATTCGATTAACATATATATTCCCTTATATTGATTTACAAATAAAACTCTTTTATATTTGTTTTACCAACTATATTCCTTAATATTCAAAAATCCTTTTTCTTATATATATATATAAAATCCCTTGATTTTATATAAATAAACTATTTTCAAAATATACTTTGAAAACCCCTCTCCTACATTTTGGTATTTCTCATGGTTTTTAACACACCATATAACAACGATAAATATCGTCCCACCGCACATAGTCATACAGATTATATACTTCACATTATATATCACACTATAAAAATCACAGTAAAATACTGTTGAGGAATCCTGTTGGATTCCTCCAACCTGTTTCCCTGCACCACAGATGTTAGACAATACAACAACATCGATTTCACTTCATTGTGAAATATTCTGATAGCAGAATCAACATATGACTATTTAACGGTTTATATATATACGTAAATATATATATAAAATCTCTACTAACTGACTAGTAGTTAAATCAAACAGTCAACACACAATCAACCAGTCAAACAGATAATATTTTAACAGTTCTAAGAATACAACGTGAAAATAAAACTGTTTAGAGTTTGTGAGATTTACTCACCTTTGTAGTTCATCGTTAAAAACGATAATTGTCTCTTGTTTCTGATGGACGTTTTATTTCACCATAAATCCTGACAAGCTCAGAATCATTTCCAACCGATCTCATGTTGTAGCCCCGTCCGTGTGATCCTGTCGGATCCTGTTCGGTCGGATTCTTATCCACTGCCAAACTTCAAACCAAGCCCGCGTTCAAGCCACCCTCTCCAAAACATAGACCTCGCTCTGCCTATATTTCTAATACCATTTCCATGCTGCATATTATAAACTTCCCTCTTGCATGCATTCTTCTTTTTTTTTTTTTTTGTATTTTAAAACTGGGCTTACATCTCCGGCCCATCACCAAATTAAAACCCACGTTCCCTTACTGTCGTACAGTCTTCTTCCTCTGTGGATAACAAACTCTCGCTCCACTTTGTCTTCATCAACATCACATACCCGTAACCTCTTCAAGCCATTTCCGTGCATTTGGATTTTCACTGCCCCTCTATTTTACAGACCTTGTCGATGTACTTCTCCATCGTAAAACCGTTGCCTGGAAGCCGAACTCAGCTCCACACTTCTCAGAACAACGCACTCCAATCTTACTGATAAAAGAAACCCCTCCCAGTAAATGCACGTGCCAACTCCACTATGTAACTCTATTGACAATGAGACAAACCCCCACACTATTACATATCACCCTCACCGTTAACACTTCCTCATTGCCTCCACGAATCTGACACCGTTCACACCCATGAAAAGTACACAGTACCGCCCTTAAGCATCACGGAAACCCAAAATCACCCTCACCGATTACTTCACCGTTTCATGAACAAGTTACCCCAACTCTTCTTCTTGGATTCAAGGAAATACACTGCTCTAGTATTTACAGTAGCTATTTCCGACCAACTATGACCGCCCGAAGCCCTCCTGCAACTGCGTCGACCTCATTCAAATAGATCGACTCCCATAAAATCCCAGTATCCAAAACCCTAGAAGCTGATGTCCTACTTTGGGCCGAAACCAGAAAGCGTCGAACTAAAAGAAAATGGTATCAGGTTGAAGAGAAGTAAAGCAGGATTCCAAAGAGGCATGTTTGAATATTTGTAGCATTTGATTTTATTTGTTTTGATTTTTAAAACTCACGAATTGGTTGTAGAAGAAAGGAAAATTGTGGCGGCTCAAAAATGATCGGTTGACTGGAGAATGAATTAGGTTTTAAGGAGTTGTTTTAAGTGTTATTTATAGAGGGGTTACTTCACGGTTAAGTGGTAGGTAGAACATATGGGTTTGATGAAGGCCACGTTAGACAAAGTAACCAGTGGCTGAGGAAGATTAACAACATATATTTTAAATTATAAAGCTTCGAACACCCTATTTCATAAAATTATGTTTACGTCCGAGATGCTAACGACAGAAATAACAATACCATCGTGACGAGCGAGGTGTCCCGACTCCAGAAATATAATAATATCAGTAGACGGACTCATATTTTGAAACTTCAAAATGTTGATTTCAGGGTGCGAAACACTTCAAATAAAAAGTTGCTTATTTAATTAATTAAAAATTACAGTAAAATTCTAAAAATTACATTATCACTACTTCCCAAAAGAACCTTGTCTAAATTCACAACCGATCTCAAGTTATATCGACTAAACCGTTACGGTCGATAAACGATTCTATAACGACTATTTTAAAATTTGATTTGGACATATCTCAAAATCTACACGACGAAATCCTGATCTCTCTCTTCCACTAGAAAGATATACTCCACCAGCTCCACACGTTTCTTGTTTCACAGCAATCTGATTTAAGACGAACCCTGTATACTCAGTTGAAGTCTAAATCGCCAAATAGCGAACTGCCGCGTCGTTATGCGCTCTATTCTAATTATAATATAATTAATACGTTTTAACGTCGATTATTAAATCGATTTGTTATTCAAATTCAATTCTAAACTGAATTAAATATTTTAGCTGATCCAATTCACACAGTATTGTGAATTCGATGATTTCCGATTATTTCGACATTATAATATATTATTATATTATTTATTTTAATTAAATATTCAATATTATTTAATTCAAGTCATCGATATCGCCCAATCGATATTTAATAATTAAGTAAATTAATTATTCGACAGCTAACAAAACGCGCCATTACAGTTCCGGGCAGTTTTACACCACAACTCAGTCTAACCTTGGGTTAGGCATATTCGTCTTTTCTAAATTTACATATTTCTTATTTATAACAAATTTCATATGTAAATTATTCCCAATTTAATTATGCCATAATTATCCTTTTAATTATGCTCACAATTAATGGTATACTAAATGTACCATTTCAAGAACCAATCTATACCATGTAATTTTTCATGTTTATCCTACATACTTATATGTAAATTATAAATTAATTATTGTCATGGCTCACTTTCCTTCTAAATCACATTCAAAATTTAAGGTATATAGATTATACCATTTTCATGCCACGTATCATGTTTATGTGTCAAACATGCCAATTAAATGTAATTTCATGTTTTCCCCAACGTTACCCCCATTGTACGTTCGCAAAATTACATAAAATGTTAGGCTCGATATTCTAGCCTAACTTATAAACCAAAAAGGGGAAAAGAGGAACTTTGCAACATCCCAACATCATACAAAAGTATGGATCTAACTACACATATGTCACATGGATTTGGCATAGAACAATATACTTTTAACTATGAACTTGCAAATTTGATCTGTGCAACATGAACCACAAACATATGAATTTACATAAAACTATACAAGTTAAACTTGGCATGTAGTGGTGGACTTGCAAATTAGATCTATCATAAAGGCATATGGATCTAACATATAAAGTTGTAGATCTAAACATATAAGGTCGTAGATCTAAACATGTATGCATAATGGCTCTAAACAACTAGGCATAAACGACATGACTTAGCCTAAAACTTGTATGTAACATAATATCACCAAACTTACATATGATAATTTCATTCCCAAATTTCTATACAACATCATAGGTTTACTCATCAATTTCCACATAACATGATAGGTTCAATAGACCACAATAGTTCATAGGCATATATGATAGAATAGACATGAATAAACATGAATCAGCATCACATACAACTTGCTACAATTCTATTTTACAATTCATTACAAATCATGTCTTTAATTTATTCACATCTAAAAGATAGCTACACTTACAAACATAAAGGAATTCTTGAGTTCTGGGATCTGTATTCTGAAATTGAATTTCTCGCCTTTGATATAGAACGTTAAATTCTCTTAGTTGAATTAGATTAGATTTAATTTAATTTTGGTTTTAGTGGCGGCTAGGTTTATATGAGAGTGAATAATAGAATTAGGTTTTAGGTTTAGGGGAGTGTTTTAGGACCATTGGATTAACCCTGAACCATGAGAACCAATCAGGTGTCACATCTGCCTTAGAGCGAATCGGCCTACGGGTTGACAGCCAAACACCCTGAAACAACCCCTAGTCGACCCAGCGGTGCTGGGGTCGACCTCAAAAATGGGCCGGTTCGGTTTTTCCCTCTCCCGATTCGCTGTTTTAAACTTTTTTGTATATTTATTTATTTAATTTTTATATATATCTATATATATTTTTTCTCATATGCATAAAAACTTCAAGGCTTAATAACTTTTCATAAGATACCCGTTTTATGCAAACCAAATGTCTATCTTGACCAAAATTTTGAGACGAACGTAATAGTGCAACCTATTTCACTTAATTCTTCTTCGAAAAATTAAGTGTTCTTGAATTTGTTAATTTTAATATTCTCAGAAAATTCGAGGTGTTACATTCTCCCCTCCTTAAAGGATTTCGTCCCCGAAATCTTCAAGCTAAGTAGAATGCATCTTAACATCCAATCATCCATCTACTCATCCATCATCCACAAACATCCATTGTCCTTAAAAGACTTCTAATGCCATATGAACATATTCAGAGTGTGTGTATATGTCTCTTATCTAGTGAAAAATCAGGCAGTCTACTGATCCAGTTGACCTCCTTAATGCGAATCATGAGAGTGTCATGCGTCCAATATGTATGCAAGTATCCCTAATCACGTAAATACTATATGTGTGCATATTCACTCATCCATATGCAACATCCATATGATAACACATCAAGTTTCAATCTGTATACAAATACATTCATATGCATATGCAATATGAAAGTGACTAAGCCGATCTAGTGCCTAATGTGTGTATATGCATCCACGAGCAACCACTAGCAAACACTTGCAACCACTTGCAACCATCAATCATAAAAAGTCTCAAACACATGTTTTCATCCATTGGATTCTACCAAAGGATCGAGGATTGGACCGAGAGGATATACTTAAAAGATAAATACTAGCATGCAAATAAATATTACAGATTAAGGAGGAATCAAGGATATACCCTCAAAAAGGGTATGATGCGCGTATATAATCTTTAGTCTTCTAAGTCGCATCTTCTTTCAGCTTCACTCCACTGTACCTTAACTAATTTAACTTCACAATTGTGAAGCTTCTTGACCTCCATTTCCAAAACCCACTAATAAAGATAGGACCTTGATTATTTACTATGCTAGAGGGTATCCAATTTTGTCGAATTATCTTTCCAAGATAAACAGAAGTTAACCATGATACTAGGTGTATATACTAAGATGATTAAAGGTCTCTCCTCTACTAGTTTATCTATAATGCCACAAATCTGAGGGTCTAAAACTAAAGGCTGCTATGTACTTTTTACCTCTCTTAAGGTCTGTCTTACTTTAGGGCGCCTGCCACAACCATTTATTTCTCACGCAAACCATCCTAGTCGAACTCGACATCTCTCAAGTACAAGGCTTAAACCAATATCAGACAAGAACTCAAGCTCCTCCGAATTTGGACGATTTACGTGAGATGATACTAGCAAAACAACCAAACAATTGAGAACTTTACCGACTCTGGCTATCCTCGCCAATCTTGTTCCAAAACAATCGTTGATCGTGTAACGGGCTTTGCATTGTCAACTAAATATATGCGGAAGTCTGTCTCGAATTTTAGGGGGAAAACCCCTACCCTAATCAAAACATCTTGTATACTCATGGACTACTCCAACGGATCGAAAATCGTTGATAGATACATAAAGTGACTCTTGGTAGCTAAGACAAACTGATCCCTTAGGATCGCACGAAATCTCGAGGGTATTCCCGAGGCAAGTCGAAAGTCTAACTACCCTCCTTTCACAATTAATAGCTAACCAATCCATGCCTAGAATCAACCCATGGCCCATGAAACCCGGAAACATAAGCATCTCAAATCCAAAGATAAATGAGCCGAACCACAAATTGGATTTGAGACAATAATGGGATCTTCTACTATACAAGTACTAAGGTGCAGAGACTCAACTATGGAAGTAGATATAAATGAATGTGAAGCGATAAAATCAAAAGAGTACTAACAGGATGATCAAGAAGAAAATCTAAACTTTTTCAACAGAAACCTTACTACCTCTCTCTCAGGTACGCTGGCGGTGAGAGCATGCACTTGCCTTCCGGAAAATCCTGTCTTTTGTTCTTGCCCTTGCCCTTAATTATACTACCCGTTATACCAAAATAAAGATACTTCCTCTTGTTTTAGGTTTTACAATTCTTTCCTCCCCTCCTTTGTGAAACAAGTCCATATCCATGAGTTCTTCATCCTTGTGTTGTGCTCCTTAGCCAAACTCCCTCATTCTCATCGTTGCCATCCTTGTGTAACTTGTTGACAGGTCTCTCAAAAGCTGCCTCCATCGCTTGGAGAATCCTACAAAGCTCGAAAGAAAATTAGCCGCAGGTGAAACTACTACGACTATAGACGGAAGTTGGGCACTTGTTTGCCCTTTGACAAGTGTCGTAGTCTCGTCGTGGCTACAGAACCATGCCGCTATGAGGTTACCTCCCATAAAGCCAGGAGCCCCGAAGACTCAGGAAAGAAGGAAACAAGGATTCAAACAGAGGATCAAAAGATAGTGCATATGGCTTTGGGGAATACGCCTTTAAACAAAAAAATTCTTTTGAAAATGCATCTTTTAAAATCGTTTTGAAAATAATTTTTCAAATCTTTTATCTGATCGGGTAACATTCAGCTCTGATACTAAGTGAAACACCCCACCTCCGTTAAGGTCACTCACAGAGGGAATGCCTTAACTTCGGTGGAGCATTATGGGTAAAAGATGCAGATAAATTACAAGACATACAAATAAAGTAGCGGAAAATAAAGTCATTTTATAAACAACTTAATTCAGTCAAGCTTTTACAACAATTTCTTCAATCATACTTAAATGCAATACATAGAACTTCTGTCTTGATTTAAAAACTTCCAAGAATAAAAGAAGCATAAAAACAATGATATTCCCCAATAAAGCATGAAACAACCATAGCAGTGGAAGATTGAGAGTCCAAAGCGATACACCAACTAATCTTCAAGCTTGGAAATAGAAGAGGTCCAAGTTAGGCTGAGCTATTCCCTCCCTGACTACCGGGGGGCGGGGGAGGGAACGGAGGAAAAGAGGCGAAAAACAAACTAGGTCAGACATAAGTTTGGTAAGTGCAATGATCTTTCAGCATGCAAACAAGATAAAGGATCATGACATGAATAAACCGAAAATAGGACAATACCATAAAAACAAGGTAACTAAAGACAAGATAAGTGCAAGGTGAACTGAATGCGCTTTTACTTTTTCTCTGCTTCGCTACTACTCTGTTAATATGATTTCTATATTTATCTCTGCACCACCTAACTAGTTTTCCAACTAGTAATTTGTATAAAATGATAATCGTGATCCCGACCCCGTAATTGTGGTAGCCTTCAGGTGTACATCTATCGTGAGGATTCCACCTCAATCAGCCTAATTGCCATGAACATGTTAGATGTACCCTTACTACCCTATCGATCGGCTCCCTACTTGTATTCATTTCCATGTGTCTGTGTCAATCGACCCTCTCTTACGTGTAGATACCCTGTGCTGGTCCCACCATAAGGTGTATCAATCCTTATAGCGACCCGACACGATTCAAGGTGCACAGTGTATAACTAATGGTACCCAGTGCCTGCTTTTTCCCACTCCGGAGTACGTGCATGCCTGTAAACCGTCAAAACCTACACTGACGTACCCCTGCCGCTGCTTTGACCGCTTATAATCATCCCAGTAATCGTGCCCCACCCTGCCTAGTTCAGGGTACCATGATACATCCATGTGGGTTACTGCAGAAATGGGTCCCCATTAATAGGGTTTCCTATTGGTTAAGTTTGTAGGACTATTTTACTAATATTACACACCAACCCGATATGTACTTAACCATCCCATCGATTCAAGCATTTTTAATAAACGGTTAAGTTTTGTGGGCTTATATGTACTAATATTACCCACCTACACGAGATGTACTTAACCCTCCCATCGATTCAAGCATTTTTAATAAACGGTTAAGTTTTGTGGGCCTATATGTACTAATATTACCCACCTACACGAGATGTACTTAACCCTCACATCGATTCAAGCATGTTTATTTAATAGTTAAGTTTTGTGGGCCTATATTTACTAATATTACCCACCAACCTGATATGTACTTAACCCTTCCACTGATTCAAGCATGTTTAATTAATGGTTAAGTTTTATGGGCCCATATTTACGAATATTACCCACCAACCCAATATGTGCTTAACCCTTCCACTGATTCAAGCATGTTTATTTAATGGTTAAGTTTTTTGGGCCTATATTTACTAATATTACCCACCAACCCGATATGTACTTAACCCTCCCGCACAATACGCCATATTAGTTAAGTGTTGTCCGCTCATGTTAACTTAACCCACTCATTCATAATGTCATGTTGGTTAAGCATTTCTTATTAACTTTACCCTCCTTACTTATCATGTTGGATCGGTTAAGTGTTTCCTATTAACTTAACCCCGTTCATTCATCAAGTTATATTGGTCAAGTGTTTCTTGTTAACTTAACCCCACGTATTCATCTTGTTGTATTGGTTAAGTGTCATCAATCAATTCAAATTAACTTAACTCACCTACTTGTCATGTTACTTTGGTTAAGTGTTGCCTTCTTGTGTTAACTTAACCCTACTACAAATCAAGTTATATTGGTTAAGTGTTGCCCTCTTATTTTAACTTAACATTTCCATAAATCAAGTTATATTGGTTAAGTGTTTCTAAATTCATTTAAGCTCACCCACTTGTCTAATTAACATGTTATAAAGGTTAAGTGTTCTAAATTTACTTAAACTCACCCACTTGTCTAATTAATATGTTATAACGGTTAAGTGTTCTAAATTTACTTAACCTCACCCACTTGTCTAATTAACATGTTATAACGGTTAAGTGTTCTAAATTTACTTAACCTCACCCACTTGTCTAATTAACATGCTATAACAGTTAAGTGTTCTAAATTAACTTAACCTCACCCACTTGTCTAATTAACATGTTAAAACGGTTAAGTGTTCTAAATCTACTTAACCTCACCCATCAGTCTAGTTAACATGTTGAATTGGTTAAGTGTTTCCTTAATTGACTTAACCCTACCAATCTTGACTTAGCTTTATTAAAGCACCAACCACTCACATTAGACAGGTATTGTTGTGGTCACTGGATGTGCCGGTCGGTTCCATGCAGTTTTACACCACAACTCAGTCTAACCGTGGGTCCTTTTTGGGCTCAATGCACTAACCACCCCCATTAGACAGGTATTGTTGTGGTCACTGGATGTGCCGGTCAGTTCCGGGCAGTTTTACACCACAACTCAGTCTAACCTTGGCTTAGGCATATTCGTCTTTTCTAAATTTACATATTTCTTATTTATTACAAATTCCATATGTAAATTATTCTCAATTTAATTATGCCATAATTATCCTTTTAATTATGCTCACAATTAATGGTATACTAAATATACCATTTCATGAACCAATTTATGCCATGTAATTTTTCATGCTTATCCTACATATTTATATGTAAATTATAAATTAATTATTGTCATGGCCCACTTCCCTCTAAATCAAGTTCAAAATTTTAGGTATATAGATTATACCATTTTCATGCCACTTATCATGCTTATGTGTCAAACATGCCAATTACATGTAATTTCATGTTTTCCCCAACGTTAACCCCGTTGTACATTCGCAAAATTACATAGAATGTTAGGCTCGATATTTTAGCCTAACTTATAAACCAAAAAGGGGAAAAGAGGAACTTTGCAACATTCCAACATCATACAAAAGTATGGATCTAACTACACATATGTCACATGGATTTGGTATAGAACAATATACTTTTAACTATGAACTTGCAAATTTGATCTGTGCAACATGAACCACAAGCATATGAATTTTCATAAAACTATACAAGTTAACCCTGGCATGTAGTGGTGGACTTGCAAATTAGATCTATCATAAAGGCATATGGATCTAACATATAAAGTTGTCGATTTATACATATAAGGTCGTAGATCTAAACATGTATGCATAATGGCTCTAAACAATTAGGCATAAACGACATGACTTAGCCTAAAACTTGTATGTATCATAATATCACCGAACTTACATATGGTAATTTCATTCCCAAATTCTTATACAACATCATAGGTTTACTCACCAATTTCCACATAACATGATAGGTTCGATAGACCACAATAGTTCATAGGCATATATGATAGAATATACATGAATCAGCATCACATACAACTTGATACAATTCTATTTTACAATTCATTACAAATCATGTCTTGAATTATTCACATATGAAAGATAAGTACACTTACAAACAAAAAGGAATTCTTGAGTTCTGGGATCTGTATTCTAAAATTGAATTGCACGCCTTTGATGTAGATTGTTGAATTCTCTTAGTTGAATTAGATTAGATTTAATTTGATTTTGGTTTTAGTGGCAGATAGGTTTAGATGAGAGTGAATAATAGAATTAGGTTTCAGGTTTAGGGTCTTTTTATAGTTGTAGAGAGTGTTTTAGGACCATTAGACTAACCCTGAACCATGAGAACCAATCAGGTGCCACATCTGCCTTAGAGCGAATCGGCCCACGGGTTGATAGCAAAACACCCTGAATCAACCCCTAGTCTACCCAGCGGGGCTCGGGTCGACCTCAAAAATGGGCCGGTTCGGTTATTCTCCCTCTCGATTCGCTGTTTTAAACTTTTTTGCATATTTATTTATTTAATTTATATATATATATATATATATATATATTTTTCTCATATGCATAGAAACTTCAAGGCTTAATAACTTCTTCATAAGCTATCCGTTTTATGCAAACCAAATGTCTATCTTGACCAAAAATTTTAGACGAACGTAAGAGCGCAACCCATTTCACTTAATTCTTCTTCTAAAAAATAAGTGTTCTTGAATTTGTTAATTTTAATATTCTTGGAAAATTCAGGGTGTCACAAGCACCCTGGAACACAAAGGTTATAGGCTTATGCTTGTTTCTAATTGCCATTTTGATGAAGTACTTACCCAATTTAATGAGGTCTGATTGACTTGAAACTGAACATGAACAATGACCCAAGTTTTTACTTTGATACAGAAAAGAAAAGACTCGAATCCATGAACTATTGAGCAAGATATAACTGCCTAAAGTAGCAACCATGTTGTTTTGTTCAACCGAGAATAATCAAAAATACAACACATAGAGTACTACGTATTTTGACAGGCTCACCTCTGATAAACACAAAAATATTGTAAACTAGAAAGCATGAGTTGAACAACTCACCAGAGATTGTATTATAGACTGAATATCCATGATTTTATTTTGCAACAGAGGAACTTTGATCTTTTGGAGCTTGATAAACCATGAAATACCGACATGAAGCCCCAACACAGCCTATTGAAACCTAACAGTAATTCTTTTCCTTATTATCCCCAAATTTGCTTGAAGAGAGGCTTGCATGAGTTGGACTATTATTAGTGTAGCTCCTTTCTCCGCAATAATGTCTTCCATTTGCGTATAAGATTTGAGTTTTTGAATTTATGGTGGAAAGAAACCATTGTTTTCAGCAGGCTTCAAGAAGAAGAGAATAAAATGGAGTGAGGAGAAAACACTCCACTTTGATTCTAAATAATTCCCTAAGTTAAAAATGGGGCTAATCTCCCTTTATTAAGTGCAACACAACTAAATTAGGCTAATTATGTTCAATTACACAAAGTTAACTATTTCAAACCCATCTTTTAGCCTACTAACAAATTCACATACCAAGCTATTTTGTGTTTGCTACAAGCACAAATACATATACTTAAGGCATTTTTTATCATTAAACATCATTTAGAGGTAACATACATAAAACTCACATTTCACCAAGAACACATGTTTTACATTGCAATTATTCGAAACCCAAAATCTTTGCATTTTAATTTGCATAAATCTTACTTTCTTGACGAAAAAAATATTAATTCTAAAGAGAATATTTCAATACACTTAAATATTAATTTCAAATCAATATTTGCACTATTTATAACTTTATTTACAACACAATTAAATTTAAGAGTACACATTGCGGCAAAATCTACCATTCAAATTAATCCACCATATTATTATATGTGTACTTATTAAATATCTTCAACATAAAATTTCACACATAATAATTTTCCAACCATGATTTTAAATACACTTTTTACTTTACTTCATCGTTTCAATAACTTACGTTTAATCACACAATTTTACCAGTTTGTAATTGTCATGTTGAAATAACTTTGCACCAAATACTGAAAATATAATTCACCTAAATATTGATCACAATTCAATATTATTTACCTTCGGTATCCAAAGTAATCATCAAATTACAATTTACAAACATAGACTGAAATAAATTTCATATTATATCATAGATATTTATTTTATTCCAAGACACAAAATTCTGAAAATCACTAATTCTTTATTTTCACATTTTAAATATTACACAAGTCAGAATTCTAATTGTATTTACATCCTTCGTAAATTTAAAATAAGCGGAACATGTTGTAATTTGTTTAGTCTGGGTACCAAAAAACCTGGGTTGTCATAGATTCCCTCCTTATAGAAATTCTGTCCCCGCAATTTTCTTAAGCAAAATATTTATGCTACAAATTGTCAAAGGCACCACTTTATTTTCTGTACTTATAAAATTTTAGCTTATGCTAACCGCCACACAATTATTCAAACTCTTTCTCTTAATAACCACTTAACATGTCAAAGTCGAAAATTTTAAATAATTTGTTTATACAAATTTAAATTCCTACCCCAAATATCATATCACAATAATTCAGAACTTATAACATATCCTTCCGTCTTGGTTTCTGATCCGTCTCTCCTTGCCTTCATACCCAGATTGGTTCTTCCTTCAGATGTGTTAACCTTGTCGTTTCTCCTTCTTCCAAAGAGAGATACGCGCTTGTGTCTTCACTCTTAGCAAGGATAACGCTAATGTGGCCTGATGGTTACAACGGGATTTTCTTCAATAGTGTCTGGCCGATTATCCAATCGGACTTCTGCCTAGTGATTCAATTCTTCTTGTCTGGTGGAAACCTGCCTCAATGAAGGACTTCCACTAACTTGGTCCATATTCCATAGTACGAAAGTCCTCGTATGTGCGCAGACTTTCGCCCTATCATCTTGAGTAACTTTTTTAATAAGGTTATATCTAAGGTCCTAACCACTATGCTAGCTCCGTTTCTCTAGCATATTGTTTTTGCTTCTCAAGATGGGTTTGTAAAAGGACGATTGATTACGGATAGCATCCATTTAGCCTAGGAATTGGTGTCTCAGATTGATCGAAAAGTTAGGGGCTTTCATGTGGTCGTCAAGTTGGACATGGAAAAAGGTTATGACCGTATGTCCTGGTTTTCATCATTAAGGTTCTTAGGGCTTTTGGGTTTCCCGAGGCCCTAATCGATATTATCTAGAGGCTCATTTCCAATGGTTGGTTCTTTATTCTCATCAATAGATCGACCAACAGGTATTTCAAGGCCGGAAGGGGGATTCGTCAGGGAGATACTCTTTCTCCCACTCTGTTCGTTATTGTTGCCGAGGCTTTCGCTCGTGGATTGCACTCACTAACGTTAGCAAATCAGATTCACCATTTTGGCATCCCTACGGGTTGCCCTATCATTTCCGCCCTATCCTTCGCAGATGACATTATCATTTTCACGAATGGTAGTCATCATTCAGTTCGTCGTCTTCTCAGCCTCATTCAACAGTATGAGAGATGTTCAGGCCAACTCGTTAATACTACTAAAAATTGTTTCGTCCCGACAAGAGATTTTCCTATGGTCAGATCTTCTTGGATTGAAAACTTCACTAGCTTCAAGGCGGCTTCCCTTCCCTTGTCGTACCTCATTATTGTACTTTATAGAGGTCGTAATCTCAACGCCAATTTCGACACCCTAACCGACAAATATAGGGGGAAGATCATAAGATGGAATGCGGTGCTTATCTCCCAGGAAGGAAGGCTGGTTCTCATAAAGTATGTGCTTGACTCTATAGGATCGTTCGTCTTTGCTTTCATGACTCCTCCAGATCTTTTCGGTCTTTTGTTGTGTCCTTTTTCTGAGGTAAAAAGGGCAACATTACTCATCACCATTGGATTTCTTGGGAACCCATTTGTCGTCCCAAAAGCAAAGGGGGTCTAGGTCTTAGAAATCAAAGGATACTTGTATTGCATTTACTTGCAAGCTGTGGGCTAGGTTTAAAGAGAATGACTCCTTATAGGTGTCGTTCCGTCACGCTAAGCACCGCAGGCTATAGTCTGTGAACTATTCCGGTGTCCCGTCATACACTAGTAAGACGTGGAAACAGATGCAGTCGGTGAATGCGTTTTCGGATTCACATGGTGGTGGATCCGGATGGGATGACAGTCCCTTTCGATTAATGTGACTCATAGTTCGGCGAGGATGCCATCCCAACGTCTCCACCTCTTCTCTTTCATCTGGATGTCCATATCCCCTCGAATGGTTCTCTGTTTATGTGACTAAACCTTCACGAAGGGCTTCCGATAGATGAGAACCTTCATAGGATTGGCATCCCTTTAGTGTCTCATTGCAGTTGCTGTGGATATGGGGATACATAATCCATAGCGCATTTGTTTTTCTTTGTCTTTTCTGCCATTTCAGTTTGGAATTACTTCGAAAACCTGGTTGGTCATCGAGGTAATGTGTCTTCTCTCACTGATATTCTAAGAAACTGGTGGACCGGAATCACCAGTAAATCCTTGCATTCTATTCTTTATAGGCTTATCCCTTGTCTTTTCTGGTGCTCGCGGAATAAGGCAGTTTTTGATGAGGTGTCTATGGACCCCTCATCTATCATCTGAAAGGTAAGGAATGACGTGTTCCTTGATTTTCGTCGAAAACTGTTTAGAGGTTCCTTTGGTTCCCGATCGCGGCGGCTAGCTGGAACCTTTGATGTTTCATCAGTCCCTGCAACCTCCCGAGCAGGAATTGGGTGAATGCCTTTTGGTTAGTGGGATCCATCCCACTTCCACTCTACACCTCCCCCCATTTTACGTTTGAAATTGTTTGCTTGTACTATAGGTCCCATATATACAGGTTTTTTGGATCACTGGTTCTTGGCTGCTATGGTTTTGGACTTGCTCAAAGGTTTTGGAGCTTTCTTCTGGTTTGGGTCACTGGCTTCATCTGTTCAGAGCGTAGATTGTCCTATTTCAGGTTTCAGTTAGCTACCATCGTGTGTTGACTCTTTTACTTGTAGGTCTTCTGTCTACCTTGCAGTAGTATACGCTTGGCTGGTTCTCTACTAGTTATTGGTTCTGCCAGCTTTAGATTCCTCTCCTTTGTTGTTGTAGTTATAAGGCTGTTTTGGTGTTGTTCTATTTGGTTTTTGTTGTATGCACAGATCCTGCTTTTCAAATCTGTTTTTGTGAGCCATTGGAGAATGTCTTGATTCTCCTTTTTGTTATATTTATATTTCCTTTGTGTTAAAAAAAACTTATAAAATATCCTTACATATCAGATTATTTAGAATACA
Organism: Allium sativum; assembly: GCA_030737875.1. Lineage (NCBI taxonomy): Eukaryota > Viridiplantae > Streptophyta > Magnoliopsida > Asparagales > Amaryllidaceae > Allium > Allium sativum. The sequence goes on along the minus strand of CM060916.1, from coordinate 718,327,207 downwards.
CACTCATCTCCATCTGATTCCTGTTCAATAACAGTGCTGTCACGCCATCACTTTTACATTAATTTCTCTAAACAATGGCTGCTAACTTGATTGTGATATCAAATAGCCTCCCCTTTTACTATTTTATATTACCAACTTGATGGTTGCAACAATTTCTTAACTTGATTTAAGAGTGGGTATTCTAAAATGCTACTTATGCTGAAGATCGTTTCAAATTTCAAAACACTTCTAATTTATGGAACACCTATGTTTACTCATCTTACACTTTTTCAAAACACAAATTTTCGAAAAATAATTCTTTTAATTCAATTCGAATAATATTAAACCACTAATTTGTCATAATTAATCACGTTATTTAGCTGCAATGTCAACATAAGATCACCATCGCGTTGCCATCCGAATTTATTGTTCTTGTTTGATGTAGGGGGTTAAGTACCATTATCACGAATATTGCATATTATTCTCAAATAAATATTTTTTATCCCATAAAATATTGTGCTCGATCATCTCGTCTAAGTGTTTAAGAAATTCTTGTTGATATTTTTGATCAGATGTATCATTCAGAACCTCTCAAAATACCAAAAGGACAACTCAACATGAAAGACAGTCACCAAATTTTCAATTCACACATGGTTGTTTTTATTATTTGTTTCTTATCACAAACACTTCAATTAAAAAACAGCCTAACACTACACTTCACCTATTATCTACCTTATTTATAATCCAAGACAATTAATATCTAAACAACCATTTAATCATCAACATTATTTACCATCCCTTAATTCCACCTGGAGATTTATTAAATTTTGCACAACCAACACAATTCACCAGTTTTCACTACATAACTCTAATTTATTATCAAAATAGCACTCCTCTATCCCAACATGAATTTCACACATATAATCTCAGATTTAATTGACTAACCCATCTCAATTTATTTATTTTAATTCAACAATGAATTAAAACACCAAAAGGATGGGGTTTAAATTTCCCTTAAAATTCTAAACCCAAGATTGAAACACCGAAAATGATAAAGACGAAAATGTCTATCAAGATAGACTACAAATGATGAGACACCACACATGAAGTACTATAGAATGAAATAGATTCCTAAATGTATTCCGAAAGCTTGAGTCAACATATAGCTCGACTAATAAGAATCACGAGAAGAGGATAACAATGAAAGTGAGTAAATAGACACACGTGTTATCCTTTCGTGTTGCAACACATGCATAATTCATGTTTTGTTTTGTGTTTATTATATTTTGTTCTTAAACTCTGCTTTAATACCACATGTGATACCCCACCCCAATACCCACCATAATAAAGAGCATTAACAAGTAATGTTGCCTATTAGAGTGAAAGAATAAGGCTGGTTAGGGGCGATCATCTGTAATCTTGTATTAGACATATCTCAAATACGTCGATTGGGTGTATAAATTTTTCTTTCTTACCTCTAGTGGATTGACGCATTCAATTCATTTAATATAAAATTGCCATGGCTAAGAATTGTATTTAGAAAAAATTTCAACACACAAAAGATAACAAATCACAGAACAGGTACATATAGATACACTTACTGAATATAATACATGTGCTAAAATCTAAATGATTATACACCATCAAATACAACAATCTCGAAATGAACAAATGTTCAATAACTCGAATACATGAATGCACTACATGGTCATGAGTTCAAGAGATAGTCCAAAAGCATCAACAACCACAAGTTAATGACAAGTTATACCTAAAATGACTCGGTCTCACCCAAGTATTACATGCACGAGTCAGCCTAATTTACATATCAATTATAATGGTAGATGGAATAAAGTATCAACTAGAAACTAATTCCTTTCTGAAGAAAAGGAACCTCAAAACATAGATGCGGTATTTACTTTCTATAACGACCCAGATTTTTTGACCATTCAAATCGACAATAAACTACACATGTCGACCCAAACAAGTCACAAGCCAGGTAGTTATTGGGGAAAAGAAGATGAAGAAGAAAGAAGAGAAAACAAATACCAGAGTCCTCACAGTGGAAGGATAACATATAATAAATAACTAATCGTTAAAAGCATTTTAAATATATACAATTGGCTATGACATACAATGATTATCAGAGTTACACATATACAGATTTACATAACATGGCAGCGAAAACAAAATGCAGCGGAAAATACATATGTATAATAAACATATATACTGAATCTTCATCTTCAATATCCAAAGCCAAGAAATCTTCACTAACTGCAACTTCTGCTGACCCGAGCGTATTGCATAAAAAGAAAACACAACAAACACCTGGATCAGCATTAAATCATTCTCATATTAGTCAAATCAAAATATGAAATAACATCAATGTCATAGTGTAGTAACTCAAGAGATGTTACGGGATTTTTCCACCTCTCGAGGATCCGTTAAACTAATAAATACATAGTATAATAAGCTATTATGATAGTGTCTGTCCAGTAAAGTAAATTAATGAAAAAGCGTAAGTGGGATTACATTTTTACCCTTACACCGTTTACAATACCGTAGTCTATACAGTACCGTAAACCCAACCTAACACGGATGGCATCAGAGGGCACTCCATAGTTACGATACAAATCAAAATCTTAAAGGCTCAATAAGGATAAATATGACAAGGCACTCGAGGCAATGCCTAGGGTAGGATTCTACCAATTGCACTCCCAGATCGATGGTAACGCATAGCAGCCACTACCACCCACCTCGGAACACACTCCCATAATCAAAAGGGCGCCCAAATCATCATCATCATAGCCATAGAAATAGTATCGAAGAAGTGTGTCCGATCAAAGGTGCTACCTCAATTAGTCACCGTATAGCACCTGTTTTAGTCAATTCTGACCCGAAGATCAAGGCTATTTCGTCATCATTCGTCTTCTTCAATTCAATAATCACCTCCGAGTCATCATATATCATTCTGGGTACATCAAAACATTCACAGTTGTTAAAGTGGTATCGACACTGACAGAGAGTATGCCATTTGTCGACTCCGGTCTCTTTAACAACCAACGCTTACATCATTCACATCGGCTGGTTCTTTTATGTTTCACAAAGGTTTGCTTTCATATCAAAATATCATATTCTGTTTCGAACCAAATTTATATTCAAATAGAATATGATTTCATATCAAAATATCATAAATCGTACCAAACTGATTATATTCTAAATTAGAATATATTTCCATATCCTTATATTATAACCATATAATATTTCAAATCGACTTATATTCAAATAGAATATATTTTCATCCTAAAGATTTCAAATTATTCCAAATCGATTATGCTCGAGATCTATTCATATTCAAATAATATATACATCTATAACTTATTTTCAATCCCTTAGGAGATAAATTTATATTCAAGTAGCATAAATTTACATTTCCATGTCAAAAATCGGTTTAGGAATCGATTCATATACAAATAGAATAAAATTCATCTCAACTCCAATTGAACAACGGTTTAGATCCAAACACTTTCCATTCGGAAGATATTTACACTTATAAAAATATAATTATGAAAATAGATACTTATGAAAGAAACCCTTTATATAAAATAATATATATATATATATATAATGGTTAAATAGGATAAGATAAATTTTAAAACTCTCTATATATATATACATAAATTAAAGTGTACTATAAAATTTAAATAATAAAATACAAGGAAAATTTAGTTACAACAAAATAATTATAGGTACAAAGTTTAAATAAATATATTTTTTTAGGAAAGGAATAGTTATTTGAAATCAACAATGTAAATATATATGTATAAAAAAATTCTTTAACTAAAATCATTCCTTTCTTCCTAACTTCAATACTTGAAACTAAACTCCAGTCTCAATTGAGTTTGCCTAGCCCAATACTTGTCTCAACCCCATTCCGAACCCATTTCCAAATTCAAGGATTCAAAACCATATTCGTATTAAGTTTAAAACACTCCAAGTATTCTCGATTATCCTTATTCCAGTATTAAATTCAATAAGAATCAATTAAATTAGAGTCTACCCAATCTTTGAAAAATCCCAAATCATATTAATTTTGAATCTTTAAAACTTTAAATTCACTTTGGGAAAGTTTCCTTAATCATTTCAATAACATTCAAGATTCAGATCTTTAAAGGAAGAATAAAATTTATCGAAATCGACACATTTCCTTTAAATGAATTTTCCATCAAATAGAATTTCACATATTTAAATCATTTAACCAACGTATGTCCATATATAATTTGCTACCCTATAGCCAAGTGATTTTAAATTAAATTTCTCGATATTCATGGATGGATCTATCATTTCAATCCAAATCAGGGTCACAGATATTTGTCATTTTAATCTGTGTTCTTAATTTATTCTTATCGATGAATCTCAGGTTTATTGGATGCCCATAACATCAAGGGTGAAAACTGGGGTTCATCGTCAATAACGAGCACACAACATCCATATACTGAAATAAATAACATTCAAGTAATAATCATTCAGTAATCACATCAACCAAGGCATCCATCACAAAACATATATTCTATGCTAAATGTTAAATCATTTTACTGATTACAAGTGTCGAGATTTTCTAACTAGAAATTTAAATTAAATTTAAATAACTAATTATCGATTTTCATTGCATGTTACATATTTGCATGTCAAATTTAAGCAAACATTCACCAATCAAACACAACCATACAACCAAACTCATTTCACGATTTAATTTGATTAACATGGGAAAAATTTAGTTATTCGTGAATGAAGAATCACTAACCTTTGGGTCCTTAGTGGCTCGAACGTCCAACCAAAGCCTAAAATTTCACAGTCTCAAAATGCAGCGAAACCAGTCTCAGATTGTCCGCAATTTCGCCACGATTCTAACGCACCCAACCGCATCCAAATCCATGTTGAAACGAGAGAGTTATCAGTGTTTTTCTCATTTGAATTTTAAATATATAAAAATAAGCTAACTCATTCCTCACCCAATCTTACTTTGACACATCAGCTCCCCTTTTCTAAACAAATCCCGCTCGTGTTTCTCTCTCCATGAGCAGTAACCTGCAAATGAAATAACCCAACGAAGGCCAACTTTGACCGCCAAGCACCACCACTTCAGGCCATAACAGGCTCGCTGACCAACACCACTGAAATCCACTCATCTAGTCGTGCCTCCCAGATCAGAACCATCATCCCCAGTGGAGCCCTCAACTCGTGCAATGCTGTCAAAGAACCGGTCTCCAAAACCCTTAAACACGAAATTTTGCTGACTCTCTCAATGATAAAAGTTCCGACCACCATCAATCAATTCATGTCGTCGATCTCTCCGATACCCAGATCTCTGATTTCGCGATTGAAGCTTACATCGAAAATGCCCAAATTCAAGCTTAGTGTTTCAGGAATTAGCAACTCTGACCGTGGATTCCATCCAACCCGGCTACTGCATGTCAAAATGAATGGTATCCGCAGCTTCGTATCGTCTAGACCTTCATTTTGATATATAATACGTTGGGTTTTGAGAAGATTTGATTTCACAGCTTGTATTTTTATTTTTGAACTAGGGTTTGGAAATCTGTTTTCAGCCATTAAAAAGAGAACAGATGGAGAAAAGTATACGTATAAGAAAAATAGGCTGATAAGTGATAAAAGAAGGCCCTATAGTAGAAGTAACCCTTTTATCCAATTACATTGTTTCCTTTTAGATTTTCTCCCGTACATTCAAATGACAAGTCCGATTTTAACGTAAAATGAAATCCTACCATAATTCATCGTTTCGGATCCAATTGCGCTAGTATCGTCGAATTCCGAGAAAGTCGCCAAAACAGTTAAATTTCACAGTTAATTAAATAAATAAAATATTCAATTATCCGGTTAAGTATTTTAATTCAATTTAAATATTGATAAAAATTCCATTCAAATCCAATTAAGACTTAACTAAAATTTATAAATTGATTTCACAATTATTTAGCTCCCAAATTTAATTCTTTATGAATTTTAAAAAAAAAAACTGAATTCTAATTACAATTTAAATAACTCAATTTTGTTCAATTTCATTAATATTAAATAAATAAAAATTCAATTCATTATCAAAACAACTAAATAAAAATTTCATTTACTCAAGGCAATTTACTTTTTTTACTAGTATCATTAAAATTAACTTTTAACAACTTTGTAATTATATTTCAAGTATTTAGATTGCCAAATTTGATTATTTGAATTTTAAATTTGAATTTCAAATTTTAACTTAACAACTTAATTTTATTTAATCATTTATTAAAACCAGTTTACACATTTCTAAATAAACAAAATTTAAAAATCTATTTATACTTAATTCAAATAATCATCATCATTATAATAAACAAAATTTGATTTTTATCTAATTTTATTCATTTTATTTATTTTAAATTGAAATTTAAATATATAGAAAATATGGGATGTTACATTCTCCCCCATTTAAAAATCTTTTCGTCCACAAAAGGAGAACGGAATATGATATAGACCATATTCATACTTCCAAATCCATACTTATAAAATAACATTTACAGAATAAGTTATATAACTGAAAAACTTCAGAAATTTCCTAACTCCCGAAATCACGGAAAATTTCGGCAGCATCTCCTTTGTACGGAGAGGTCTGGAAAATCACATTATATACAAAATTCAAATATACATCTCATCATTCGATGAGGCATCCCAAAAAATGGGGAAAACGCCATATATATGTAACTACAAAACTATATAACTCAAATACGTACTTTCTATAGCGTTTATTTGCATTTTATTTACCTTAGCACTTTAGCATTTAGCGCAAGCGAGCTCAGCAGCGTAGCGCGACTTCCCTACACCTGCTACATACTCACATATACATGAGAATCAAACACATATACACTAAATAGCAAATGCATATAACTTACACAACATGTCATCGACATTTCAACTACAAAACCACCATATCCATGACAGGCTAGCGAACATATCATCGATTATCACCCTATACATGGTGGAATTTGTTTAAAGCACATTATGCACAAGTTGTTGCATTCTTTTCAGGCTTTCCAAATTGTCTGGATTCGTCGAATTCGGATAATTCATTCAAAAGTTATGACCATTTTAGTGAAGGCGGACACCTCAGACCGTACAATGAAAAATGCAGGTCTGAGTTGTTCAACCCAGGTTTTACCCCTTTAAATCTCAAAATTTCACTTAGAACATTAAAGATAAGTTTTATTTCAGATCCTGGGCTTTCCGAATTGTACTCGCACTTTAAAATCCGACGATCAATTAGGAAGTTATGATCAAAACAATATCGACCTACGCTTTAGTTTTTTATTTTCTGCGCATAGTACTAGGACTAACGATTTGATTTTAACCTAGTAAACATGAAAATTTGACAAGGCCCCATTAATAAAAGTTTTAGTTCAGTTTCAAGGTTTCCAACAAGTCCAGAATCGTCGAATTCCGATCATACCTTCAAAAGTTATGGCCATTTTTCTTCAGCTCATCTAATATTTCAGGTTTCACATAAACACATATTTATTTTATTTGGAGTATCAACTTTCGGATTTCAAGATTTAAGCAAGGTTTTACTATCAAAGATGGATTATCGCTTCATTATATTCAAAATATGATCTACTCTTTTAGTACTTAAATATATATTCATATTTCCTTCATTTATATTAAATAAATTTCATATCATTTATTTATGTTTCATTATCGTCCATCTTCCTTAAGTTCATTTTTCAACTCATCCATTTCATTTGTTCTCGTTCATCCATTCAATTATTTACATTCACTTCATTATCCGAGAGATGGATTGATATTCAATTGCTTACATCATTCCAGTGTACTTCCTATTCATTTTCCCGTTTCATTTCAACATTTAATTTCGAATAAGATTAAATTCATTTTACCTTTTCCAGCTAACTCGATTATATTAAAACCTTAATTCATTAACATGAATCAATTTTTCAAAAAAATTCAATTCATTTCTCCCTAAGTACTTACTTCTCAATTTATTTCATTCAACCTTCTAACATAGTCCTTATTGATTCAATTCTCTCGACTCGTCGGAGTTTAATTTCATTTCATTTTCGATTAATCATTCATTTAAATAAATTCCGATTTAAATTTGGTTCCAAATCGACCAATTTAACTTTTTATCGAGTTTACTTCATTATTCTAGTTCATTTGACCTAATTTGATCCACTAAGTTCGAAACCTTTCTGATGTTCGATGTTCATGAATTAGACTTTGGTTTCATATTTCCTATATCTTAATTCGTATTTTAAATTCGCAGTTTATTTCGTTTCCTTGTTTTATTTAGTTAACTTCCATTTACCTACTTATCCATCAATCGATAGTGTGGATCAAACTTTTCTTACTAAATCCAATCGCCAATGTAAATTCTAAATCAACTTGTTACATTTTCCTATGTTGATTCCATTATATTAAATCCATCCAACTTAGGTTAAGTTTTATATTTCCTATCTCATTTCAATAACTCCAATCCCAAATTATAATTTGTTTACTCCATTATCTTATTTCGAATAAGCTGAATCTTATAATGCATCACATTCTCTTGTTTTAGCATTCCTACCCTTCGTTTAAATCATCTTCTTCATTTTTTATTTATCATCGATTCACATTTTATAAAAAAACCTAAATTCCTTTAAACTCCCTCTCGAGTTAACTTAATATTTTTATTAATTACCCAAGTCATGAGCTACGCCAAATTTGTTTACCCAACAAAACTTTCCAATTTATTATACTTTAGTTGGATTTCATCTATTGGTTAATTTCAACTTTATCGAACACTTATAATGACTAAACTTGGAATTTGCTTAAACTCTATTATTGCTCATGCTTAAACATTTTAATGACCATTTCTCTTCTCTTAATACTTAATCTAATTTCCTGGTTTCATAACCAAAAATTATAGTAAATCGAGTTGCCTTAGTACCTAAATCCATATTATTGGTTAAGATGAACTTAAATACCTTGATTCCGGGTTTTAAAACCAAGTTTTAAAATACTATATGTACTTATATTATTTTTATAGAAAACTATGCCATATAATATTTACATCTAAATCCATAATTAACAAATAACATAGAATTTTTTATTTTCCAATTTGGTTTATTTAAACTCAACCTAAACAACATATACTAATACATCTATATAAAATTATTCCGTATGAAATCAAATCCAAAATACTCTTCAAACAAATTATGAAAGTACGGAGTGGTCTCCCCTATTTAGATGCTTCAGAATAAACGTCAATAATGCATGCACTCATTACCGAAGTTATTTCCGATGTCCGAGAAGGGATTACACTTATTTCATTTAAAATCATTGAAAACTATTTCCAGAACTATTTCTTATAGTACGTCATCATTTAAAACTTTGGCAATACATTTGTAAACGCCCCAGAATCGAGTTCTTAAGTTCACTTCTATTTAATTTGTAAAATAATATATATATATATATATATATATATATATATCTATATTTCGCAATTGTATTTAATAGATTTCATTTTTTTGAATTTCAAAACTCTTTTAAATTTTCCCTTAGGTATGTCACCGAATCAGCCATAATAGATAATAACCTAATATTATTGCCTACTAAAACGAATACATATGTAATGTCCCGTAATTTTATGATATAATAATTAATTTATTTAATTATTTAAATAGTGATTTAGAGAATTAAATTGTTGTTTAATTAAATTATATGGATTTTTAATTAATATAAATAATAGAATAATATATTTAATTCAGAAATATCTGAATTCACAATATTGTGTGAATTGGATTATTTATAATATATAATTCAGTTTAGAGTTGAATTATATTCACGAATATATTATATAAATGAAGTTGAACGTGTAATTATATTATAATTAAAATCGAGCCCGTAATGGCGCTGCAGTTCGTTATTTGGCGATTTGAACTTCAATTGAATATACATAATCTGTTTTAAATCAGATTTCTATGAAACAAGAAATGTTCGGAGCTGGTGAAGTATATTTTTCTAATGGAAGAGAAAAATCGGGATTTCATTGTGTAGATTTTGATTTATGTCCAAATCAAATTTTCAAAAAGTCGCTATGGAATTCCTTTATAAATTATAGCAATTTATTTATCTTATAAAAGGATTTTTCAATATAAATTGAATATTGATTCTACCGGGATTTGAATATCGAGTTATAAATCCAATTGGAGCTATACGATATTCTATGTGATTATATATATGACAATATTTACTTATACATATTTAATTTAATTTTAAATATATTTATATATTTAAATAGGTTATTTAGAGCTTTAAAAATAGCCAGTTTTACAAATGACCTCCGTTTTCGGCAAAACAAATTTTGTTGGATCCGCAATGTTAGATTATTGTTAGATGTCAAGTTTCGTGATTTTTGAAGTCCGTATGTGGCCGTACGGATTTTTAATGTGAAAAATAGTTAGTATTTTGAAGGTTAAAAATACGCTGTGTGAACAAACGGATTCGGAATTCGATGAAACTAGTTTCGTTGGTCCGTAATGTCGAACTCTAGCTGCATGTCCATTTTTGCGATTTTTGAATATCATGCGTGATTATAGGAATTTTTAACAGTAAATGCATTTATTGGTTGCTTAAAATTTAACATAATATTCGAATATAAAAAATAATAAAACTTCTCTATAAATACACCTTAAAATTTTCTAACCTAGGAAAATTCATTCTTTGGTCAAACCAAGCCGCCAATGTTTGTTCCTCTTCAGTAAACATTTTCCATCTTCATAAATCCAGATAAAAAGAAATCAAATCCAACAAATCACTAAACCTATATTTCTGAAATCCTAATGATGAGAGCTTCAAGTAGAGGGTCTCGGAACTAGGTGCGATGCGCATTTTTGGAGTTCCACTGTAGAGCGCGACAACTAGGGTTGGGATATCAGGGAATTGGAAGCATCAATACACGTTTTTATCATTGTTTATGGATTCATGAGTGGATTTATGGGTTGTACGCCTGTTTTTGGTGGGACTGGTGATATAGAATGTCGATCGAATCATGGTGACAGCGAATAAATGTTGTTTGAACGTGATAGAGAATAAGGCGTCGAGTTTAACTTGGATGGCTTGGGGTTGTGGAAAATTCGAAGTGGAGGAAGACGGTAGCCTCGGATTGGTGAACGGCGGAGTAATGGAGGAGCGATTGGTGGTTGAAAAGCACGGTAATGGTGTTTGTTAAGAGATGGAGTCGCAATATTTCATTTAGGGGAGGAGACACTGTAGCAGCAGGCAGGCTTGAATGGTTTGGGCCGTTGGAAGAATGGGCGAGGCCCGTTTAAATTATAAATTAATTTATTCTAAATTAAAGATGTATATAAACTTCGAAATTTGAATAACTTTATCATACAATATCGGTTTTCAGCGAAACAAGATCCATCGGGGTCGTATGGACGGACACTACGCAATGGAACTGACTGGGAGTGGATTGGAGCTAGTTACAATTTATAGCAAAATAAATTGTCTGTCAGAATCAACCAATAGTTATCGTTATTTAATGATGATCATCCAATGTGAGTAGATCTCACTAACTCTACTCAGTTTATATTTTCATAACGTATTTTTAGAACTGATAAATATTGGTAGATTGTTGTGTGTTGATTGGTTGGTTGAACTGCTAATTGATTAGTTAAAAATATCGATATAGTTATATATATATCGTTAATTATTTATTTATTCTGTTGATCAGAATATTTCATGTTGAAATGAAATTGATGTTAATTATATTGTTTAACATCTGTGGATGCAGGAAAACAGGTTGGAGGGATCCAACTGGATACCTCAATACTTATAAATACTGTTTTTTTTCATATATTATGATATATGATGTGGTATATAGACTGTTATTGATTTTGTGTGTTGGGATGATGATAGATCCTTTTGGTTTGGTATTTTAATACCATAAGTGATACTGGAATGTAGAAAAGGAAATATTTCAAAGTGTATATTGAAAAGGAAATATTTATAAAATCAAAGGATTTTATAAAAGGAAATGTCTATAAAATCAAAGAATTTTATAAAAGAAATATTTATTTAGGAAATAAATAGAGTTATAAAAGAAATATTTATTTAGTAAATAAATAGAATCATAAAATAATATTTATTGGGAAAATAAGTAGAATCATAAAAAGGAATTTCAAAGTGGATATGAAATTTTAGGATTTTATAAAATCAATGGATTTTATAAAAAGAATTATTTGTAAAATAAATAGTAGTGAAATAGAAATATTTGTAAAACATTTGAAAATAGAATTGAAAAGGAATTATTTGTAAAACATTTATAAATAGAATTGAAAAGGGAAAATATTTGTAAAACATTTACAATATAATTGAAAAGGAAATATTGGAAAATAAATAGGATAATTCGAAAAGTAAATATTTGGGAATATATTTCGTGCATTATAAAAGGAATTATTTTATAAAATGAATAGAAATTTATAAAAGGGAATAAGTGGAAAAGATTTATTAAAAGTATAATTAAATGGAAATCTGTTTTAACAGACAAATTGAGAAGATCAATTTATAAACGATGTTTATAAATATAGAAAAATATTTTTCATTGGATAATTTGAATATACAAAAATCTGAATTTATATTAAGAAGTAGAAATCGGTTTTAACACCGAGAGGTTAATAGAATTTGAATTCAACATTTATAAAAGGGAATTTAAAATAGATTTTAACTGTTAGAAGTTAAAAGGAGGACTTGTAGAAATAATTATACAAATAAAAGTTTAAATAGAATTTGGAAATGGAATATTATTTTAAAATACGAAATCAAACTGAATTGATATATCAAAGAAATATTATTCACATTCGATGTGAGTAATGGATTAAAATAGTTATTTTATAAATTAAAACATTTATAAAGAAAAATTGGGATTTGAAATAGAAATTCAAATGGGAATTTGAATAAGATAGGAAATAGGAATAAAATCGAATTAGTCATTCGAATTAGAGTTAATCGAATATTAGTTATTTCAAGTAGAGTTAATCAAATATTAGTTATTCGAATATTAGTTATTCGAATTAGAGTTAATCAAATATTAGGTATTCAAATTAGAGTTAATCGAATATTAGCTATTCGAATTAGAGTTAATCGAATTAGAGTTAATCAGATAGAGTTAATCGAATTAGAGTTAATGGAATATTAGTTATTCGAATTGGAGTTAATCGAATATTAGCTATTCGATTTAGAGTTAACCGAATTAGAGTTAATCAATATTAGTTATTCGAACTAGAGTTAATCGAATATTATTTATTTGAATTAGAGTTAATCGAATTAGGGTTAATCGGATAGAGTTTATCGAATATTAGTTATTCGAATAAGAGTTAATCGAATATTAGTTATTTGAATTAGAATTAACTGAATATTGGTTATTGGAATAGAGTTATCGAATATTGGTTATTCGAAGAGATATTATCGAATATTAGTTATTCGAAGAGAGATTGTCGAATGTTAGTTATTCGAAGAGATATTATCGAATATATTTATTCAAAGGAGAGATTGTCGAATATAGTTATTCGAAGGAGATTATCGAATATAGTTTATTCGAAGAGGCATTATCGAATGTAGCTTATTCGAAGAAAATAGTTATCGAATAGAGATTATTCGAGAGAGGATTATACATTGGGATTTGACTACATCGAATGTAGTAAAGTACTATTTACTTTCCGGGTTTTAAATCAAGATTAGTTTATTTAATAAAACATTTATTTATTTATTTAAATTAAGAAATAAAAATTATATTCAAGTTATTATATTTCAAAAGCAAGGGATTATAACACTATTGTTATAATCAAATGATTTATGTAAAAGAAGTGGATTCGTAAATATAATTCGAGAGTTACGTAAGGAAGTTTGTTGAAGATTTAAAGGGTGAATTTTTCTATTTCAAGGTTATAAATGTTGTTCGGTTAAGGTCTGAGAGGTAATTATACCCCAACTCGTTGCTGGCTATGTGAGCTGGGTACGCATGATAAAGGGTTCTCGCTTCGCATGAGGTGGCGGACGGGAGACTCTTACCTCTACATGTCCCTCGAAAGTAAGGGAGGGTTGGTTGTGAAGTCGAAAGGCTGGCCGTAAAATGAGTTGGTGGGGTACCATTTTAAGCCACGAGGGGAGGTTAGCCCTCTGCCTTGGGGGTTGAGGGATTGTTGAAAAGCCTACCGAAATTGCCGGGTCGTTACAATGGAATCAGAGCTGAAGGTTAAGTGAATTACCTTGGCTCTGTGGTCTGACTCGGTAGAGATGGGTTTAGTAATGCCTTAGATTGAGTTTGAGTGTATATATACGAGAAAGCGTATTTGTAGATTTTATAAAAATTGTTAGATTGTGTTGTTTATGAGTTCTGGTCTATCAGTTTGATCCACTGTATCGGTAGGAGTTTCTAAACACTTGAATATAGTGAAACGACATAGTATGTTTTGAAAAGAGGGTAAATGAAATAATTTTACCCAAATTATATTTTGATATAAAGGATTTATATTGGAATGGTTATAATATATTGGATATATTGGTTGTTATTATAATCAAAATGAGATCATTGTACACCCTTTAAATATTAAAATTAATGAATTGAAGAATACTTAATTGTAAATGTGAGAATTAAGGGAAACGGGTTACGCCATTGCGTTCGACTCGGAATTCTGGTTGAGATAGATTCCGAGTTTGCGTGAAACGGATACCGTATGAAGAAGATATGGACGAACAAAGTTAGGTAGAAAAAACAGAAACAGGCCAGAACTCACTGGCGCACTTTGGAAGTACGCCAGAACAAAATTGCACTGGCGCACTTGGGAAGTGCGCCCATGCAAAGTTGCACTGGTGCACTTGGGAAGTGCGCCCATGTCGGGAAGAAAACCTGCACAGATTTCTGAGGCTCTGATTCGAACAGTGATCCAGTGCTGAGTCATTCCTGACCAGTTGCTGAGTCAATAGGATAACTCTATCTAGTCTTGACGGTGGTGATGGCTCCTGTAAGATCCAATGGCCTATATTAATCTAATTACTCTATAAAAACACATATAGACTCAAACCCTAAACCTAATCAAAAATTAGATCAATGGCCGTCATACTGTCTCTCCAAAACCTAGAGTAGCCGCCAGCAAGTAAAGCAACTCAATTCTATTCAATCAAAGTCTAATCTCAACAACGTAATTGTCTACATCAAGGGAACGCTAATCAATTACAGAATTCAGATCCCAGAACTCAAGACCCTCTTTTTCTGTGAGTTCTGGTCACTTTTAGGTTTAAATAGATAAATGTGAATTGTGGTAGACTATGGATTTGGTATAGGTTGTATGAAATCATGCAAGTTTATTATCATTGTGAATCTATGCAAGTCACCTATGCAAGTTGTTATGTCGTGAATCATGAGCCTATGCAAGTTGTTATGTTGTGGATTCATGAACCTATGCAAGTTATTGTGTGATGAATTCATGAACCTATGCTAGTTGTTATGTTGTGAATCATGAACCTATGCAAGTTGTTATGTTGTGAATCATGAACCTATGCAAGTCACCTATGCAAGTTGTTATGTTGTGAATCATGAACCTACGTGAGTTGTTAATTATGTTGTTAATTCATAAACCTATGCAAGTTGTTATGTTGAAAATCATGAACCTATGCAAGTTGTTATGTTGCAAAATCATGAATCTATGCAAGTTGTTAATTATGTGGTGAATCATAATTATATGCGAAGTTATCATGTCATTTTCCCTAGTTGTCATGCTTATGCCAAAAATTGTACTAAAAATGATCACCTTGTCATTCCCTTTATTTTATTGTTATGACGAGGCTACCTTGTAGCCTCGATGACGCCAAAAACGCAAACGGTTACACTAGTTAAGAAACGGGAAAATGGGGAATTTGTAATAGTCATAATTTACATAGTGTTTATGTAAATTGGGCACATGATTCTAGTAGGGAAACATATAAAAAAATTACCTATTATGACATAGGTAAAGTTGAGTAAAAATGGTATAATTTGAATATGACCATTTATGGATAGGAAATTCAAATTGTTAATAAAATAGGTATTGACACCTATAAAAAGGAAAGAATTAATTAATTTATTTAATCAAAAGAGGAATGTTTAAGCAATTAAAGTCTGAAAATTTAATTAACACTTATGACATGAGGTTAGGTTACATTAGTGGTGGAAGTCTGCCCGGACCCGACCGGCATATCCAACAGCCACTAATGTTGAACCTAATGTCAGAGGTCTAAGTGTGTGAATACGACTCGGGCTAAGACACGAGGTTAGACCCAACTGTGGAATAAGACTGCCCGGACCCGACCGACATATCCAGCATCCACGTGTTGTAGGCCAAATATGGGAGGTCTAGCCTAATATAACCATAATTGGACATGGTAATAAGAAAAGACTACTTAACCTAACTTAATACATGTGGACTGTATGATGATAGACATTAGTTATGGTTTAGTAAAAATGAGTTGGATTGTGGGTGGGTTAAGTACAACTGAGGGGTAGGTGGGTAATATTAATATATATATATAGGCCCGCAAACTTAACCATTAAATAAATAGGATTAAATCGGTGGGAGGGTTAAGTACAACTGAAGGGTAGGTGGGTAATATTAATATATATAGGCCCACAAACTTAACCGTATAAAAAGGGTTATGTAATTAAAGACACCTAATGGTATACATAACCGAGGCAAAATAGTAAAGTTATGTATTAAAGACACCCTTAGGGGTACGCATAACTAATGGGAATAGATAGAGTTATGTATTAAAGACACCTATAGGTAAGCATAACCGATAGGTAGATTAAGGGTTATGTATTAAAGACACATATAGGTACGCATAACTGATCGAGGGCTATGTAATTAAAGACACCTTAGGGTATACATAGTCAGTAGAAAACCTAGTGGGGATACAAGACATAGGGGAGAGCTTGTATCATGTTGTGTGGGACCCATTTTAGTCAGTAACCCGGAGGGGTATCAAAGTAAAGAAATCAGTACTAGACGGGGAAGGGGCACGCTTACTGATTGATTGTAAGAGATCCAAAACGAGACAGATGGTGTGGGCGGCGCAAACCGACCAGGGACATGTATGTGCATGGGCCGGGCAGAGGGGGACAAGACGACCGTGACACCAGTAGGTATAACTGTGCATACCTTGGGTTGCCACTTTAGGGAAGTTGTACCCCCTAGTTGTGGGACCAGCACAGGGTATCTACAGAGTAGGGAGTCGATCGATTAGGGTAGTGATTAGGGTACACCCGGACATATGCCCTAAGTATACCAATTTATAGTAGGAGGGTAGTGGGTACGACTAGTTGAGATAGGAGCAGGCGTCACCGATGACAGCAGCTAGGAATACATGAAACTACCTCCATCGTTATCATTATTATGGTTAGCATAAGGGATCATCCCATCTTGATTTTACTAGTAATAGTGTAGAGTAGTTTGCAGTGAAGCATGCATACATCTTACCTTATTTACCTGCCATCTGTACCGTGAATCCTCTTATCCACTTTGTATGCCTGTCATGTTTACCTTTATTTATTTATTGGCTAAAAGTTACTTAACTCACCAGACGTATGTCTGACCTAGTTTATTTTGCCTCTTTTCTTTCGTTCTCCCCCCCCCCCTCCCCCAGGGTCTCAGGGAGGAAACACCCAGGTTTAGTCAGGATTTTGATATCATCTTCTAGGAGCTACTTCTGAAGTATGGCTCGAGTCTTTGTCTCTTATATGGCTTGCTCTTTAATATGGGGAATGATGCTTTTCTTTTATATACCTATGTACTCTGATAACGTAAGACAGAAGTGTTTTGTTGTAATGGTTTTATGACTCATGGTATTATGTAACAAATTATTTTTGTGATTTAATAAAGTTGTTTATTTTCCGCTGCAAAATTTTTATATCTGTCTTGTGATATTCTATGTCTATTTACCTAAAACGCTCCACTGAAAGGCATTCCCTTTGTGAATGACCTTAATGGAGGTGGTGTGTTACAATCATAATTGAAATGGTTATGTAAATAGCCAATCAGAATTCATATAAGTGAAATATGTGAAATCAGATGAATTAAATCTGAATTTAAATCAAAATTGAAATTAAAACTCTAGGAGGTTGAATAAGCGTTGTAAATGGATTTGGATTAAATATATGAGAATTTTAAAATCTTGGGAGATTTTAAATTGTTTAAAGCATTGCAAATGATATTTTGAATTGATTTCAAAATGGAAGTGTTTAGAAATGGTTTTGAAAGTGATATAGTATTGAACTCACTTCGGTCGCTGGAAAATAATTCTGATGATGATCCGGACATCATCGGTGTTCATTTTTGAGTTTCTAAGTGACGGATTACTACAAAGATTTTGTCTTTGAATTGTTTTGAGAAAAACAAGTTGTATTGAAATTCCAGAAAAGGATATTTGATTTTTGGAAAGGCTAAGCTATTTGAAACTCCTAGGTAAAGATTGTTTGAAATAAAAACAAATTAAATAGAAATTTGTGAAAGCAAATTTGAAATTGAAATAAAGGCAGTTCAGTAGTAATTGAATTGAATTGGATTAGAATGGTATCGAGAAGAATTGGATTGGTGATATAGAAATTTAAAATGGAATTTGGTTGGTATAAGCAGAGGATTTGATTTGGATATAAGCGAATAGCTGTGTTGAACAGATATTGATTGGAAATTGGTTGAGATGACAATGGTATATGTTGGATTGATAACAGGTGAAAGTGATAAAGTTGATACGGCCGACAAAAAGGCACAAGTTTATATTTGGTATAAGCATGAGATTTATGAGCCGATTTAGCAAGCCGCTTGGCTGTTTGGTTTTCTTTTGGGATGGAGAAGGCCTAGAGAGGCGAGTTGGAGTTTGAACTATTGACCAGTACAAAGGAGGTGCTGGCAAAAATTTTTGAAAAGTTAAGGTGTTAGAAATTTTTTAGGATTTTTAAAAGTTTTCATTAGTAGAAATGAATAAATATTTAATTGAAATTAAATTGGTTCAGTTGAAACTGAAGTTAAGAAGCGAAGAAATAAGCTCTAACCAGTTAATAAAGTTTATTTTCTAACTTAGCAATTTCGAGGATGAAATTATTTTATGGGGGGAAGAATGTAATGTCCCATATTTTTACGGTATAATAATTAATTAATTTAATTATTTAAATAATGATTTAGAGAATTAAATTGTTGCTTAATTAAATTATATGGATTATTTAATTAATATAAATAATAGAATAATATATTTAATTCATAAATAATCAGAAATAGCTGAATTCACAATATTGTGTGAATTGGATTATTTATAATATATAATTCAGTTTAGAGTTGATATATATTCAGGAATATATTATATAAACGAAGTTGAACATATAATTATATTATAATTAAAATCGAGCCCGTAATGGCGCGACAGTTCGTTATTTGACGATTTGAACTTCAGTTGAATATACAGAATCTGTTTTAAATTGGATTTCTCTGAAACAAGAAACGTTCGGAGCTGGTGAAGTATATTTTTCTAATGGAAGAGAAAAATCAGGATTTCATTGTGTAGATTTTGATTTATGTCCAAATCAAATTTTCGAAAAGTCGCTATGGAATTCCTTTATAAATTATAGCGATTTATTTATATTATAAAAGGATTTTTCAATATAAATTGAATATCGATTCAACCGGGATTTGAATATCGAGTTATAAATCCAATTGGAGCTATACGATATTCTGTGTGAATATATATACGATAATATATATTTATTTATATTTGGTTTAATTGTTTTTAGATATATTTATATATTTAAATGGGTTATTAAGAGTTTTAAAAATAGACAGTTTTGCAAATGACATCCGTTTTCGACGAAACTAATTTTGTTGGACCCGCAATGTTAAATTATTGTTAGATGTCAAGTTTCGTGATTTTTTAAGTCAGTATGTGGCCGTACGGATTTTTAATGTGAAATATAATCAGTATTTTGATGGTGAAAAATACGCTGTGTGATCAAACAGAGTCGGAATTTGAGGAAACTAGTTTCGTTGAGTCCGTAATGTCGAACTCTAGCTGCATGTCCATTTTCATGATTTTTGAATATCATGTGTGATTATAGGAATTTTTAACAGTAAATGCATTTAGTGGTTGATTAAAATTTAATACAATATTCGAATATAAAAATAACGAAACTTCTCTATAAATACACCTTAAAATTTTCTAACCTAGGAAAATTCATTCTCTGGTCAAACCAAGCCGCCAATGTTCATTCTTCTTCAGTAAACATTTTCCATCCTCAAAAATCCAGATAAAAAGAAATCAAATCCAATAAATCACTAAACCTATATTTCTGAAATCCTGATGATGAGAGCTTCAAGTAAGGGGTCTCGGAACTGGGTGCGATGAACATTTTTGGAGTTCCCCTGTTGAGCGCGATAGCAACGGTTGGGATATCATGGAATTGGAAGCAACAATACACGTTTTTATCATTGTTTATGGATTCATGAGTGGATTTATGGGTTGTACGCAAGTTTTTGGTGGGATTGGTGATATAAAATGTCAATCGAATCATGGTGATAACGAACAAATGCTATTCAAACGCGATAGAGAATAAGGCGTGAGTTTAACTTGGATGGCTTGGGGTTGTGGAGATTTCGAAGTGGAGGAAGACGGTAGCCTTGGATTGGTGAACGGCGGAGCAATGGAGGAGCGATTGGGGGTTGAAAAGCAAGGTAATGGTGTTTGTTAAGAGCTGGAGTCGCGATATTTCATTTAGGGGAGGAGACACTGTAGCAGCGGGTAGGCTTGAATGGTTTGGGCCGTTGGAAGAATGGGTGAGGCCCATTTAAATTATAACTTAATTTATTCTAAATTAAAGATGTATATAAACTTCGAAATTTGAATAACTTTATCATACGATATCGGTTTTCAGTGAAACAAGATCCGTCGGGATCGTATGGACGGACACTACCCAATGTAACTGACTAGGAGTGGTTTGGAGCTCATTACAATTTATAGCAAAATAAATTGTCTGTCAGAGTCAACCAACAGTTATCGTTATTTAAGGATGATCATCCAATGTGAGTAGATCTCACTAACTCTACTTAGTTTATATTTTCATAATGTATTTTTAGAACTGATAAATATTGGTTGATTGTTGTGTGTTGATTAGCTGGTTGAACTGCTAATTGATTAGTTAAAAATATCGATATAGTTATATACATATCGTTAATTAATTATTGATTCTGTTGATCAGAATATTTCTTGTTGAAATGAAATTGATGATAATTATATTGTTTAACATATGTGGATCCAGGAAAACATGTTGGAGGGATCCAACTGGATACCTTAATACTTATAAATACAGTTTTTTTTCATATATTGTGATATATGATGTGGTATATAGTCTGTTATTGATTTTGTGTGTTGGGATGATGATTGATCCTTTTAGTTTGGTATTTTAATACCATAAGTGATACTGGAATATAGAAAAGGAATTATTTCAAAGTGTATATTGAAAAGGAAATATTTATTAAATCAAAGGATTTTATAAAAGGAAATATCTATAAAATCAAAGAATTTTATAAAAGAAATATTTATTTAGGAAATAAATAGAGTTATAAAAGAAATATTTATTTAGCAAATAAATAGAATCATAAAGGAATATTGGGAAAATAAGTAGAATCATAAAAAGGAATTTCAAAGTGGATATGAAATTTTAGGATTTTATAAAATCAATGGATTTTATAAAAAAGAATTATTTGTAAAATAAATAGAAGTTAAATAGAAATATTTGTAAAACATTTATAAATAGAATTGAAAGGGAAATATTTGTAAAACATTTATAAATAGAATTGAAAAGGGAAAATATTTGTAAAACATTTACAATAGAATTGAAAAGGAAATATTGGAAAATAAGTAGGATAATTCGAAAAGTAAATATTTGGTAAAATATTTAGTGTATTATAAAAGGAAGTATTTTATAAAATGAATAGAAATTTATAAAAGGGAATAAGTGGAAAAGATTTATTAAAAGTATAATTAAATAAAAATAATTTTTAATAGATAAATTGAGAAGATCAATTTATAAACGATGTTTATAAATTAAGAAAAATATTTATCATTGGATAATTTGAATATATAAAAATCTGAATTTATATTAAGAAAGGTTTTAACACAGAGGGGTTAATAGAATTTGAATTCAACATTTATAAAAGGGAATTTAAAAGAGATTTTAACTGTTAGAAGTTAAAAGGAGGATATGTAGAAATAATTATACAAATAAAAGTTTAAATAGAATTTGGAAATGGAATATTATTTTAAAATACGAAATCAAACTGAATTGATATATTAAAGAAATATTATTCACATTCGATGTGAATAATGGATTAAAATAGTTATTTTATAAATTAAAACATTTATAAAGAAAAAATGGGATTTGAAATAGAAATTCAAATGGGAGTTTGAATAAGATAGGAAATAGGATTAAAATTGAATTAGTCATTTGAATTAGAGTTAATCAAATATTAGGTATTCGAATTAGAGTTAATCGAATATTAGTTATTCGAATTAGAGTTAATCGAATATTATCTATTCGAATTAGAGTTAGTCGAATTAGAGTTAATCGGATAGAGTTAATCGAATTAGAGTTAATCGAATATTAGTTATTCGAATTAGAGTTAATCGAATATTAACTATTCGAGTTAGAGTTAATTGGATAGAGTTAATCGAATTAGAGTTAATCGAGTATTAGTTATTCGAATTAGAGTTAATCAAATATTAGTTATTCGAATTAGAGTTAATCGAATTAGAGTTAATCGGATAGAGTTAATCGAATTAGAATTAATTGAATATTAGTTATTCGAATAAGAGTTAATCTAATATTAGTTATTTGAATTAGAATTAATCGAATATTGGTTATTGGAATAGAGTTATCGAATATTAGTTATTCGAAGAGATATAACCAAATATTAGTTATTCAAAGAGAGATTATCGAATATTAGTTATTCGAAGAGACATTATCGAATATAGATATTCAAAGCAGAGATTGTCGAATATAGTTATTTGAAAGGAGATTATCGAATATAGTTTATTCGAAGAGGCATTATCGAATGTAGTTTATTCGAAGAAAAGAGTTATCGAATGGAGATTATTCGAGAGAGGATTATACATTGGGATTTGACTACATCGAATGTAGGAAAGTATTATTTACTTTCCGGGTTTTAAATCAAGATTTGTTTCTTTAATAAAACATTTATTTATTTATTTAAATTAAAAAATAAAAGTTATATTCAAGTTATTATATTTTGGAAGCATGGGATTATAACACTATTGTTATAATCAAATGATTTCTGTAAAAGAAGTGGATTCGTAAATAGAATCCGAGAGTTACGTAAGGAAATTTGTTGAAGATTTAAAGGGTGAACTTTGTCTAGTTCAAGGTTAGAAATTTTGTTCAGTTAAGGTCTGAGAGGTAATTATACCCCAACTTGATTGACTTCATTTTTAACTAAGGAATGTTTAAGTTCGATAGTGAAGGTTAGTTAACTGAATTTAATTAATAAGGGTTAATGGTTCGAGTTGGCATAGCGATGTTTTGTCTAACATCTGTTTAAATCCAATGAAGGAATTTTGGAAATGTTTTCCCAAAAGAACCAGAAATGTTTTCTAATATAGAAATAAGAAATGAGAGTAAATATGGAAATGTTTTCCAATGATTAATAACGTATATTTTCTAAATTTAGAAAATAAGAATTTACGAATAGATGGAAACGAAGATAGGGAAATGAATAATTGAATGGCAAATTAAATTAAAGGGGTCAGTGTTGATTGATGATTGATCGGTAATTTTTTCATTTGGAAATACAACCTTTGTTCGTACACATGTTTTCCTTTGATAGTTAAATCACCGACTATCAAAGTTTTTGACCATTTTCGTTGTCAATACAGAGAGACCGGGATCAGATTCATTATCTGAAAACCACTCTGTATGTGCATTAGCATTGCGAATCAAATAAGATGAAGATAATTGAAGATGGAGTTTGTGCAAGGGCAGTTCTATTTACAGGATAGTGCCTTTGGATTGTCCAGTCCTAGGACAACTTGAATGGACGAATGTCTGACAGAGTATGTCTAATGGATCACGTAAGTTGATCGCTTCAAACATATCCACGTTTGGTGGCATAGGAATTCGTTTCTCTTAGCTTTATACCCATAGTATTTTTGTGGAAATCAATTTGTGATTTGACGGGTATGACAATGTGGCATTCAAAGAAAATGAATGTATGATCTGTCAAAAGATACGTTATGACCTCAAGCCTCATCAACCGGGAAATGACAAAAATCGAGCAGGCAACATGGCTAAGTGGGTCGCCCCCATTAGGGTGTATTGTCACCATCTAGAGAATATTCATATTTGTTACTTCTTTTCACTTCTGTATCTCCCGGGAATGGTTATGTTGCTAGCAACTGTAGTGGCAATATATTCGATACACTCAAGAGGAATGAGTGGTCGGTCATGTGCGGGCCGGGTTGCAAGACGTTCTTGTTGAACCCAGTGTATTCCTCTATAGAGATACACTATCGGCAGGTGGTCCCATACCTTGTTATAGTTGGAATCCAATCTCCAATAAGCGTCAGCGGTTTTGATTGTGTACTATATATGTGGAGCGTGAGATGCAAGTGTTCCACTAAATTATTAATTATTTGTGATTAGACGTTATTATAATATCAGAAAAGTATTGATTTTTATAATGTTTGGGGTTATCGTAAGGTAAAAACCATCCGTGTTTATGTGTGGATCGGTCTTGCAATTATCATTTCTTTGAAAAGAATTTTTGAAAAGTTAAACCAAATGGTTGGAGTTTACTCACACCAGTCCCATGTCTGACCCAGAGTTTATTTTGTTTTGTTTTTCCCTAAACTCTTAGGTGCCCAAATTTGCACGGGCAATCAAGTAGTCAGGATTTACAGATACACTAGATGGGGCTTGGAGCAGGAGGCTTCAACAGAATTTTATAGCTATTGTTTATTTCCGTTGTGATATAGGTGTTGTACTCTAATATATAAATACAAATTTGTGTTTCAAAGTTATTTTATATACTATATTTTTTTTCATTCCTCTGTGAGATTCATGTTAGTCTGATGTTGTTGTGTTCTTCTTCTTCTTCTATTCTAATTTTCTATCTTATTTATTCTCACCTTCTAATTTCTTTCTATTAACTATCCGGTATTTCCGATGCTTAGATAGTCGACATTGGTTTTAAATGTCGACTTTCTAGGTAAAAAATCCCCAGGACGTTACAACATATATACTTGAAACAATAATATATATATATATTTGATATATTTTAAAATATAATCGAAAACCATATTGTGTCGATCATTCTATTTGATTATTTATAAATTCCTATCAATTCTATGGCGTCCCATATATCGACCGGAATCCATAAATATTCAACTAAACAAGTCAACACAATATAAAACAAATTTATATCAAAAATACAAGTACGCTCTCTCATATATCACTCAAACTCATTCTAGGGCATTACTAACCCTGTCTCTAATGAGTTAATTCCCAAACAGAGCCAAGGTTATCGCTAACCATTGCTCTAACACCAACTTATAATGACCTAGATTTTTTGACCGTTCAAATCGACAATAAACTACAATGTCGACCCAAACAAATCACCAACTAGGTAGTTATTGGGGAAAAGAAGAAGAAGAAAGAAGAGAAAACAAATATCAAAGTCCTCACAGCGGAAGGATAACATATAATAAATACATAATCGTTAAAAGCTTTTGAAATATGTACAATTGGCTATGACATACAATGATTATCAGAGTTAAACATATACAGATTTACATAACATGGCAGCGGAAACAAAATGCAGCGGAAAATAATATGTATAATAGACATATATATCGAATCTCCCTCTTTGATCTCCAAGGCCAAGAAATCTTTGCTAACTGCAACTTCTGCTGACGCAAGCATATTGCATAAAAAGAAAACACAACAAATACTCGGATCAACACTAAATCATTCTAATATTAGTCAAATCAAAATATGAAATAACATCAGTGTCATGGTGCAGTAACTCAAGAGATGTTACGGGATTTTTCCATCTCTCGAGGATCCGTTAAACTTATACATACATAGTATAATACACTATTATGATAGCGTCTATCCTGTAAAGTAAACATAATGAAAATAGCGTAAGCGGGATTACATTTTTACCCTTACACCGTTTGTAATACCGTAGTCTATACAGTACCGTAAACCCAACCTAACACGGATGGCCTCAGAGGGCACTCCATAGGTACGATACAAATCAGAATCGTAGGGGCTCGATAAGGATAAATATGACAAGGCACTCAAGGCAATTCCCACGGTAGGATTCTACCAATTGCACTCCCGGACCGGTGGTAACGCATAGCAGCCACTACCGCCCACCTCGGAATACACACCCATAATCAAAAAGGCGCCCAAATCACTATCATCATAGTCATAGAAATAGTATCGAAGAAGTGTGTCCGATCATAGGGGCTACCTGAATTAGTCATGGTATAGCTCATGTTTTATCATTTTAATTATGACCCGATGGTTAGGGCTATTTCGTCATCATTCATCTTCTGCGATTCAATAATCACCTCCAAGTCATCGTATGTCATTCTAGATACGTCAAAACGTTCACAGTTGTTAAAGTGGTATCGACACTGACAGAGAGTATGCCATTTGTCGACTCCGGTCTCTTTAGCAACCAACGCTTACATCTTTCACATCGGTTGGTTCTTTTATGTTTCACAAAGGTTCGCTTTCATATCAAAATATCATATTCTTTTTCGAACCAAATTTATATTCAAATAGAATATGATTTCGCATCAAAATACCATAAATCGTACCAAGCCGATTATATTCTAAATTAGAATATATTTCCATATCCTTATATTATAACCATATAATATTTCAAATCGACTTATATTCAAATAGAATATATTTTCATCCCAAAGATTTCAAATTATTCCAAATCGATTATGTTCGAGATCTATTCATATTCAAATAATATGTACATCTATAACTTATTTTCAATCCTTTAGGAGATAAATTTATATTCGAGTAGCATAAAATTTATATTTCCATGTCAAAAATCGGTTTAGGAATCGATTCATATTCAAATAAAATTAAATTCATCTCACCTCCATTTTGACAACGGTTTAGATCCAAATACTTTCCATTCGAAAGATATTTACACTTATAAAAATATAATTATGAAAATAGATACTTATGAAAGAAACCCTTTATATAAAATAATATATATATAATAAAATGGTTAAACAGGATAAGATAAATTTTAAAACTCTATATATATACATAAATTA
This sequence comes from Allium sativum, assembly GCA_030737875.1. NCBI lineage: Eukaryota > Viridiplantae > Streptophyta > Magnoliopsida > Asparagales > Amaryllidaceae > Allium > Allium sativum. The sequence goes on along the minus strand of CM060916.1, from coordinate 718,299,796 downwards.
AAGTTTACTATATAATTTAAATAATAAAATACAAGGAAAATTTAGTTACAACAAAATAGTTATAGGTAAAAAGTTTAAATAAATAATTTTTTTTAAGGAAAGGAATAGTTATTTGAAATCAACAGTGTAAATATATATGTATAAAAAAAATTCTTTAACTAAAATCATTCCTTTCTTCCGAACTTCAATACTTGAAACTAAACTCCAGTCTCAATGGAGTTTACCTAGCCCAATGACTTGTCCCAACCCCATTCCGAACCCATTTCCAAATTCAAGGATTCAAAACCATACTCGTATTAAGTTTAAAACACTCCAAGTATCCTCGATTATCCTTATTCCAGTATTAAATTCAATAAGAATCAATTAGATTCGAGTCTACCCAATCCTTGAAAAATCCCAAATTATATTAATTTTGAATCTTTAAAACTTCAAATTCTCTTTGGGAAAGTTTCATTAATCATTTCAATAACATTCAAAATTCAGATCTTTAAAGGAAGAATAAAATTTATCGAAATCAACACATTTCCTTTAAATGAATTTTCCATCAAATAGAATTTCACATATTTAAATCATTTAACCAACCGATGTTCATATATAATTTGTTACCTTATGGCCAGGTGATTTTAAATTAAATTTCTGGATATTCAGTGATGGATCTATCATTTCAATCCAAATCAGGATCATAGATATTTATCATTTCAATCTGTGTTCTTAATTTATTCTTATCGATGAATCCCGGGTTTATTGGATCCGTAACATCAAGGTTGAAAATTGGGGTTCATCGTCCATAACGAGCACACAACATCCATATACTAAAATAAATAACATTCAAGCAATAATCATTCAGTAATCACATCAACCAAGAATTCCATCCCAAAACATTTATTCTATGGTAAATGTTAAATCATTTTACTGATAACAAGTGTCGAGATTTTCTAACAAGAAATTCAAATTAAATTTAAATAACAAATTATCGATTTTCAATGCTTGTTACACATTTGCATGTTAAATTTAAGCAACCATTCACCAATCAAACACGACCATGCGACCAAACTCATTTCATGATTTAATTTGATAAATATGAGAAAAATTTAGTTATTCGTGAGCGAAGAATCACTCACCTTTGGGCCCTTAGTGGCTCGGACGTCCAACCAAAGCCCAAAATTTCACAGTCTCCAAATGCAGCGAAACCAATCTCAGATTGTCCGCAATTTTGCCATGATCCCAATGCACCCAACCGCGTCCAAATCCGAGTTGAAACGAGAGAGTTCTCAGTTTTTTTCTCATTTGAATTTTAAATATATAAAAATAATTAACTCATTCCTCAACCAATTTTACTTTGACACGTCAGCTCCCCCTTTTCAAAACAAATCCCGCTCATGTTTCTCTCTCCGTGAACAGTAGTCTGCGAACGAAAAAACCCAATGAAGACCAACTTTGACAGCAAAGCGCCACCACTTCAAGACATAACGGGCTCGCCGACCACCACCGCTGAAATTCGCTCATCCAGCCGTGCCTCCCAGATCGGATCCATCATCTCCGGTGGAGCCCTCAACTCGTGCGACACCATCAATGAACCGGGCTCCAAAACCCTTAAACACGGAATTCCCCTGACCCTCTCAATAATAAAAGTTCCAACCACCATCAATCAACTCACGTCGTCGATCTCTCCAATAGCAAGATCTCTGATTTCGCGATTGAAACTTAGATAGAAAACGCCCAAATTCAAGCTTAGGGTTTCACGAATCAGCAACTTTGACCACGGATTCTGGCCAACCTGGCTACTGCATGTCAAAATGAATGGTATCCGTAGCTTCGTATCGTCAAGACCTTCATTTTGATATATAATACGTTGGGTTTTGAGAAGATTTGATTTCAAAGCTTGTATTTTTTACTTTTGAAATAGGGTTTGGAAATCTGTTTTCAGCCATTAAAAAGAGGAACAGATGGAGAAGAGTATACGCATAAGAAAAATGGGCTGAAGTGATAAAAGAAATTATATATATATAAGGCCCTATAGTAGAAATAACCCATGTAACACCCCACCTCCAATAGGGTCACTCACAAAGGGAATGCACTAGTTTTGGAGGAGCGTTATCGAGGTAAACAAACACAGAAATATTACAAGACAGAACATAGATAAAACAGCGGAAGAATCAAAAGATAAATTTCATTACTTTCAAAAAGAGTCAAAACCTTTTACATCAAATAGCCAAGGTCATTATTTTCCATTACAATAAATTCTGTCTTGCATAAATAAAGAAGCATAAACTTGAAACAACAAAAGGAACTTAATTCCCCAAAGGTAGCAGAAATGCAGCTATAGCATATCTCAAGATCAAACCGTACATGAGCTGAACCGAAGCAAGTGAAATCCAAGCTAAGTGCTAGCGTTTCCTCCCTGAGAACCTAGGGGGGAAACGGAAGAAAAAGAGGCGAAAGAAAACGGGTCATTCATAAAGACTGGTAAGTCCAAGTGACTTTCAACATAAAAACAAATAAAGGTAACATGACATGTATAAACTGAAAGTAATCATACGGATGATGACAAGATGGGCAAGATAGACTAAGATAACACGATAAATCAAGTATAAATCAAGTATAGCATCACGTATTCAAGGTTCACTGCATCAACTGTACTAGAATCCCAAACCCATGTCTTATATTAATCATGAAATGATTCCTTGGCCCAATATCATGAAATGACCCATTTCTAGGTCCAACGAAACGATCCACTAGTCGATCGGCTCCCTACAAGTTCTAGCTTGTTATGTGTCTGTGTCATACGGGCCTATCACGAATGTAGTCACCTGTGCTAGGTCCACCATAGGGTGTATCAAGCCCTATGGTGCCAACCACCGACACGAATCAAGCATGCACAGATAAACGTACTGATGCCCAATGCCTGCTTTTTCAACTCCAGACCACGTGCACGACCATAGCCCGCCTGAACCTACATTGGCGCACCAACACAACCGTCGATCTGGTCGCTTACAATCAGCCCAGTAATCGTGCCCCACCCTGCCTAGGTCCAGGGTACCATGATACATCTAGTGCGTTACTGCTAAAATGGACCGCGTAACTAGGGTTTCCGTCCAACAGGTTAAGTGTTGTCATTTAAATTCGAGACTTAACCCTTATCAGTCTAGCATGTCAAATTGGCTAAGTGTTGTCATTTAAGTTCGTGACTTAGCCTTACAATTCGTGTGTTAAGTTGGTTAGGTGTTGTCGTTCAAGTTCATGACCTAACCTTACCAATCATGTCTCAAGTTGGTTAAGTGTTGTCTTTCATTTTCATGACTTAACCCTATCATGTGGCATTAATTCATTAATGCACCCAACCTCTCACATTAGACCTGTTGTTGTGGTCACTAGATATGCCGGGCGGTTCCGGGCAGATTTACACCACAACTCAGTCTAACATCGGGTTTCAAGCGCGATATGACCAACTACTCACATTGGATCCTATTGTTTGCAGTCACTGGATTTGTCGGGCGGTTCCGGGCAGATTTACACCGCAAACTCAACCCAACCTCGAGTTGGCCATTTTCAAGTTCATTCTAGTGTCATGTCCATGTTCAAGTTTTCATGTCGAGTTCGTGTCAAGTTTTCAAGGCAAGTTTCATGCTAAGTCTCCTATAATTTCCAATTTTTCCCAACGTTACCCTCTCTAAATATTAGGCTAACAACCTTAGCCTAATTTTTCATTCGCATGATTTTTGGCATATAATATTAGGCTAAAACTTAGCCTAATTTAACGTACGCAAAATTGGCGTAAAGAGATTCATTAACATAAACACGACATAGGGGTAAACTTGGCATCTTTTTGGCATAGTCAATATGAACATCATAGGTGTGTACTTGCAAAATAATCAACATGAATATCATACGTGTGAACTCGCAGCGTAGACTGAACCAACATACATATATGTGAATTTGCAACATAGACTAAATCGACTTTCATATATGTGAACTTGCAAATCAATCACGAACATATGAATAAGTGTGAACTTGAAATATGACATAGGTTTAACACATACACATAAACATGTAGATCTAACATTCGGTCACATATTTGATATGATTTCACAACCTAAAACTTGCATAACATGATACATTGCACAACTTGTCATAACGGGTTATACTCCAAGTTCATATACATATGAATAGACTTATTCATTAATTCTTGATTCAACATGATGATAGAATAGAACCACAGGCATAGATCAACATAATAAACATTGCCCTATTATCAATTTATTTCCAAGGCATGACCTAACTGAATAAATTGATTAAAACATCGCAGGCATAACATTATGAACATGAAAAGGTTTGAATAATAATCTAGATTCAATTTCATAGTCATAAATCTAGGCAATAACCTCATGGTCATGAATCATAGGTGATTAGTCACAATTATCTTCGTCATAGTTATAGGCAACAGTCTTATGTTCACTGTCATAGACATAGGCATAGTCTTATGTTCATAGTCATAGGCATAGGCATAGTCTTATGTTCACAGTCATCGGCGTAGTCTTAGGCCATTAACAATAGTTTCAACGTCATAGGCAATTTTCCCAATAGTCAAGATCCAAGAAGAAAACAAGAATAGATATGAAACATACATAAATCAATTCCAGTTTATAGCATGCCCATATTAGATTTATAGTTTTTATCTAAAAGTAACTGGAACTTACAGATCGTGGTCTAAGAAATTTAGATGTAGAAGTCAAGTCTAGAAATTAGTCGTTGAATTGTTGAATCACTGAATCTTACTTTGATTGTAGAAGCAAATCCCCAATAAGAAATTCCTAGCCGTAGTCTTCAAGAAATAATCTTCATGATTTATTTTAATTGATTTAATTTAGAGGAAGAAGAAGAAACCATGATCATCAAGAGTTTGAGCAGCATAAGGTTAGAGAAGAATGGTGTAAAGAGAATGAGGCTAGGAGGTTGTTTATATAGGGTTTCAAACTAATTAGAGCCGTCGATGAAGCTAGAAGAAATCAAGGCCATCCATATCAAGAAAAGCCAATCAGAAAATGACAAGTCAGCCCAAGTGACACACCAGAGCTCAGAAATTCGACCAGAACCCGACTAAGCCAGCCAGGGCCTGATAGGTTTTCTGCTCGACCCGGGCACACTTGCCAAGTGCGCCATTGCAACTTTGCTTGGGCGCACTTCCCAAGTGCGCCAGTGCAATTTTGTTCTGGCGCACTTCCCAAGTGCGCCAGTGCATTCTGGCCGATTTCTGGTTTTTCTGCCTAACTTCGTTCGTCCATATCTATCTGTTCTACGCAAACTAGGACTCTATTTCAAGCATAATTCCGAGACGAACATAATGGCGTAACCCGTTTCCCTTGATTCTTATTTTAAAAATTAATTTTGCCTTGATTTATCATTTTAACATGTTATAAAAATACGGGTTGTTACAACCCATTTATCCAATTACATTGTTTCCTTTTAGATTTTCTCCCATACATTCAAATGACAAGTCCGATTTTAACGCAAACTGAAATCCTACCATAATTCATCGTTCCGGATACTGTGGCACCAGTTTCGTCGAATTCCGAGACACCTCGCCAAAACAGTTAAATTTCACAATTAATTGAATAAATAAAATATTCAATTATTCGGTTAACTGTTTTAATCCAATTTAAATATTAATAAAAATTCCATTCAAATCCAATTAGGACTGAACTAAAATTTATAAATTGATTTCACGAATATTTAGCTCCCAAATTCAATTCTTTATGAATTTAAAAAAAAATCAGAATTCTAATCACAATTTAAATAACTCAATTCTGTTCAACTTTTAACAACTTTGTAAATATATTTCAAGTATTTGGATTCCCAAATTTGATTATTTGAATTTCAAATTTTAACTTAACAACTTAATTTTATTTAATCATTCAAATATTAAATCAAGTTTACACATTTATAAATAAACAAAATTTAAAAATCTATTTATACCTAATTCAAATAACCATCATCATTATAATCAAAAAAATTTGATTTTTATCTAATTTAATTCATTTTATTTATTTTAAATCGAAATTTAAATATACAGAAAATATGGGATGTTACACTTTCCATCAGAAAGGAATTCTACATACTAAAGATATAAACATTCATTATATAAGTCACTCCATAACCAATAGGGACACACAAGGGGACACAAACACATGCTTAGATATTACTCTTAGCTTGGCTTACTCAAACTCTACGTTTTGTGTATTAACAAGAATCCGTTAACATAAGATGAATGACATGGAAAACACTTAATGACAAAATTCACTAAATCACAGAAATCAAGTGAATCATTGAAAACTCATGAATCGCTAAAATCAAAGGGATTACTGAGACCACATAAAGCAATGGAACCACAAGAATCACTAGAGTCGCCATATAAACATCAATCCTTTGAAATTTTGAAGCGGTGTATTTATGCATAATAGTAGTCATCGCAAAAATTGTGAAATCATCAATAACGCAAAACACAAAACAACAGGATTTGGGCCTAATCCGAAATTGTCAAGACAAAGCTATACCTGCATATGCAATTACACAAGAATGGCTTATATCCACAACCAGTACTAATATCACATGAGAGGGGTACCTGAATGACCGAAAGGTCCACAGATTTCATACAGGATTAACCCAATGGTCCACAGAGTTTACACAGGATTGACCTGAAGGTCTAGTACTGGGGATCACATAGGAATGTGTCATAAAATCACAGTTAGTAACCCAAGTAGTGGTAACTGTGAGTCGAATACCACAAGTTCTCACCACTGGAACCACTAACCGCAAGTTGTTCCACACTAGAAATCACATGAACACTGGAAAACATGGGGAAAAAATGAAATATTAGAGAAGAATAGAGGTAATGACTTCGATAGTCAAGTTCAGAATTACCTAGTCCTGTATACTTTTGTGCCCCATACCATGAGGTTTTCGAGACCATTTAATCACTGTTACGTCTACTCGAAGGGTGCAAAATTGTGTTATCGTGTGTGTGTATATACGTATATGTTTAGAAAATACTTCATTTTGCAAAAATGGAATTATAAAATGATTTTGAGACCATTTATATTATTTCTTTAAATATGTATTATTCGAAAATATACATATTATGGCCTTGAGACAACTTTCAAGACTAAAACAAAAAAAATTGATTATCCTATGGTGATAAGAAAACCTACATATATATAGTTGCTTGAAAACCACTTAATAAAAATATTCATGTGTCAGAAATTCACCGAAATTCAACATGGAACTTAGTCCAAAAATCAACACGAAACTATGAATTTGAAATATGAATTCGATGATAATGTAGGCTTCCAATATCTATATTGAAGCAATAAGAAATTCATCACAAAAAACCATCATAAAAGTTCATCAATGAACCAAGTATCAACCACCAAAACACAACGAAACAATGCCATGCAAGCCAAAAGGGTTGCTTGTGTAACTTTCTATTAATTGGTCAACCAATGGGTCGACCTTGAATTCTACGTGATCGACCTTAAGGTCAGCCTAGGGGTTGACCTGGCTGTCGACACCTTAGAATGCAGGAGCTACAGTCTTATGCCTGTTTCAGGTTTCCATTTTGATGAAATAATTAGCCAAGTTAATGAGGTCTGATTGAACATAAACTGAAAAAGAACAAAGTCTTATGTTTCTACTTTGACTTTAAAAAAGAAACAAATCAAATCCATGGATTATTGAGTAAGATATAATAGCCCAAAATAGCAACCATGCTATTTTGTACAATTAAGAACAACTAGAAATAAAACATATAAATTACTACATATTATGACAAACTTAGCTTTGATAAACACAGAAAAATGTAAATAAGAAAGTGTAACATCCCGGATTTATAGTGGTCGAATAATTAATTTATTTAATTATATAAATATTGATTTGGAAATTTAATTTAACTCAAATTAAACGATTTTGAGTTATTAATTCAATATAAATAGTGATATTATAAATATAATTCTGAAATAGTCAAAATAAGTTGAATTTGCAATACAATATGGAGTAGGCAATATAAAAGAGTTAAATTAAGTTTACTTTTGAATTATGAAAAGGAATTCGTTTTTTAAATGAAATTTGAACGTATTAACTATAATTTAATTAAAATCAGCTTGCAGCGTCACGGTAGTTTATAGTTTTACGATTTGAACTTCAATTGAGTGTGCAGAATCTAACATAAGTCGGAATTCTTTGAAACAAGAATTGCCCGGAGCTATCGGATTATAATTTTTGTAATGAAAAAATAAATCAAAATTTCATCCTGTAGATTTTGAGTTATGTCAAAAACTAATCTTCAGAAAGTCGTTATAGAATCCTTTATGAACCATAATGATTTATTTAATAAAATAAAATGATTTTGAATAAACTGAGTATCGATTTAACTTGAAAATGAAAATATCATGTTTTAAAACTTAAACTAGTTTATGTTTAAGTTATGTACTATTCTATTTGATATATACGATAATAATGATAATTTATTATTATTAAATTCAATTGTTTTGAAATTGATTTATTATTGATTTAATTTAACTTATAGAATAACCATTTTGCAAACGATTTAGGATCTCAACGAAATGAATTTTATAAAATTAGTAATGGCTAATTATTGCTAGACTTCAAGTTTCATGCCAATAGGAGCTGTTTTGTGAGCGTGCAGAATTAAAACGTGAATTAATCAACGATTTAATAATCAAACTAGCGCTGTTAGTGCAAACGGACTTGGATTTCGATGAAACAAGTTTCATTGGTTTCGGAATGTCAAACTGTAACTATGTGACGGATTTCGTATGTGATCATACAAATTTATAAACGACGAGCAGAAATTACGATAACTATCATCGAATATAATATCGAATAAAAAAACATTTTTTCTACCGTATATAACATCATTTACATCCTAAAACCTTCATCACCCACCTTTGACAGTCAACAACCAAACACACCTCCACTAAAAATCAAATTCGTGAGTTTGAAAAATCCAAAGAAATTGAAATAAAATCCACGAAATCCAAATCTTATATATTTGCAATCCTCATAATTTGCTCTATCATTTCCAAATTTTATTGTGGATTATGATAAGCGTTTGGGGTTGTTGGGTTTTATACAATGAAACCTTGCATTTAATAATTTAGGGCTTTGGAATTTTGATTTGAACTTTGGAGTATATAGGGTTGTCGTTGGTAGGATGTGGCATCATTTGGGAATTTTTGGTGGAGTTTGGTTACAAAACAGTTCGCTACTTACACTGTAGTGTGACTGTATTGTCTAATAACCACGACTCAAACGGAGGGTGGGAGTTGATGTTGAATAGTTGGTGATCGAAGAGGAGGAGGAGTGGAATTCAACGGTAAAGTCCACTCATAGAATCGCTGACTGTTGAAGGAGAATGGTGCATTCGAAATGTCGGCAATGAAGCCACGGGCGGGTTTAAGTAGCGCATATTGAAGTGGAAGAAAAGGATGAGCGGGTTAATAACGTGGATTAATTAATTGAGTGTGTAATTAATAAATTTTTAATTAATTATTAATGAACGTTAAGTACATAAAACTTGTAATATTTATATCTTTGTCATACGTGAACAGAACCGAGTGAAACAAGATTCGTTGGGATCATATAGACGAGTACTAAAAGTCCATGATAAATTGGAATGGATTGGAGCTAGTCAAAGTTTTGTTTAATTTTAAACGCATGTTTAAAATTAGATAAAACGACGCTGAATCATAGGTTGAACGACTGGTGAGTTTTCAACTCACACTTTCTGGAATACTCTTTAAAATTATATCATGTTATAAATATCTATTGTTATCTATTGTCCGGTCGATATTTAATTGTGTGATATAATTGCCTGTGTGTTTATGGATAATTGAAATGGTTTTTGTTGAATGAATTGATTGACTGAACTATTATTGATTGGTTTATTGTGTTTGAACAATTTCCGTTTAAAAACGGATTAAACCTTAACGCTACCTGTTAATAAGAAGAAGGTTAATTTTTAAATGAGTTAGTTGAATTGTCTATTTTGTATGTATATGTTAACCATCTTTTTGGTAAAAGACTACCACAGATCAGATCGAAGCCAAATATCCAGAAACGCGCCCTTCAGTAACGCGCGGACAGCCAAAGCTCGGCCCAAACAGGCCTTCCTTAGGCGCCAGCCCGAGCCATTTCCTTCCCGCCGATAACTCGTTCACTCTGGAATATTCGCTCTCCTAGTCTACTGGATATCTCGCTACCATAAAAGGCGCATCGACCGAGTATCTCGGATCTGCATGGAAATATCCAGCTGGGCCATTCAAATGCTTAGTCCACCTTTCAAGGCAATAAAGACGGTCGACCATATCCGGACAGAGCACTACTTTTGATACACCTCATCTCGAGTTCCACGTAAGCCGCTATTTCCGAGGATACTATTAATGAGCAGTTGAATGGGTCCTACCGCCGCAATGGCTACAAATGATCAAGCTCCACGTTTCCGAGCTTTGAAAAAGAGGAAGGCTACGTGGCGGCTCGTTCGGCCCATTATTTCCCATATAAATACCTCAGAGCTCAAAGAGGAAAGGGGGACCTCTCCTGAACTTTAGATTCTAAAGCACTCTCAGCTTTCTCCTCTAAGTTTCTCATGGCTAACTCCAAAACAGCCATCTCTTCTTCTTCCTTAAAACAAAAAAAAGCTTTATACTTGTAATCAAAGAAAAACCAATACATATAAAGTGGACGTAGGCTCTATCTTTTGCCAAACCACTATAAAAAGTTGTGCGTGTTCCTTGTCTTATTTTCTTTTACCGCATTTCATAATCATTATTTGTGTGCTTTCCACATGATTGGGGGTTGATTGTCACAAGTGACCAACTTTTGACATCAACACTTTGGCGCGCCAGGTAGGGGGCGGAGACGCACCGACATACCCTCCGACCTTCTGCAAGTTTCAATTCATGGCGAACAAAAGAAAGAAAGATGCAACATCTTCCCGTCCCATAAATGCAAATGCAGCCAAAACAAATGCTGCAGAAGCAAGTCTGGAAGCCTCCTCACATGAAGATGTGTCCCGATATGTTCTCAGGACATGGCAGACAAAATTATGGTTGAATTTAGAGGCCATATGACATATCAAGGTAAACTCCTCGAACGACAGCAACAACTAATGGATCACCTTCTCAGTCGAGTAGAGATGGGATTAAACGCTTCAACATCAATTCCTCCTCTAACCGAGACCAGGGAAACAACTAATCTTCGGTCTGCACCGAATCAGGCCACTGATCAGATTCCACCTTTATTTCATCCTGGCTCTGCTCCACCTCCCAACCAGTCACAGCTAGGAGTATCGCTTCCAGCGACCAGCGCAGCTGCTGCTGCAGATTCTCAGGAGGCCCGCAATCAAGATCTATCCTATTTGACCACTTTACCTTCACTCCTGGAAATGGCTCGACTCCCCTTACCAGTCGAACAACTACTAAGCCCGTCAAAATCAATGTCATTCTCATTACAAATCGGAATCTTACCGCAGACCAATCTAACCACTCTTCTCCTTCAATGAAGAGCTAGCGCGGCCTTCCCTTCGAACCAGGGAGACTGCTCTATCATACCAGTCCTCACCATGGAGGAAGAAAACGCTACCGTAGAACCTTCTAACCTCGCCTCGACCGAGGCAGCCACGAGCTCCGAACATCACATGCCATGCTGGATCAACTGGACCCTCTGTCATGGGTGCAGCCCGATCCAATACTCATCAGGTTCAAGAGTGGCCATTCTGCCTAGAACCACCAACTGGAGTTCATCCTCACTCTCACCCTCACCCAACTCTTGGATCCGAGCCAAGCCAATGGCCGCCCTTCCAAGCTTGCTTTTGCCAGATCATCGTATCAAGTACTTCCAAATGCAGAGTTAAATTCATGGCAATGACTCCTCGGAGATGGAAGCCAGCTTGCAAGCATCATCCAAGATTTCACTCGAGGCACCTCTTCTCAACAGGATATAGATAATGTCCATCGTAGCCCCTTCACTAGAGAAATCAGAAACTCCCAAAACCCTCCGGACTTCAAGTTTCTGACCATCGAACCATACAATGGACGGACTGACCCGACCATCCATCTCATGCGATACATGAGACATATGGATGTACTTGGTGCATCGACCAATGTCATGGCCAAGTGTTTCCCAGTCTTCCTCACAGATATAACCGACATCTGGTTTTGGCAGCTAACAATAGAGTCGATTGGTAGTTGGAACTCGTTGGTCACCGGTTTCATCGAACAATTCATAGTACATATCTCCCGACCAAAGAGTGTTATGTTCTGTCCACCATCAAGTAGCGATGAGGAAAAACACTTCGATCCATCCTCAAAAGGTTTAACGCGGCCGCAGCATTAGTCGATAGACCTGAGCCATCGATGGTGCTTATGGCGGCCATTGTAGGAGTTTAGAATCGATCAGAATTTTCAATCTCTTTAACTAGAGATCCCCCCAAGGATATTGAAGATTTCTATTCAGAGGCCGAACGATTCCTCCGACAAGAGGATACCAGTATTGAGATGGAGAGCCTCAAGGACCTTGCCACCAAGTAGATAGGTCCATTAAACACCAATGGCCAAAATAAAGGAAGAGAAAAGACCCCAGAAAGGAACGAGTGCAATGTACGATCTAGTCGAGAAGGTAAATATGAACAGTACACCGAGATCAACTCTTCTCTGCTCGACATATATCTTAACATACGAGGGTCCCTACCCCTTCCAAGACCACCTCGACGAGAACCAACGCAGATGGAGCTCGATTCTGGCAAGCACTGCATATTCCACAACGTAGCTGGAGATAGCACCAATGAATGTCGGCATCTGCGCGACCTCATCGAGGATCGAGTCAGGCGAGGAGAACTTCCCGAATATGTTAAAAAAAGCACCCCGGCCTTGCCGCCGCAATCTTCTGCTCAAGCTCCTCGGGCCGGTCCTTGATCCCCTAGAAACGGAAAGGACACCGAGACTAGCATCCGTGGCATTATCATTAATTAAATTTAGATTTCTTTTTTTGATTTACTTCTATTTCAATAGAAGGAACACTTTGATGTACACATGTACGGGGTTAGGATTTAGCTCCTAAGCATGCTCTGGGATCAACAAATGTTCCCTTAGGATTTAATTTCATCTTTCTATAATAGTTCTTTAGCAACTATGAGATTTCTTTTGCAAACATGGATTATGTTTAAATAATTTAAGTCGAGCATGACTAGCGCTCGCCCTTCCTAGATATGGTCAACGCGAAAGCTTACCATCATCTCTGAAAACCTACTTCTTGAGTCGAGTACCGTTGGATCTCCTTAAACTGTGTATGGATTATACTCGCCCCTTCTAAGGATTTTTCAAATAATTTTACATGAGTCAAGCACAACAAACACTTTCCATAAGCCGAGTATGGTTAATACTCTCCACTTCCGCAAGATGAGTATGGTTAATACTCGCTACTTCCGTAAGCCGAGCATGTTAATGTTTGCCACTTCTGTAAGCCGAGGATGGTTAATGTTCGCCAACACCATTGTCGAGCATGGATAATGCTCGCCACCTTTGTAAGCCGAGTATGGCTAATACTCTCCCTCTCACAAAGCCAAGTGTAATAAATGCTCGTCCGTGATGATAGGTCGAATATTTAACCCATGAAAATCGAAGCCTTCTCTAGACGGAGGATGGTTGACTTTATCTTTGCAGGTACTAAATCTCACAACTGAAGTCAGCAATCATCATCTCGGCCTTAATACGGTACCCAATGGTTATTGGTTTTCTAGCTTTAATACGACCATCTTCGGTCATCAATTTTCTGGTCTTAACAAAATCATCGAGGCCGTCGGACTTCTGGCTTTAATATGGCCCGGTGTGACCATAGATACTCGAGCAATTGTGCTTTAGATCACATTTCAGAACACACCTCCCTCTACCGAAAAAGATGCATTCTGAGGGGCAAAGTGTTAACCATCTTTTTGGTAAAAGACTACCATAGATCAGATTGAAGCCCTATATCCAGAGACATGCCCTTTAGCAATGCGTGGGCAACCAAAGTTCGGCCTAAACAGGCTTCTTCTGGTGCCAGCCTGAGCCATTTCCTTCCCATCGATAACTCGTTCACTCTGGAATATTCTCTCTCCTAGTCGACCAGATATCTCGCTCTCATAAAAGGTGCATCGACCGAGTATCTCTAATCTCCATGGAAATATCTAGCTGCGCCATTCAAATGCTCAGTCCGACTTTCAAGGCAATAAAGGCAGTCAACCATATCTGGATAGAGCTCTACTTTTGATACACCTCATCTTGAGTGCCACTTAAGCCGTTATTTTTGGGGATACTATTAATGAACAGTAGAATGGGTCCTATCACAGAAATTGCTACCAATGATCAAGCTCCACGTGTCTGAGCTCTGAAAAAGAGGAAGGCCATGTGGTGGTCCGCTCAACCCATTATTTCCCCTATAAATACCTCAAAGCTTAAAGAGGAAAGGGGGACCTCTCCTGAACTTCAGATTCTAAAGCACTACCAACTTTCTCCTCTAAGTTTCTCACGACAAACTCAAAAACAGCCATCTCTTCTTCCTCATTAAAGCAGAAAAAAGCTGTGTACTTGTAATCAAAGAAAAATCAATATATATAAAGTGGATGCAGGCACCGTCTTTTACCGAACCACTATAAAAAGTTATGCGTGTTCCTTGACTTATTTGACTTTACCACACGATTAGGGGTTGATTGTCACAAGTGACCCACTTTTGCCGTCAACAGTATATAAATTGTTATGTTAACAGTCAAGCAGGGAAGAACATGTTGGATACTAATTGTTATGTATATTTTATGTGTATATAAATTGTTATGTCTATTTATGAGGAAGGCCAACAACCATGGTGATGATATATCCAGTACACTCAAGTTGAATGAGTGGTTGGTCATGTGTGGTCGGGTTGCAAGATGTTCTTGTTGAACCCAGTGTTCCATCTCTAAAGGGTATGGATCAAAAGGTGGTTCCATACCTAGTCATTATTGGAAATACAAACTCCAATACAATTTGTACGTTTTTAGTTATAAACCAACTACGTTGGGAAGTGAGATACAAGCTTTCCAGCTGTATCTATATTTTTCTATGATTTTTGGTAGACATTATTATAATATCATTGGATTTTAATATAAAAGTAATTTGGGTATTGTAAGGTAAAAAAACTTGCATGTTTATGTGTGGTCGTGTCTTAAGAGAGTTCCATTCTTTAAAAAGGTTTTTCTAAAGTTAAGCAAGTTGTGTTTAATGTGAGATTTCTCACTGAAATTATCTCAGCTTGATCTGTGTATGTGATGCTAGGGTCAGATCGAGTATCTTTTCTGGGTTGCACATGATTTGCTTGGAGCTTCAGAAGAGGAGCTAGAGTTGAGACGTATTTTCTCATATTCATTTATTTCTGATGTATTTGTTGTATTTATCAGCATTGTATAGGTTAATTTAGTGATGTAGTCTGATGTTGTATTCATGTATATACACTAGTTTCCTCTTTGTGTAAAGAGCATTAATACATTATATTTCATTCATTCTTCTATGAGATTCGTGTCTAATCTGATTTTGATGTGTTTGTATTCTTATTCTTCTATTCTAACTTTTCTTTCTTTATATTTTCTCGCCCTCTAACTTCTTTCTCATGACAATCTACTCTTCTGTGCAGTTTGAGTTGACATGTGTAGTGAAATCTTTGCTTAACCTGTATGGAAAAAGTGGGTCATTACAGAAAGCTTGAGTTGAGAAACTCATCTGAGATTGGATTATATATTGAATTCCCATTATTTTAGCTTGCACGATAGGAACTTTTACCTTCTAGAGCTTGATTAACCATGAAATGCTGACATGTAGCTCCAACATAGACTATTCAAACATAACACTAATTATTTTCCTTTTAATCCCTAAAGTTTCTTGAATAGAAGCTCGCATGAGTTGGAGTGTTGTTAGAGCAGCTCCTCTCTCCACAATAATGTCTTCAGTTTGCACATAGTATTTGAGCGGCCATTATTTTCAATAGACTTCAAATGAAGAGTATAGAATGAAGTGAGGAGAAAACGTATTTCTCACTTTTGATTTCCCCAAATAATTTCCTAAGTTAAGAAATGGGCTAATCTCCCTTTATTAAGCCCAATATAACTAAATTAGGCTGATTCGGTTCAATCACATAAAGATAACTACAAACCCATCTTTTAGCCCACTAACAAATTCACACACCAAGCTATTTTTGTGTTTGCTACTAGAACAAACACATACACTCAAGATATTTATTTCAACATCATTTAGAAATAACATATATAAAATTCACATTTCACCAAAAACACACGTTTTACATTACAATTATTTAAACCCAAAATCTTTGCATTTTAATTTGCATAAATTTTACTTTCTTGACACAAACATTATTTCTAAGAAGAATATTTCAATAAACTTAAATATTGATTTCAAATCAATATTTGCATTATTTATATCTTTATTTACGACACAATTAAATTTAAGAGTACACATTGCAGTAAAATCTACAATTCGCAATAATCCACCAAGTTATTATATGTATACTAATTAAATATTTTCAACACAAAGTTTCACACTTAAAAACACATAATAAATTTTCCAACCGTGATTTTAAACACACTTCTTATTTTACTTTACTATTTCAACCACTTACATTTCAATAACAATTTTACAAGTTTGTAATTATTATAATGAAATAACTATGCACTGAATACATTGTGAAATAAAGGGCATCTGAATCACGACTTCAAAGACCGCAATAGCAAGGTAAAGGCGCAAACTTCATCTGGTTTTGTGTCATGATGGAGAGACTTTCATTTGTGAAGGCTCAGCCATATTTCGTTTGCGACATAGGGTCGTAGTGCGTTCGATGACATTGGGTAACCGAGAGTTGTGTGACACAATTTCGCATGAGATGGAGAAGGAGTGCCTTGGAGGCAATGAATAAAGTCAACAATCCTGGTTGGATTGTTGTCATGGGTAGCTTCACGACTTGAAGCTGTAGCGAGAGGGTTTGAAGCAGGAGATTAGTGCGGTAAATCCATTATTTAGGACTTTTTTCATTAACGAAAAAATTAACTAACTATTTATTTGTTTATCATATATGCATTATTTACACATTCAAGATTGTCGATGGAATATGGTTTGATTCACATGAACGAGGTAGGCGAGATCATGATTAGTAAATGGAGAGGTTGAGAAATTAACTTATTTAATTAATTAAGATATTAGTTGTCAGTATCATTCTGTCGGATCATCAATTTCGAATTTGAATTTTAAACTCATACAATGTGAATTAGAGCTGGTGTGAATTCAGGTTCTTGGTTGAGATTGATTTTTCACTAATTCATTATGTCACCTTCGAGTTGGATTCATTGTGTGTCTCTTAAATTGTAACGTGTCTGTTATGCGAAAGGTGACTTTCTCTCACTCAGCTAATTTATTATTAAGTAAATTAAATTTATCAAATGTTAATTGAAATGTAAGGATTACTCTAGAAAATCTATTTTTTAAGTGATTTATGTATATGTGATATGTGACATGCACAATATTAACATATATAACACGATATGGATGCGTTGTATATATGTGATGTTTTTATGTTTTCTCACATTGCAAGTTCGCTGTATATTCAGGAAAATCAATATAGGTTGAAATGATACATACACAGACAACTGTATAGATTTAGGAAATAAAACTTAATTGGACGGGGACCCGGGTTGAAATGATATATACCCAAAAAATAAACAAAATGGGTTGAATGATACATACCCAATTCACTTGACCAGAGGATAGAAAAATATATGCGGACATCATGGTCAATAAAAACTATATTAAAATGTTATGAGTATTTATCGATTTTATTTAATTGATTTTGGATTGTGATTTAAATATTGAGTTAAGATTAATGCTTGAAATAATTTAACTTGAATTCATAAGTTTAAGTAAAATTTGATTTAATGAAACGGTATTTTAAAAATATATATAAGGATTAAAATTTGAAGTTAAGATTTAATTTAACTAAATTTCATATTGTAAATCGACTTTGCATAATGTGAATAAACTAAGATAATAAGTTAATTTTAAAATGGTTTTTAAGTTAATATAAATGATTTCTAGTTTAAAGATTTGCTTTAAAAAGTTTAACTAAATTTATTATGGTGGAAAGATTTTAAATTAATAATCTTAGAAAATTTTAACTTAATGAAGAGTTAAGGGTTATATGTAAATTGGTCAAAATTATGAAAATGAAACAATTTGGTTAAGTTTAGTTAATATATAAGGTTTAGATGGAGAACTTATACAATAGGTTTTGAAATTTAGAAGTATGATTTGAGAGATTTACTTAATAAGTAAACGATGAATGTTGAATTGAATCATATTTTAACAAAATGATCTTAGAATGTAATGTGTAAATCAATATTAACTAATGATTGGAAATTCTATTCTATTTGAAAGCCAATATTCGAAGTTATATCAACAAACCGTAAGTTGAGTTGAATGAGAATTTGGAATTTGAATGAGATATGAATTGAATTATGAAATACAAATCGTTAGTTTGGATTGTAATATATATATATAACTACATGGATTATTCTTACTTATGTTTACTTAAAATAAAATTTTCCTTTACTATTTTTACCTTTACCATTTTATAACTACATGACTTAGCTACCTTATTTATTAGATCTTATAACTATCTTCATAGAACTATTTCAACTAAACTATTTTATATTAAGGATAATTCTTATATATATATATATATTCTATTTAAAGTTAGATATTTTAGTGTGATATTTTAAACATATTTTAATATTAAATTTAAATCTAGGGCCAATTCGAAATAATAAGTCCAAATAGATTTTTAATGAAGATTCCAACTAATAATGGAATCCGTGAGATGGCAACATAAACCTGAATTTGAAATAAAAGGAATATTTTGAAAATATAAATTTTGAAATTCAAACTTGAAACCAATAGTGATGTAACGACCCGCCTTTTTGCCCGATTTTTCGCCGGTAATTAAACCGACTTAAACCGTTCAGAAAGACGTATTGTTATGGGTACATACATACATTGAACAAAATAACAGGACTTTTCATTTGCATTACAAAATATTACATCAGAGTTATCAGGAATATATCAGAGTTACACATATATCTATACAGCGGAAGAAACATATAACTATACTCTCAGCGGAAGAATAAAACACAGCGGAAGCTTCAACTCTATCGTGGACGCCAACTCTGGAAGCGCTATGGATCCTGCTCCAACGATCTATAACTGCAATATGAAACTAATGGCTGCCCATGTGGAAATTAATGGGCACCCAGAGTTTAGGAAGGAACAATAAACTCCAGGTCAGTCGTGGGACTGGTGTGAGAACTCAAAAAAAAACAGTTGTTATTTAGGATTCATTTTAAAGTTGGGGACTTCACCGGATCACGCCGCTAACGCGGAACGGATTTACTCCATGTGAATATCCGTGCATATAAATGCGCAATGTCTTTTGAAAATGAAGCTATCATAAGCTCGTCCCACATCACACAATGCAAGCGCACACCAGATGGGCGAGTTTTATCTTATGACAACCAAATATGCTTTCATACGAAAAATTCTCCTCAATACCATAATATATATAGTGTGGGAAAACATTTCGCAAGTAAATGTATTAATCCTAGACAGCATATACCCCATAATATACGTTGCCATATATATACAATCAAAATCGTATGGCTCGCATATGAAATTTGGGTTTCCAACTTGATGATTCCTGGCACGAAAGATAAATCAGGGATACAAAACGAAGTGTCTCAACGGTTTTTTCGACCATACGCGGACACCGACTACACATCGTCAGGGCAGATCAACGGTTTTCGACCAGACACGGCCCCCCGAACATACCCAACTTCCCCAGGTTCATAAGTGGTTTCCCACTGCTGCACAGCTTCATCATCAATTCATATATAAGTATAAAACCTAACTGCCAGTTTCTCATCAAATCCGGGGTGTGAGGTTTGTCGATGTCACGTCATACACAAAGCTATGCTTCGATAAGCCATTCTTTGATCATCACTAGCGCGTTTCATAACTTGGGTATGCCACATTGACAATTCACGACATATCACTGATTCCAATCAATGCATACCCTCTAAGTTTATATGACTTAGAGACGAGGATAATATATTGCCACAGATCCGATATATATTAACGGAAATCAGTGCTATGTGGTCAATTTCATTGTCAGACACACCATCCATACAAGTCCGTTCTGGGTCTGAATGGAACAACAACCCGAAAATACTGGAATATGTTCAGGTCTCATGCAACTCATACCTCGTATCGAGTGGCCAACCCAACCGAGACATTTATCACGATCCATCTAAACAATTCAAATATTCCCGGTCTTCATTCGTCGTTTGCCAAGTCTTGAATTGCTTCATAACGTCGTATTATCACTTGGAATGGTTTACGAACATATATTCGATCCTGGTCTTTCCAAGTAACAACGTACTTTAAACAGTAGTTATGGTTTACACAGGCTTTTCGATTCAAATCTCCTTCCAAATGATTTTTCAATTCATATATAACTCAAGATTTGAATTATTTAAATTTCATACATCTCATTATCATCTTATCTCTTCTTTGAAATCAAAGATTATACCTTCGCTTAAATTTCTTACCTTTAATTCCCTCAAATCAAGGATTTGATTAAATCCCCAATTACGATATGAATTCCCACCATTCAATCTCATCGGGTTTCAAGAACGATATAATTGAAGATACGATTCACGACAAAACCCAAATCAATCGATATTGAATCATAAATTACATAGAAATTGTATCCACTTATATTCGATATAAATTCTCATAAGTAACGAATATATAAGTGGAATAACGATATAATAATATCTTCCAAATTCCCCAGATAGTATACGTTTATATCATGAGGTTCCATATCAAATATTGTAATGGCGCGTTTTGTAAGATATAATAATTAAGTTATTTAATTATTTAAATAACGAATACATTAAATAAATGATAGTTGAACGTATAATTTATAATATAATTATAATCGAGCTCGAAATGGCGCGGCAGTTCGCTATTTGGCGATTTGAAGTTCAACTGAATGTACAGGATTCGTTTTAAGCCGGATTTCTGTGAAACAAGAAACGTGTGGAGCTGGTGGAGTATATCTTTCTAGTAGAAGAGAAAAATCGGGATTTCGTCGTATAGATTTTGATGTACGTCCAAATCAAATTTCAGAAAAGTCGCTGTGGAATTCCGTTATAATTCGTAACGCTTTATATACGTTATAAAAGGGATTTTCAATATAAATTGAATATCGATTCAACCTGGACTTAGAATATGAAATATATAATTATCCTGGAGCCGTATGATATTCCACTGTGAATATATACGATAATATAAATTTATTTATATTTAATTTAATTTATTTAAATATATTTATATATTTAAATAGGTCTTTCAAAGCGTTAAAAATAGCCACTTTTGCAAACGAAGTCGGAATTCGACGAAACCAGTTTTGTTGGATCCGCAATGTCAAATAGTTGTTAGATTCCAAGTTTCGTGATTTTTAGAGTCAGTGTGTGACCGTACGGATTTTTAGAGTGTAAAACAATCAATATTTTGACAATTAAAAATACGCTGTGTAAGCATACGGAGTCGGAATTCGACGAAACCAGTTTCGTTAGGACCGTAATGTCGAACTCTAGTTACATGTCCAGTTTGGTGATTTTTGGGTATCGTATGTGCTCGTAGGAAATTTTAAAGACATAAGACGAATAGAAAAGCAATAAAATAAACTAAAAACAACCTAATTTGTGTGAACCAAAGCAAAACACACGTCCTCCTTTCTCATCAACAAACGTTACCAACCACATATCAGCATATAAGATCAGCCGAACCCCAAATTCTTCCACACAATAAGAAAAACGCAAGAAAGGAAAATCATTACAAACTCATACAAAATTCCTTAAATCATCATACATGTATATTATGGATCCTAGTAGCCTGCTCTTCACATCCGGGTGCATTTCGTTGAGTGCGATTCCTGTTCGAAGCTCACCAAATTGTTCAGCGTCAGTTCGAAGGGGCTAGGGTTAATCGATTTTGGAAGATCGAAGCACCAATAGTTAAAACAAGGATCGGATGTGAGTTTGTTGTGGAGTTGTGGTCCTGCGCACAAAGTCTGGTGGTCTCCTTTGATAGATGATGTCGCGAGCTACACTGGGAGGCGAGATGAAGGAACTGGGTTCGAACCCTAGGTGATGGTGAGTGGTTGGTAGAGATTTCGATGCTGAATTTGATGATGGTGGTTACGGAGGGAACGGTGGCCGGACGAGGGGTTTTGGAGCGGTCAAACGAGAGGTCAACGAGGTGTTTTTGCCTAAAGCTTGCGAAGTGGATTTGGGGGAGAAGTGAGAAGGACGGGTTTTTGTTTAGGCGGGTATGGGCTGAAGAAGAAAAAAAAAGTGAGGCCCAATAAATTTAAATATCCATGTTTATATATTTATATAATTTTCAATTTTCATGTACTGACTTCGAAATACCGTAACTTGGCCATACGAAGACGAAACTCAGCGAAACAAGATCCGTCAGGCTCATATGGAGGGCGCCTACCCAATGGGACTGACCGCGAGCCAATCCGAGCTCGTTACAATTTACGGCGAAATAATTGTTTGATTCAAATCAAATAACGGTTTATCGTTCTTTAACGATGAACTGCAAATGTGAGTAAAACTCACCAACTCTGAACAGTTATATTTTTATATTGTATTCTTAGAACTGTTAATCATCTGTTGATTGCTGTGTGTTGGTTGATTGATTGAAATGCTAGTCAGTTAGTGGAAATTTTATATATATATATATATATAAACCGTTAAATATTTATATATCGATTCTGCTATCAGAATAATTTATATTGAACTGAAAGTGATGATAATCATATTGTGTAACATCTGTGGATGCAGGGAGACAGGTTGGAGGAATCCAACTGGATTCCTCAACAGTTATTTTTACTGTGATTTATGTATTGTGATATATAAATGTGATATATATAATCTGTTGTGATTACATGTGATTGGATGATATTTATCGTTGTTAGATGATGTGTTAAAAACCATAAGTTAACCAAAGCAAGTTAGTCGAGTTAAACAAAGAAGTTGGTTAAGTTAACCAAAGCAAAGTTAGTCGAGGTAAACAAAGTAATTGGTTAAGTAAATCAAAGCAAGTTAGTTAAGTTAAACTAAGTGGTTAATCAAAGTAAATTTGTTAAGTTAAAGTGATTAATCGATGTGAATTAGTTAAACTAAAGGATTAATCGATGTGAATTAGTTAAGTTAAACTAAAGGATTAATCGATGTGAATTAGTTAAGTTAAACTAAGTGGTTAATCGAAGTGAATTAGTTAAGTTAACTAAGTGGTTAATCGAAGTAAATTAGTTGAGTTAAACTAAGTGAATCGGTTAGAGTTAATCAACGTGAATTAGCTAAGTTAAACTAAGTGGATTTGTTCAGTTAATCAAGATGAGTTAACTCAGTTAGGTTAAAACCAGTAGAGTTAACTAGTTGAGTTAACCAGTTAGAGTTAATCAGTTAGGTTAAACCAGTTAGAGTTAACCAGTTAGGTTTAACCAGTTAGAGTTGACTAGGTAAAGTTGACCAGTTAGAGTTGACTAGTTAAAGTTGACCAGTTAGAGTTGATCAGTTAGAAGTTGACCAGTTAGAGTTGACCAGTTAGAATTGACCAGTTAGAATTGACCAGTTAGAGTTGATCAGTTAGAGTTATCCGAAGTAGAATTATCGAGTATAGTGTATTCGAGAGAAGAGTTATCGAATATAGTTTATTCGAGTGGAGAAATCAAATGTTATTCATTGAGAAGGATAATCGAATATAGATTATTCGAGTAGAGAAATCAAATGTTATTTATTTGAGAAGAGTAATCGAATATAGTTTATTCGAGTGGAGAAATCAAATGTTATTTATTTGAGAAGAGTTATCGAATATTATTTATTCAAAGAGTAGTTATCGAATATGAGTTATTCGAAGTTAGTTAATCCAAAGGAGTTATTCGAAGTTAGCTAATCCAAAGGAGTTATTCGAAGTTAGCTAATACAAAGGAGATATTCGAAGTTAGTTAATCCAACGGAGTTAGTCGAAGAGTTAATCGAATATAGTTATTCGAAAGAAAGAGTTAATCGAATATAGTTATTCGAAAGAAAGTGTTAATCGAATATAGTTATTCGAGTAAAGTTAAAAGAGTTAATCAAATATAATTTATTCGAATAGAGTTAGAGAAGTTAATCGAATATAGTTCATTCGAATAGTGTTGGAGGAGATATCGAATACAGTTTATTCGATAGGATAGAAGTGAATATAATTCATCAATTAAGTTATTCGAATTAGTTATTCGAATAGAGTTAAACACGTAGGAGTAAATTGAATATCAGTTATTCAATTTGAGTTAATCGAATTTAGTTATTCGAGAAGAGTTAAATCGAATTTAGTTATTCGAAAGGAGTTAATCAATTTGAGTTAAGTTAATCGATTTGAATTAAGTTGAATCGAAATGGAGTAAATCGATTAGAATCAGGTTAATCGAGTTAGAGTAAATCGAATATTGGTTATTCGAAGGTAAGTTATTCGAATTAGTTATTCGAAGGAGTTAATCAAATGAGTTGATCCAAAGGAGTTAGTCGAATATTATTTATTCGAATAGAGTTAAAGGAGTTAACGATTTTAGTTTGATCGAAAGGAGTTATCGATTAGTAAATCGGAAGGAGATTTTCGAATATAGCATATTCGAAAGAAAGAGATCGAATATTGTTTATTCGAAAGAGAGAGATTTCGAATATGAGTTATTCGAAGAGAGATAATCGAATATAGGTTATTTGAAGAAGAGTTAACCAAATAGAGATTACTCGAAAGAGAGTTATACGTCGAATTCGATTATAGCAAATTCGGGAAAGTACTATTTACTTTCCAGGGTTGAAATCAAGATTTAGTTATTGATTTAGAAATTAGGTGTCTGTTAAATTATTCGAGTTAGGAGATAAAGTTATAATTAAGATTAGATATTGCAGAAGTAGGAATTATAACGTTATAGTTAAAATCAAACGCTGTCATATAAGAAGTGGATTCGTAACCTGAATCCGGGAATTTGCGTAAACAGATGATTGGAAAAAGTGAGTGACGAACTTCATCTATTTCACAGTAAAGGACGTTGTTCAATTAAGGTCTGAGAGGTAATTATACCCCAACTTGATTGACTTCAGAATTGACAAAGGAATAGTTGTGGTTCGATCTAAAAGGTTGATTAGGAATAAAGCTAAGGAATAAGCGATAAATGGATTAAGCGAAACGATGTTTTATACAACGTTCATTGGAAATCCGTAAATGAGTTTTGGAAACGTTTTCCAAATATAGTCAGATATGTTTTCTAAACATAGAAAATGAAATGTTTTCATGATAAGAATTTAAGAAATAGAGTTAAGCAAATTCAGAAACTGACTGGAGAGGGTAAGTTGAACGGTTTTCTAAGTGACGATCTGATGTTGGTTTCGACCTTCCGTATTGATACTTAGAGAATTGTTCTCATACTAGTTACAGTTAGGGACTGATAGTTGCGAAATAATAGTGATGTGAAAATAAGCTATGGAAATGTTTTCCAATGATTAATAACATATATTTTCTAAATATATGAAATAAGGAAATATGAACATATGATGATTGATCGATCGAATTTTCATTTGGAAATAAGATCGTTGTTTGTACACCAACATGTTTTAATTTGATAGTTGAATCACAGACTATCAAAGCTTTTACCATTTTAACGTTGTTAATATGGAGAGACCGGTTGGATTATTATCCAAAGAACCACTCTGTATTGGCATAAGCGTTGCGAGCAATATCTGCCAAAGATAAATTGAAGACGGAGTAAAGTGCAAGGGCTGTTGTATAAGTCTTAGATAACAGTGACTAAGATGGATATACTGAATAGTGCCCTCGGTTTGTCCAGTCCCAGGACAACGTATATGGAAGAAGGTCTGACAGAGTATATCCAATGGATCGCGTAAGTTGATCTGTGCAAACGTATTCACGTTTGGTGGCGGAGGAATTCATTTCTCTTAGCTATATACCCGGGTTATTTTTGGATAAGTCAATTTGTGATTTGGCGGGTATGACGATGTGGCATTCAAAGTGAATGGTGATCAGATGTTCTGAAGATAGACGTAGCTTCTAGCTTCACACCAGGAAGTAACAAAAGTTGGGCTAGGCAGCATGGCTAGTTGGGTCATTCCCAAGCAGGGTGTATTGTCACCGATCTAGGGAATATCCATATTTATACTTCTTTTTGATTCTGTATCTTCGGATGACGGTTTGATGGCCTATAACCGTGGTGGCAATATATTCGCGACACTCAAGCTAAATGAGTGAGCGGTCATGTGTGGCCGGGTTGCAAGACGTTCTTGTTGAACCCTGAGTGTATCACCTCTAGAGTACACTATTCAGAAGGTGCTCCCATACCTTGTCTGTTGGAATCCATTCTCCAATAAGAGCCCTGCGGTTTATGATTTTATACTATGTATGTAGAACGTGAGATGCAAGCGTTTCTGCTAGATTGATATCTATTTGTACTTAGACATTATTATAATATCACAATGATATTGCTTGTCAAAGTTGTTCAGATACTCATAAGGGAAAAACCCGTTCCGTATTCACGGTGTGGTCTTATGAGATATCCTATACCTGTTTAAAACTATTTTACTCATACCAGTCCCATGACTGACCCGGAGTTTACTTTGTTGTTTTCCCTAAACTCTTGGGTGCCTAAATTTGTACGGGCAGTCAAGTAGTCGGGATTTACAGATATGCTTGGAGAGCTGGGAGCAGGAGGCTGCAAGATTTTATAGCTATAGTTATTTCCGCTGTGTTGTAAGTGTTGTACTCTGATAAGTGCTATTGTATATATATAACTGTTTACTTCAAAGTTATGTTATATATTATATGTTATTCATTCCGCTGTGAGATTCGTGTTACTCTGATGATTCTGATGTTCTTCTTCTTCTTCTATTCTATTAGTTCTATCTTTTCTTTCTCACCTTCTAAATTCTTTCACTAACGTCTCGGAATTTCCGACTCTCGAGGAGTCGGAAATTTCCAGCCGTTACAGTTGGTATCAGAGCTTAAGTTAAGAATTACTTGGCTCTGTGGCGTGACTCGGTAGAGATAGGGTTAGTAATACCCTAGATTGAGTTTGAGTGTATATATACGAGTGCGTATTTGTTATTTAATATAAAGTGATTTTATATTGTGGAGACTCATTGGTTGAATAGTTTGTGAATTCTGGTCGATCAGTTTGATCCACTGTATCGATAGGGGTTACTAAACACTCGAATACGATGGACTGACACGGTATGTTTTGAAAGGAGGGTAAAAGAAATAATTTTACCCGAATATATTTTGATATAATATATTGGTAGTGTTGGTTGTTATTATAATCGAGTAAGATTATAACATGTGAAATGGTTATATATAACTAATCAGAATTCATATAAGTAAAGTATATGAAATAAGATGAATTAAATATGAATTTAAATCAGATTTGGAATTAAAATAAGGAAATTTTAAGTTCCTGGGAGATTTTGAAATGTTTTCAAAATGGAAGTATTTAGTAATGGTTTTGAAAATGATATAGTATTGAAATCACTTGGGTCGCTGGAAAAATATTTTCGATGATGACTGCGCAGTATCATCGGTGTGATTTTCGAGTTCTAAGTGGTGGATTACTACCAAAGATTTTATTTTGAATTGTTTTGAGGAAACAAGTGGTTTAGAAAATTCAAAGGATTTGAATTGGCAGTATGATTTCAAATTGATTTGAAAGAAATCCAGGAACTTAAGTTCTGGAATTAAAATTTAACTAATGAAGTTAAATGGATTAAGATGGAAAAAGTGAATAAATAAATTTGAATTTAACTTGAACTAAGTTAAAAGAAAATGGATTGGATTATAGAATAATCTGAAATGGGATTAAGTCGATAACTTAAGAGTTGAAATTTGATATTATAGTTTGAATGGAATTCGACTTAAGTATAAGCGAATGATTTAGTTGAGAACCAACTGACAGGAGTTTGATTGGAATGACATTTATATATGATGAGTTGAGTAACAGATGAAAAGGGATATAATGATATGCCCGACAAAAAGGTACAAGTTTATTTTATATATGAGTTTGGATTTTTGAGCCGAATTGGCAAGCCGCTTGGCTGTTTCATTTTCTTTTGGGTTGAAGAAAGCCTAGAGAGGCGAGGGGTGGTTTGTCATATTGACCAATACAAAGGAGGTTATGGCGAAATTTTTCGAAAATTCCAGGCGTTAGAACATTCTCATGATTTATGGAAATTCAGTTAGCCAGAATGAATTAATAATTTAATTGAAAATTTAATGGTTCAGTTGAAACTGGAGTTGAGAAGTAAACTAAAAGATATTTGAATCTAGTTAGTAAAGTTGGTAGCATTCTCCTAGCTTAGCAATTTCGAGGACGAAATTATTTTAAGGGGGGAAGTCTGTAATGGCGCGTTTTGTAAGATATAATAATTAAGTTATTTAATTATTTAAATAACGAATACATTAAATAAACGATAGTTGAACGTATAATTTATAATATAATTATAATCGAGCTCGAAATGGCGCGGCAGTTCGCTATTTGGCGATTTGAAGTTCAACTGAATGTACAGGATTCGTTTTAAGCCGGATTTCTGTGAAACAAGAAACGTGTGGAGCTGGTGGAGTATATCTTTCTAGTAGAAGAGAAAAATCGGGATTTCGTCGTATAGATTTTGATGTACGTCCAAATCAAATTTCAGAAAAGTCGCTGTGGAATTCCGTTATAATTCGTAACGCTTTATATACGTTATAAAAGGGATTTTCAATATAAATTGAATATCGATTCAACCTGGACTTAGAATATGAAATATATAATTATCCTGGAGCCGTATGATATTCCACTGTGAATATATACGATAATATAAATTTATTTATATTTAATTTAATTTATTTAAATATATTTATATATTTAAATAGGTCTTTTAAAGCGTTAAAAATAGCCACTTTTGCAAACGAAGTCGGAATTCGACGAAACCAGTTTTGTTGGATCCGCAATGTCAAATAGTTGTTAGATTCCAAGTTTCGTGATTTTTAGAGTCAGTGTGTGACCGTACGGATTTTTAGAGTGTAAAACAGTCAATATTTTGACAATTAAAAATACGCTGTGTAAGCATACGGAGTCGGAATTCGACGAAACCAGTTTCGTTGGGACCGTAATGTCGAACTCTAGTTACATGTCCAGTTTGGTGATTTTTGGGTATCGTATGTGCTCGTAGGAAATTTTAAAGACATAAGACGAATAGAAAAGCAATAAAATAAACTAAAAACAACCTAATTTGTGTGAACCAAAGCAAAACACACGTCCTCCTTTCTCATCAACAAACGTTACCAACCACATATCAGCATATAAGATCAGCCGAACCCCAAATTCTTCCACACAATAAGAAAAACGCAAGAAAGGAAAATCATTACAAACTCATACAAAATTCCTTAAATCATCATACATGTATATTATGGATCCTGGTAGCCTGCTCTTCACATCCGGGTGCATTTCGTTGAGTGCGATTCCTGTTCGAAGCTCACCAAATTGTTCAGCGTCAGTTCGAAGGGGCTAGGGTTAATCGATTTTGGAAGATCGAAGCACCAATAGTTAAAACAAGGATCGGATGTGAGTTTGTTGTGGAGTTGTGGTCCTGCGCACAAAGTCTGGTGGTCTCCTTTGATAGATGATGTCGCGAGCTACACTGGGAGGCGAGATGAAGGAACTGGGTTCGAACCCTAGGTGATGGTGAGTGGTTGGTAGAGATTTCGATGCTGAATTTGATGATGGTGGTTACGGAGGGAACGGTGGCCGGACGAGGGGTTTTGGAGCGGTCAAACGAGAGGTCAACGAGGTGTTTTTGCCTGAAGCTTGCGAAGTGGATTTGGGGGAGAAGTGAGAAGGACGGGTTTTTGTTTAGGCGGGTATGGGCTGAAGAAGAAAAAAAAAGTGAGGCCCAATAAATTTAAATATCCATGTTTATATATTTATATAATTTTCAATTTTCATGTACTGACTTCGAAATACCGTAACTTGGCCATACGAAGACGAAACTCAGCGAAACAAGATCCGTCAGGCTCATATGGAGGGCGCCTACCCAATGGGACTGACCGCGAGCCAATCCGAGCTCGTTACAATTTACGGCGAAATAATTGTTTGATTCAAATCAAATAACGGTTTATCGTTCTTTAACGATGAACTGCAAATGTGAGTAAAACTCACCAACTCTGAACAGTTATATTTTTATATTGTATTCTTAGAACTGTTAATCATCTGTTGATTGCTGTGTGTTGGTTGATTGATTGAAATGCTAGTCAGTTAGTGGAAATTTTATATATATATATATATATATATATATATATATAAAAACCGTTAAATATTTATATATCGATTCTGCTATCAGAATAATTTATATTGAACTGAAAGTGATGATAATCATATTGTGTAACATCTGTGGATGCAGGGAGACAGGTTGGAGGAATCCAACTGGATTCCTCAACAGTTATTTTTACTGTGATTTATGTATTGTGATATATAAATGTGATATATATAATCTGTTGTGATTACATGTGATTGGATGATATTTATCGTTGTTAGATGATGTGTTAAAAACCATAAGTTAACCAAAGCAAGTTAGTCGAGTTAAACAAAGAAGTTGGTTAAGTTAACCAAAGCAAAGTTAGTCGAGGTAAACAAAGTAATTGGTTAAGTAAATCAAAGCAAGTTAGTTAAGTTAAACTAAGTGGTTAATCAAAGTAAATTTGTTAAGTTAAAGTGATTAATCGATGTGAATTAGTTAAACTAAAGGATTAATCGATGTGAATTAGTTAAGTTAAACTAAAGGATTAATCGATGTGAATTATTTAAGTTAAACTAAGTGGTTAATCGAAGTGAATTAGTTAAGTTAACTAAGTGGTTAATCGAAGTAAATTAGTTGAGTTAAACTAAGTGAATCGGTTAGAGTTAATCAACGTGAATTAGCTAAGTTAAACTAAGTGGATTTGTTCAGTTAATCAAGATGAGTTAACTCAGTTAGGTTAAAACCAGTAGAGTTAACTAGTTGAGTTAACCAGTTAGAGTTAATCAGTTAGGTTAAACCAGTTAGAGTTAACCAGTTAGGTTTAACCAGTTAGAGTTGACTAGGTAAAGTTGACCAGTTAGAGTTGACTAGTTAAAGTTGACCAGTTAGAGTTGACCAGTTAGAAGTTGACCAGTTAGAGTTGACCAGTTAGAATTGACCAGTTAGAATTGACCAGTTAGAGTTGATCAGTTAGAGTTATCCGAAGTAGAATTATCGAGTATAGTGTATTCGAGAGAAGAGTTATCGAATATAGTTTATTCGAGTGGAGAAATCAAATGTTATTCATTGAGAAGGATAATCGAATATAGATTATTCGAGTAGAGAAATCAAATGTTATTTATTTGAGAAGAGTAATCGAATATAGTTTATTCGAGTGGAGAAATCAAATGTTATTTATTTGAGAAGAGTTATCGAATATTATTTATTCAAAGAGTAGTTATCGAATATGAGTTATTCGAAGTTAGTTAATCCAAAGGAGTTATTCGAAGTTAGCTAATCCAAAGGAGTTATTCGAAGTTAGCTAATCCAAAGGAGATATTCGAAGTTAGTTAATCCAACGGAGTTAGTCGAAGAGTTAATCGAATATAGTTATTCGAAAGAAAGAGTTAATCGAATATAGTTATTCGAAAGAAAGTGTTAATCGAATATAGTTATTCGAGTAAAGTTAAAAGAGTTAATCACATATAATTTATTCGAATAGAGTTAGAGAAGTTAATCGAATATAGTTCATTCGAATAGTGTTGGAGGAGATATCGAATACAGTTTATTCGATAGGATAGAAGTGAATATAATTCATCAATTAAGTTATTCGAATTAGTTATTCGAATAGAGTTAAACACGTAGGAGTAAATTGAATATCAGTTATTCAATTTGAGTTAATCGAATTTAGTTATTCGAGAAGAGTTAAATCGAATTTAGTTATTCGAAAGGAGTTAATCAATTTGAGTTAAGTTAATCGATTTGAATTAAGTTGAATCGAAATGGAGTAAATCGATTAGAATCAGGTTAATCGAGTTAGAGTAAATCGAATATTGGTTATTCGAAGGTAAGTTATTCGAATTAGTTATTCGAAGGAGTTAATCAAATGAGTTGATCCAAAGGAGTTAGTCGAATATTATTTATTCGAATAGAGTTAAAGGAGTTAACGATTTTAGTTTGATCGAAAGGAGTTATCGATTAGTAAATCGGAAGGGGATTTTCGAATATAGCATATTCGAAAGAAAGAGATCGAATATTGTTTATTCGAAAGAGAGAGATTTCGAATATGAGTTATTCGAAGAGAGATAATTGAATATAGGTTATTTGAAGAAGAGTTAACCAAATAGAGATTACTCGAAAGAGAGTTATACGTCGAATTCGATTATAGCAAATTCGGGAAAGTACTATTTACTTTCCAGGGTTGAAATCAAGATTTAGTTATTCATTTAGAAATTAGGTGTCTGTTAAATTATTCGAGTTAGGAGATAAAGTTATAATTAAGATTAGATATTGCAGAAGTAGGAATTATAACGTTATAGTTAAAATCAAACGCTGTCATATAAGAAGTGGATTCGTAACCTGAATCCGGGAATTTGCGTAAACAGATGATTGGAAAAAGTGAGTGACGAACTTCATCTATTTCACAGTAAAGGACGTTGTTCAATTAAGGTCTGAGAGGTGATTATACCCCAACTTGATTGACTTCAGAATTGACAAAGGAATAGTTGTGGTTCGATCTAAAAGGTTGATTAGGAATAAAGCTAAGGAATAAGCGATAAATGGATTAAGCGAAACGATGTTTTATACAACGTTCATTGGAAATCCGTAAATGAGTTTTGGAAACGTTTTCCAAATATAGTCAGATATGTTTTCTAAACATAGAAAATGAAATGTTTTCATGATAAGAATTTAAGAAATAGAGTTAAGCAAATTCAGAAACTGACTGGAGAGGGTAAGTTGAACGGTTTTCTAAGTGACGATCTGATGTTGGTTTCGACCTTCCGTATTGATACTTAGAGAATTGTTCTCATACTAGTTACAGTTAGGGACTGATAGTTGCGAAATAATAGTGATGTGAAAATAAGCTATGGAAATGTTTTCCAATGATTAATAACATATATTTTCTAAATATATGAAATAAGGAAATATGAACATATGATGATTGATCGATCGAATTTTCATTTGGAAATAAGATCGTTGTTTGTACACCGACATGTTTTAATTTGATAGTTGAATCACAGACTATCAAAGCTTTTACCATTTTAACGTTGTTAATATGGAGAGACCGGTTGGATTATTATCCAAAGAACCACTCTGTATTGGCATAAGCGTTGCGAGCAATATCTGCCAAAGATAAATTGAAGACGGAGTAAAGTGCAAGGGCTGTTGTATAAGTCTTAGATAACAGTGACTAAGATGGATATACTGAATAGTGCCTTCGGTTTGTCCAGTCCCAGGACAACGTATATGGAAGAAGGTCTGACAGAGTATATCCAATGGATCGCGTAAGTTGATCTGTGCAAACGTATTCACGTTTGGTGGCGGAGGAATTCGTTTCTCTTAGCTATATACCCGGGTTATTTTTGGATAAGTCAATTTGTGATTTGGCGGGTATGACGATGTGGCATTCAAAGTGAATGGTGATCAGATGTTCTGAAGATAGACGTAGCTTCTAGCTTCACACCAGGAAGTAACAAAAGTTGGGCTAGGCAGCATGGCTAGTTGGGTTATTCCCAAGCAGGGTGTATTGTCACCGATCTAGGGAATATCCATATTTATACTTCTTTTTGATTCTGTATCTTCGGATGACGGTTTGATGGCCTATAACCGTGGTGGCAATATATTCGCGACACTCAAGCTAAATGAGTGAGCGGTCATGTGTGGCCGGGTTGCAAGACGTTCTTGATGAACCCTGAGTGTATCACCTCTAGAGTACACTATTCAGAAGGTGCTCCCATACCTTGTCTGTTGGAATCCATTCTCCAATAAGAGCCCTGCGGTTTATGATTTTATACTATGTATGTAGAACGTGAGATGCAAGCGTTTCTGCTAGATTGATATCTATTTGTACTTAGACATTATTATAATATCACAATGATATTGCTTGTCAAAGTTGTTCAGATACTCATAAGGGAAAAACCCGTTCCGTATTCACGGTGTGGTCTTATGAGATATCCTATACCTGTTTAAAACTATTTTACTCATACCAGTCCCATGACTGACCCGGAGTTTACTTTGTTGTTTTCCCTAAACTCTTGGGTGCCTAAATTTGTACGGGCAGTCAAGTAGTCGGGATTTACAGATATGCTTGGAGAGCTGGGAGCAGGAGGCTGCAAGATTTTATAGCTATAGTTATTTCCGCTGTGTTGTAAGTGTTGTACTCTGATAAGTGCTATTGTATATATATAACTGTTTACTTCAAAGTTATGTTATATATTATATGTTATTCATTCCGCTGTGAGATTCGTGTTACTCTGATGATTCTGATGTTCTTCTTCTTCTTCTATTCTATTAGTTCTATCTTTTCTTTCTCACCTTCTAAATTCTTTCACTAACGTCTCGGAATTTCCGACTCTCGAGGAGTCGGAAATTTCCAGCCGTTACAAATATCGAAGATTATTTCTATCTAACTTATTTCAATCAGGTGGAGAAACCCCATATCTTAATTAAAAGATTTATTCAACTCTTTGACATTTGATCTGGATAGAGATACCATCAACTTATCTTCAATATAAATTACCGTATCCAACTCATATCATAAGCGGAATAACGGTGAGTTACCTTTTAAATTCCATAAAATAATAAGTGTCATCACCTACTGAATTAATATCGAACATCCGAAGATTTATCTCCAACTATATCCAAATTTTAAAATTGGAAAACCCATTTCAATCCCATATAAATATTTCCAATACTATAATAGTCTTCGAAATCCTTCTTATAATCAAATAATAGTTCACGCTTATAAATTTCAAACTAATAACAACATTCGGAATTGTTACCAAAAGTACTGCTGTAAAATGACCATTTGAAAAATTTATATCGATATTCATAACTGTCGTATCGTAGTGCATTCTATTCACTCTATATAACAATCCAAATATAAATCGTTAAATCTTTCACAATTGGATTTATACTTTCATTTTTATTTCAAAACATCGCTATCTCGAAACCACTATTCAGTCTTCATATCTAATTAAATTGAATACTCAAGTGAATATATTCCCAAATCCTCAACTCATATAACTGTTAAAAATCATGTTAAATACATGATTCAAATCTTATTCCAAACCGTCTCATATTATACGAATATCGTTTATTCAGTTTAACAGTTCAAACTAGATTTCCAATTATGATTTAATATATTTTTTTTCCAAATTTGTTCAATCATTTCAAAATTTACATGGATAATCGTTATAAATGATAAGATCAACTACTTATATAAAATAGATGTTTGAATGTCTAACTCAAATCACATTTCGAAGTAAATTTCGATTCAAAGGTTAATAACTTATAAATAGTTGAAATTATTTTCTAGCAGTCTTCATTTTATTTTCAAATAGTTTTGATATCGAATTTCAAACTTAATTTTTAATATTATCAAATAATTAAATAATAAAATCATATATATATATATATATATGAAGGAGATTTAGAACCGATCACCCATAATTTCCACAACCACGGTGTGTGTTGTAATATCATGTAATGCAGTCAAATTTATCCAAATGAACAATATGATCAGATGGATACGAATTCATTCATCACAACAAACATTTTAACTGTGCACGAGCGTTACGGTTAATAACGCTTATCAATGTTCAGTGTGTTGTCTGACTACATGCACACCCATTCAAACAATAACATCCATCACACACAATTAACATTGACTAATTATAATTAATCTCAGCCAATTATAATTAACTAATTTAAATAAATAAATTAAATTAGAAGTTCTCACCATACTAGCTCCAACATCTTCGTTACCAAGACGAACAGACCAACGGACACTACCACCGCTACTGGTACTGTTCTCGATCCATTTTGATTAGCAGTTGATGATTTTCTGCTAATTTATATATTTTAGAATTAAATAAATAACGATGTTCATTATATATTATCACATATATATAAGGCCATTTATTTTTATTTTATTATAAATTTATACTTAACAGAATTCCCAATACTATATACCACTGCGTTCTCCTTTCTAATATGATTCTAACGCCTTTGACGGCGAGTAAATCCGAGTTAAAACGAATGAAATACGAGCCTTTAAAGTTTAAACTAAATTAGCTAATTGAATTGAATAAAACATACCAAGAAAGTTGGCCCAAAGCTCAAATCTTCCTTTACCAAGCTTGGCCCGCTACTCCTCCTCTTCTTCTCCTTCAACTCCTCGCGTGAAAACTCCT
The DNA here is from genome assembly GCA_030737875.1 of Allium sativum. Lineage (NCBI taxonomy): Eukaryota > Viridiplantae > Streptophyta > Magnoliopsida > Asparagales > Amaryllidaceae > Allium > Allium sativum. Next base: position 718,263,091 of record CM060916.1, on the reverse strand, counting down.
GAACCGGAAAACCATGCACTTGCGTGCACCTACACCGTCCACTCGCTCCACTAAATTCACTTTCGAGATCACCTACCAACATCCCTTTGCCTCCTCATCTGTGCGCACCACACCACGACATCTCCGGCCCCTCTCCATCGGAATTTGATCCTCTCGCCGAACCCAAAAACTGTGCGTGAACCCCTACAGGTTGCGACACATTTTATCACCGATATTCACCAAAATTTGCGCCATCAAAGCTCACTCCGTCCTCATCACAACGCCATTCACCATTTCTACCATCATCGCTCCAATCTCTGATGATCTCCAACCCTAGATTCGAACTTCTCCAATCATCGACACAGAATCACACCATTTTCACATCAAAAAATACTACGTTCTTTGCTGATCGCAAAGGCGCTGACGGCATCGATCCATTCTTCATGGATTGAGAGATTTTATTTTCTGAAGTTTCAACTTGAAATTTCCTTGTTACTGTAAATTGAAGATAACTCTCTCGATTCTTGATGAAATTTTAATCGGTCAGTTTCTAAAAATCACAAATGATGATATGAACAATTTCCGTGCAAATCATATTAGCAAAAACTCAACGGATTGAGGGATTTGGATTTTTGAATGGAGGAAGATGTGGATTTTCATTTATAGTAAATGAACAGAGGACTTCAAGAAGAGGAAAGAAGAATGCCGTGAAGAATTTTCCCTGAAGTGATAAATGGTGAAGTGTGAAGGGAAGATGGGTCTTTGTTCCTCTTTATGATGCAAGGGTAAATTGGGCAATTTATTCAAGGACACTTGGCTACATTTACAAACCCATTTACATGCATGAGGACAACAAATCTTATTAAGAATGATGACCAATGCAAGTTTACCAAAATTGCATATTTATTTATTTATGAAATTGGAAATTTTTGCCATATCCTTACAACACTTAATGTAACCAAATTTCAACACTTATGTATTATCTAAAGTTTATCAAAATGCTTATCACTTATTAATATTTTAAAAATATTTATCTATATAATTTATAAAATATATACATATGTAATTTACCTAAATTTATACTAACAAATGTTTGCAAATAAATACCTATCAAATATGGAAATCTTAAAAATCTTAAATATGTCCTAAGATAACATTTATAAATGTAACCAAATTTATTACCTAAGGTTTATCAAAATATCACAAAATATTTATCTATATTATTCAGCAAATATATATATATACTTTACTAAAATTCATACTAAATGGTTTACAATAAATGCTTAATAAATTTCATAACATCATTACAAATTATCTTACTTATTGATACTCAGATTAAAATCATTCTTATGAAATCTTAAAATAACTCATCCTTTACCAAATTCCTATTTACAAATCAATATTATAAAAATAGAAAATATTATTACTTAACATAAAATCCTATAACTTAAATATAACTTTTTCTTAAAATCATATAAAATAAAACAAAATGCTTAATCAAAATAAAATTTTCATATTCAAACCTTATAAAAATAAATTTATATCCAGAAAAATCAAAAATTACATAATAAAAATCCAAATCAAATTTAGTTAAAATTCTGGGATGTTACATTCACCCCCCCTTAGAAACTTTTCGTCCTCGAAAAGGAAGTCGAGTAAATTTAAACTCCTTTACAAATTTTAAATTCCAATTTATCTCTTAACATATCTGAAATGTAACGGTCACAACCAAAGCTCATATCATTCTCAGGGTACTCTGTCTGATTTTCACTAAAGGTAGAGTCTAAGGAAACTTCTATGATCTAGTGATTACTAGGGTCGTCACGGATCTTGTTTAAAAATCGAATTCTCTGAGTTAGACTCAGAGCTGCTATCTACCATTAAGGGGGAACTAGGATAGATACGGTCTAGTACTTAGAGGTCTACGACTCAAAGAAAATTTTATATTTTGGAAATTATCTTTCTAACTTACTCTTACGGAACCCATGATTTTCTTACCAATTCTGAGTCCAAGTGCTTAAATTAGAATTCAAATCTAAATTCTCAAATAAACCTTTCCCTAATTATTCAATTATCCTACAAAATACCATCTTGTCTAAATTCAGTATTAGCAAAATCTATTGCTCTCAATACAAATTCAAGTTCAATTTAAGAGGTAGCTCAAACCTGGTTTCAAGTCCAAAATGATTCATTTGTCCATGGCTTTATCAGAGCAGGGCAAAAGGAAGAATCCAGAAATAAAGTTGAACAATAAAATTTCAAGCACGACACTTCGGGGTGATAACCAAAATATGACAATGGGTCGAGCAAAACCTAGTGACAAGGGAAGAGATAGAATTATATTTCCGAAGTACTCATTCTATTTCAAATTTTGATTCTAATCGTTTCAGATCCCATATTAACTCATTTATAAGTTAAATTTATACTCATTTGATATTTATATTTTGGTTGTCATATTCACCAAATAAAATAACACCTTTTCTAAATCCACTTTAAAATTCATAAATATATATAACTCTTTTCATTCCTGTTGAATATCAAATCTTGTTCAGAAAGTTTTTCTTACTCAACTGGCCGGAAAATCCCTTAAAACAGTTTTATTTAAAATACCATCACGCTTCCTCTGCGCACTCTGATTATGTGCAAGCTAGTGGTTGATTCAAATATTAATTTTAACAATTTTGGGACTCGCTTCTTCAAATTTAATATTTCAAAGATCCAAATTTCCTACTTCGATGTTTGTTACGATTTAAATTAACCCTTTAAACTCATTCCTAACTTAAGTCAAAATCATTTCTTTAAACAAATTCTTTACTTAAGTCTAAATCATCTACGGATTCCTTAAGGGGTTCTGATAGCTAAGATATTCTTGGATATTCTCATTTACAATTCATGTCAAGGATTTATCCAAATCTATTACTTACATTAACAAATTAATCATCCTTTAAGAAATATAATTTCTTTTCCAATTGCAACTTATTAGATCATATTCAAACATTTGTTATGACTTGTTTAACTTGAAGTATAATTTCTTAATGTATTATCTTATTTTCCCACACTTGCTTCCTACTCAAATAGTGGATTACCTCAAAATCCTTCCGATTATTGAAATAGTTTGAGTTGTATTTATAACATATTAAACTCCCTCTAAATAGTTCCAACATATCGAAATAGTTCAAGTATCCCTCGACGTCTTAATCTAAACCATATAGTCATCCCACTTTCGAAACTCGAAAATAAAAATCTGTGATGTCGCGATCATCAACAGAATTATCCTCAAGCGACTAGAGTGTGACTCTATATCTACCTAGTATATATTGGACTTCGTATATACGTTGATCAGACGTATATTCAAAATCCTTACATATTCGATAGTCCAATTGTGACGTCGAATAAAACACTCGAAATCCTTATTTCCAATTATATTTCAAAATATATTTCAAATAATCATCGTTTTCAAAATGATTTACTTTTTCCAAAATACCTTATATAGGTTTCAAAAATACACTCTCTCGTCATAATATTCCAAAATCTCATTCTAGGGTACTTCTAACACTATCTCTAATGAGATAATATAACTCTGAGGAGTACTATTCTTTTGTCCAAATATGTACGTACCCTATAGCTTTGTGTAACCTCGCTCAGATACCAACTGTAATGACCCACCTTTTTGCCCGATTTTTCGCCGGTAATTAAACCGACTTAAACCGTTCAGAAAGACAAATTGTTATGGGTACTGTAACAACCCGTATTTTTGAATAACATGTTATAACATAAATGGAGGCAGAATTAAACTGTAAAATCTGAATCAAGGGAAACGGGCTGTGCCATTGCGTTCGTCTCATAAAAATACGCGAAATAGAGTCCGAGTTTTCGAAAATTGGAGTCCGCATGACCAAGATATGGCCTCGCGAAGTTTCACGAAAAATTCACAAATTAAAGTATATTTAATTAAGTGAAATGGGTTGCGCAGAGAAATATATATATATTGATATATATATATATATATATATATATAATTGAAAATTAAATAAATAAATATGCAAAAATGTTCAAAACAGCGAATTGGGAGAGGGGAATAACCGAACCGGCCGATTTTTGAGGTCGACCCGAGCTCGCTGGGTCGACTAGGGGTTAATCCAGGGTGTTTGGCTGTCAACCCATGGGCCGATTCGCTCAAATGCAGATTTTGCATTTGAATGGTTCTCATGGTTCAACTTTAATCTAAAGGCCCTAGATGGTTCCTACACTTGACTTCTTCCCCAAGACATGCTTTGATGGCTTGGATTGAATCTAGGGTTAATCCTATGGCTAGTACTATCCTAAAACTCTATAAAAAGACCCCTAAACCTAGCCTAAATCACCATTATTCAATCCTACAACTAAACTATGCCAAATTTGTTCCTCTCATGGCCTCCACTCTCATGCTAAAATTTCTAAGTTAATTTCTATGAGAGATTTTGAGTTCATACAAGTGTTTTCAAACTTGTATGAGTGTTCTTAGCTTGCATTCAAGTCAAGTTGCAACATTTCTATTTCAAAGCAAGGGTTTTTATTGAATTGGCTCAAGGGTTTTCATTTGGGGCTTGCATATTTGGGTTTTTGGTGCTTGCATAAGGGCTTCGTCTCAATCTTTATAATAAATATTTATTTGTGTCTTCATAGCATTCTAAGCCCTTTTCTACTTTCTTTCTTTGAACTCTAAAGTTAAATGAATGATGCAAGTTTGGGGTTGATCATTATATGCAAGTTTGGTTGATCATTATATGCAAGTTTGGTTGGTCATTATATGCAAGTTTGGTTGATCATTATATGCAAGTTTGGTTGATCATTATATGCAAGTTTGGTTGGTCATTATATGCAAGTTTGGTTGATCATTATATGCAAGTTTGGTTGATCATTATATGCAAGTTTGGTTGGTCATTATATGCAAGTTTGGTTGGTCATTATATGCAAGTTTGGTTGATCATTATATGCAAGTTTGGATGATCATTATGCAAGTTGGTTTAATCATTATGTATGACACATGTTGCTATGTTATGCAAGTTTGGGTTGATCATGTTATCATGTTATGCAAGTTAAACTTGAGGTTTTGAGCATAAAGCTCCAAGCTTTATATTAAAGGTTGCATTTTGGCAACATGAAAGTTATCATATCCCTTATGATAACTTGCATGTGAGGCAAAATGCGAACTTCTAGCAAATTCTACATGTCATTTATCACCATGTATCACTCATATGCTAAGTTTGGTTTTATGCATGCTTTTGAAGCCTAATAATGCAATATGCAAGTATATGAACATATGTACATTTCATATGCCACCATGTTAAACTTGTGGCTTCAACACCTTTATGTCATGGTTATGCCAAGTTCCCTATTTTATCCTTTATGCGTTGTTGCGATTATGTAAACGATGGGATTACGTTGGGGTTGGGTAACATAATGACATGAACATGATTTTTGTAACATGACGTGATATGTTAACTTGTAATTATGTTTTGGAAACATAATGGACATGACAATCAGAAAATATGAGTGTGGCCAACTCGAGGTTGGGTTGAGTTTGTAGCATAAATCTACCCGGACCCGCCCGGCTTAACTAGTGGCTACAAACAATAGGACCCAATGTGAGAAGTTGGTCATGTTGTGCTCGAACCCGAGGTTAGACCTAGTTGTGGTGTAAAGCTACCCGGACCCGCCCGGCTTAACTAGTAACCACAACAAAGTCTATTGTGAGAGGTTAAAGTGCATTAAGTTAATTAATGCCTCCTGATTAGGGTTAAGTCATGGTCCACTTAATACTTAACCAATTTGGGCTTGATGGGTTAATCGAGGTTAAGTCAGGAGCCTTGGGTACTCTTAACCGATTTAATCCACGTTTGAATCGGGTTAACCACATTTAACCCGTTAAGAAACCCTAGTTGCGTGGTCCTTTTCAGCAGTAACCTTCTAGGTAGTATCATAAGACCCTAGGACTAGGCTAGGGTGGGGCACGATTACTGGTTTGATTGTAAGAGACCAAAAGAGACGGTTGAATGATGCCCCGGTTGTTCAGGCGGACCATGGTCGTGCACATCAAGTCCGTAGTTGAACACGGGCAACGGTAGGTTTGGACTGTGCATCATGGTATGGTGTCAGAGGGTTACACCATAGGGCCTGATACACCCTAGGGTGGACCCTGCACTGTCAACTACATTACATGATTAAGCCGCATGACACCGACACCTGACGAGTTAGGCTTATAGGGAGACGATCGACTAGACCGTGTAGTTGGACCTTGATTTAGGTCACCTCATTATATTGCGCCAAGCTTGGGCCAAGGGATCAATTCTTGTTTTTACTTGACATGTTAGAATTCTAGTACACCCGTGGTGCAAAACTTAACCTTGATTATGCGATGACACCTTTATCTATCTTGTTAGTTAATCACCATGCCAGTATGTTGTTATCCTTATGTTCATCTCAGCTTCTCATGCCAGTTAACTTTACTAGTTCATAGACAGATAGTAGTAGGGCTTACCAGTCTTTTTGACTGACCCGTTTTCTTTCGCCTCTTTTCTTCCGTCCCCCCCCCCCCAAGGTTCTCAAGGTGGGAACATTGGAGCTTAGCTTGGATATTTACAGCTTGCTTACTGGATTTGCTCATGTACGGTTTTGGACATTGAGCTAGCTATGGTTTATCACTTCATTTTGGGGATAGTACTTTATGTATTTCAGTTTTTCATTTTATGCTTTTATCTAGACTTTGTTACTTGGAAAATAATGACTAAGTACTTTATTGTAACTTAACTATGGTTTTGGAAATGCAAGTTTTATCCGCTGCTTACTTATATTTTCTGTCTTGTGATATCTGCATGCATGTTTACCTTGTTTAACGCCCCTCCAAAGCCAGTGAGCTAGCAAGAGTGGCACTGGCGGAGGTGGGGTGTTACATTTGGTATCAGAGCATAAGGTTTACAAGATTTGAGCAAAAGTGTTTTTGAAACTTACCTTTTGAAAAACTATTTTCAAAACCAATTAAGTATTTTCCAAGAAAAGTCTAGTTATTTTAAAAAGGCTATTCCCCAAATGCCATAGCACTATCCTTCGTTTCTTCGTTCTGAATCTATCTTTTTCTTCGTTTTAGTATGGCCGATCGCTTTAACATCCCGGAAGGCGTACAAGTACCCGTCTGGTTCGGGAGATTTATGGAGGCAAGAAACTGGTTAAAGGAAACTGAAGACCTCTTTGCTATCTTTGATGTGGAAGATCGTAGGAAAGTTCTTTTGGCGGTATGGCTATTGAAAGGGGAAGCTGCTTATTGGTGGGTAGTCACCACCACTACTAGAACCATTGAGACTTGGGATGACTTTAGGAGAAGGTTTGGACTAAAGTTTCTATCATCGACAGAAGAGAACCTTCAACTAGAGAGGTTCCTATCACTAAAGCAAGGGGACATGACCATTAGAGAATACGTGGATAAGTTTAATCAACTTGCTCAGTTCGGTCTAGAATGGGTTAACACCGCTCGGAAGAAGGCCCTACGCTTTGCTCTAGGATTAAATGAGCCCTTGCGCGGTTTGTCCATATCTCATATACCCCTGGGGGCGACCTTCGAGAGTTTGGTGAATATGACCCTACTTCAAGAGGAAGATAAGAGTGGCAAGAAGGAGGTCAAGGCAAATGAGTCCCAAGGCAAGAAGGAAGATACCGAGAAAAGAGATAAGAACAACAACAAGGCAAGAAAGACAAGAAAGTGCAACTTCTGTAGGATCACTGGGACATAGCCAAGGATTGCAGGAATAAGAAGAGGAAGTTAGGCAAGTGTTTTCATTGCAGAGAATCTAGACATCTTAGCAAGGATTGTCCCAAGAAGCAAGGACAAGGGCAAGGGCAGAATCAGCGTGCAGGACCTTCTGGAGGGCTAGTGCATACTCTCAACATCGCTCCAGTTCTTGATCGAGGTAGTATTTCTGTAGAAAACCTTGTTTACATTTCTGATTTCCCTGTTCATACCTTGTTTGATTTTGGCGCATCGCATAGTTTTATTTCTGATTTTGTTGAAAGTTTGCACCTAAGTACTAGTCTAGTTGAGATCCCGTTAGTGTTTCAAATCCAATTGGGGGTTCCACCCATCAATCTGTGATTTGTGTGGATTTGAAAATCTCTATCTTGAGCATAGAATTCATGTGTAATGCTTAGGTTCTCGGGTTTATGGGATACGGGTTGATTTGGGTGTGGATTGGTTGTGAACATAGGGTGGTGAGGCTCATGATTCGCCTCGGTAATACCCTAGAGGTCTCGTCATGTTATGTTATCTTGAAACTCTTGACTTGTCCATCGATGATCTGCCATCTGTAAGGGTGGTCCGAGACTATCCTGATGTCTTTGAAGAAGTAAGGGGGCTACCCCCTAAGCGGGAGGTAGATTTCTGCATTTATCTGGTTGATAATGCCGAGCCAGTTACATTGCCCGTTAGGCACATGGCCCCTCGTGAAAGAAGGGAGCTCAATAAGCAAATCAAGGAGTTGCTTGAGAAGAATTTTATTAGGCGAAGCGTTCTGAATGGGTGCTCCAGTGGTATTCGCTACTAAGGCGGATGGTTCGCTTCGTCTATGTGTTGATTATCGAGAGTTGAACAAGCTGATAAAGAAGAATAGGCACCCGTTACCGAGAATTGATGATCTCTTTGACCAGCTTGTAGGTGCTTCTGTTTTCTCTCAGCTCGATCTAGCCACCGGATTCCATCAGCTTAGAGTGGCTGAGGATAGCATTGATAAAACTGCGTTTAGGACTCCAGATGGATTTTTTGAATGGCTTGTCATGCCATTCGGTTTGACTAATGCACCCGCCTACTTCGTAGATTTGTTGAGTAGGGTGTTCAGGGAGTTCCTTAACAAGTTTGTTGTTGTCTTCGTGGATGATATTCTGATCTTCTCAAAGGATGATGAAGAGCATGCTAGGCATCTCAAGGAAGTGATGAATACGCTTAGAGCGCATCAGTTGAAATCCAAGTTCTCCAAATGTCATTTCTGGAGAAGGGAAGTTCGGTTTCTTGGACATATAGTTTCTAAGCAAGGCATAGCGGTGGATCTCGCGAAAGTGGTTGTGGAAGACTCCTAGGAGTGCAAACGAAGTAAGAAGCTTTCTCGGTTTGGCGGGCTACTATAGGAAGTTCATCAGGGACTTCGCTAAGATTTCAGCCCCTCTTACTAAGTTGACGAAGAAGAACTTAGTCTGTGCATGGGACTTGGAGTGTGAGCTTGCTTTTCAAAGGCTCAAGAGAGCCCTTACCTCAGCTCCAGTTTGGCAACGTGGATTGGCACTGTTTTCAAGAGATAGTTTTCTGCGTGGGATACCGTATAGTATGTAAATGAGATCCAAGATTCACTAACGAATCTTGGAAAGCTTGCATGAACCATGAGCACGCAGTTATGTTTAAGCCAAGTATTTTAGGCAAAGAATAAGTGGAAGTGGAACGAGAAGCAACGGTGAAATGAGTTCTAACTCATATTTTGGGAACAAGAATTAAGAACTACGGAATTGCGAAGATAAAAGACGGTCAGGGCACGATGGGATTAAGCACAAGAAAATGCGGCTTAGAAGATTGAAGTCTAGATACGCGCATTTAATCTCTTTCTAAGAGTATATCCTTGATCCCTATTGTTCCGTAGAGCTTACTCGCATGCTACCTTTTAAGTATATCCTCTCAGTCCTAATCTCAATCTTAGTTCTGTTACAAACCCCCTAAGGAGTATGGCTAGCCTATTTGTGGTATATGGTTGGGGTGAAGAAGTTCGCCACCAAACTATTTGGGCTTTATGGGATATGGGTAATAATTGATAGATTTACAAAGAGAGCCCATTTTATTCCGGTGAAAAGCAAGAGGACCGTATCACGGCTAGCATCTGTTTATCTTCAAAAGATAGTGCAGCTGTATGGAGTTCCTTCTAGCATAGTTAGCGATCGTGACCCAATTTTCACTAGCCAGTTCTGGAACAGTTTGCAAGAAGCAATGGGTACGCGATTGAATCTGAGTACAGCCTATCACCCCCGGACGGATGGCCAAACCGAAAGGGTGAATAGAGTGCTAGAAGATCTTTTGAGGTTTTGTGTTCTCGACTTCGGTGGTACTTGGGAAGACCACCTTCTTCTTGTAGAATTTGCTTATAATAATAGCTATCAAGCCAGCATAGGGATGGCACCATTTGAAGCTTTATATGGGAGGCCGTGTAGGTCACCATCTTGTTGGTGGGAGACAACAGATAGACTTATACTTGGGCCCGATATGATACGGGACACATCCGAGAAAGTTGAATTGGTGAGAAGAAGGATGAAAGCGGCCCAAGATAGACAGAAATCCTATGCTGACAAGCGAAGGGCAGATTTGGAATTCGAAGTGGGAGACATGGTTTTCGTGAAGGTTTCTCCTTTGCGTAATGTGGTACGTTTTGGAGCAGTTGGGAAGTTGGCACCAAGGTTCGTAGGACCCTTCCCTATCGTAGAGAGAATTGGAAAGATGGCCTATAAGGTGGAATTGCCCGAAAAGCTAGCCGGAGTGCATAATGTCTTTCATGTCTCGCATCTCCGAAAGTGCCTGCATGAGTCCGCTGAGGTGGTTGAACCAAGTATTCTTGAAGACATGTAGGTAGAGGATGAAGCAACCCTGAGACGAGCTCCGATTCGTATCATGGAAATGAAGACAAAGAAGCTAAGAAGCAAAGAAGTTAAGCTTGTTAAGGCGCAATGGAGTGAAACATAGGGAGACACAACTTGGGAAACCAAGGAGAAGAGGCGCATGCTTTATCCATTTCTCTTGGAGGATACATTTTCAATCTCTTTTCCTAGATTGGTATATCTTCCCTTTGCTATCCATGCTTATCTAGTTTATCTTGTTTCGTAAATCTTGTCATGAGAACCTTAGGTAGAAACCCTTGGTTGAAACATGTATTTGAAACATGTTATGTTTGATGTTTGCAAGTGGTTGCAAGTGTTTGCAAGTGGATACTCGTGGATGCATAATACACGTTAGGCACTAAGATCGGCTCACACACTTTCATACCGCATATGCATGAGTGTTTATGCTTATTCATGGATGAAAACTTGTTATGCTATCACGTGGATGTTGCATATGGATGAATGTTATGTGCACTCATGTAGAGATTATAAATTATGTTAGGAATTTGCATACATATGGACTCATTTCACTAACATATTTTGCATTAAGGGGGTTTACTGAATCAGTAACCTCCAGATTTTCGCATTAGATAAGTACATATACACACAACTTTGCATATAATCATACAGCATTTAGAACCTTTTAAGGACAATGATTTCTTGTGGATGATGTTTTGAGTAGATGGATGGTAGGATACGTTCTTCCTAACTTGGAGATTTCGGGGACGAAATCCTTTAAGGAAGGGAGAATGTAACAACCCGTATTTTTGAATAACATGTTATAACATAAATGGTGGCAGAATTAAACTGTAATGTCTGAATCAAGGGAAACAGGCTGTGCCATTGCGTTCGTCTCGGAAAAATACGCGAAATAGAGTCCGAGTTTTCGAAAATCGGAGTCCGCATGACCAAGATATGGCCTCGCGAAGTTTCACGAAAAATTCACAAATTAAAGTATACTTAATTAAGTGAAACGGGGTGCGCAGAGAAATATATATATTGATATATATATATATATAATTGAAAATTAAATAAATAAATATGCAAAAATGTTCAAAACAGCGAATTGGGAGAGGGGAATAACCGAACCGGTCGATTTTTGAGGTCGACCCGAGCTCGCTCGGTCGACTAGGGGTTAATCCAGGGTGTTTGGCTGTCAACCCGTGGGCCGATTCGCTCAAATACAGATTTTGCATTTGAATGGTTCTCATGGTTCAGCTTTAATCTAAAGGCCCTAGATGGTTCCTACACTTGACTTCTTCCCCAAGACATGCTTTGATGGCTTGGATTGAATCTAGGGTTAATCCTATGGCTAATACTATCCTAAAACTCTATAAAAAGACCCCTAAACATAGCCTAAATCACCATTATTCAATCCTACAACTAAACTATGCCAAATTTGTTCCTCTCATGGCCTCCACTCTCATGCTAAAATTTCTAAGTTAATTTCTATGAGAGATTTTGAGTTCATACAAGTGTTTTCAAACTTGTATGAGTGTTCTTAGCTTGCATTCAAGTCAAGTTGCAACATTTCTATTTCAAAGCAAGGGTTTTTATTGAATTGGCTCAAGGGTTTACTTTTGGAGCTTGCATATTTGGGTTTTTGGTGCTTGCATAAGGGCTTCGTCTCAATCTTTATAATAAATATTTATTTGTGTCTTCATAGCATTCTAAGCCCTTTTCTACTTTCTTTCTTTGAACTCTAAAGTTAAATGAATGATGCAAGTTTGGGGTTGATCATTATATGCAAGTTTGGTTGATCATTATATGCAAGTTTGGTTGGTCATTATATGCAAGTTTGGTTGATCATTATATGCAAGTTTGGTTGATCATTATATGCAAGTTTGGTTGGTCATTATATGCAAGTTTGGTTGATCATTATATGCAAGTTTGGTTGATCATTATATGCAAGTATGGTTGGTCATTATATGCAAGTTTGGTTGATCATTATATGCAAGTTTGGTTGATCATTATATGCAAGTTTGGATGATCATTATGCAAGTTGGTTTAATCATTATGTATGACACATGTTGCTATGTTATGCAAGTTTGGGTTGATCATGTTATCATGTTATGCAAGTTAAACTTGAGGTTTTGAGCATAAAGCTCCAAGCTTTATATTAAAGGTTGCATTTTGGCAACATGAAAGTTATCATATCCCTTATGATAACTTGCATGTGAGGCAAAATGCGAACTTCTAGCAACTTCTACATGTCATTTATCACCATGTATCACTCATATGCTAAGTTTGGTTTTATGCATGCTTTTGAAGCATAATAATGCAATATGCAAGTATATGAACATATGTACATTTCATATGCCACCATGTTAAACTTGTGGCTTCAATACCTTTATGTCATGGTTATGCCAAGTTCCCCATTTTATCCTTTATGCGTTGTTGCGATTATGTAAACGATGGGATTACGTTGGGGTTGGGTAACATAATGACATGAACATGATTTTTGTAACATGACGTGATATGTTAACTTGTAATTATGTTTTGGAAACATAATGGACATGACAATTAGAAAATATGAGTGTGGCCAACTCGAGGTTGGGTTGAGTTTGTAGCATAAATCTACCCGGACCCGCCCGGCTTAACTAGTGGCTACAAACAATAGGACCCAATGTGAGAAGTTGGTCATGTTGTGCTCGAACCCGAGGTTAGACCTAGTTGTGGTGTAAAGCTACCCGGACCCGCCCGGCTTAACTAGTAACCACAACAAAGTCTAATGTGAGAGGTTAAAGCGCATTAAGTTAATAAATGCCTCCTGATTAGGGTTAAGTCATGGTCCACTTAATACTTAACCAATTCGGGCTTGATGGGTTAATCGAGGTTAAGTCAGGAGCCTTGGGTACTCTTAACCGATTTAATCCACGTTTGGATCGGGTTAACCACATTTAACCCGTTAAGAAACCCTAGTTGCGTGGTCCTTTTCAGCAGTAACCTTCTAGGTAGTATCATAAGACCCTAGGACTAGGCTAGGGTGGGGCATGATTACTGGGCTGATTGTAAGAGACCAAAAGAGACGGCTGAATAATGCCCCGGTTGTTCAGGCGGACCATGGTCGTGCACATCAAGTCCGGAGTTGAACACGGGCAACGTTAGGTTTGGACTGTGCATCATGGTATGGTGTCAAAGGGTTACACCATAGGGCCTGATACACCCTAGGGTGGACCCTGCACAGTCAACTACATTACATGATTAAGCCGCATGACACCGACACCTGACGAGTTAGGCTTATAGGGAGACGATCGACTAGACCGTGTAGTTGGACCTTGATTTAGGTCACCTCATTATATTGGGCCAAGCTTGGGCCAAGGGATCAATTCTTGTTTTTACTTGACATGTTAGAATTCTAGTACACCCGTGGTGCAAAACTTAACCTTGATTATGCAATGACACCTTTATCTATCTTGTTAGTTAATCACCATGCCAGTATGTTGTTATCCTTATGTTCATCTCAGCTTCTCATGCCAGTTAACTTTACTAGTTCATAGACAGATAGTAGTAGGGCTTACCAGTCTTTTTGACTGACCCGTTTTCTTTCGCCTCTTTTCTTCCGTTCCCCCCCCCCCCCCAGGTTCTCAGGGTGGGAACATTGGAGCTTAGCTTGGATATTTACAGCTTGCTTACTGGATTTGCTCATGTACGGTTTTGGACATTGAGCTAGCTATGGTTTATCACTTCATTTTGGGAATAGTACTTTATGTATTTCAGTTTTTCAGTTTATGCTTTTATCTAGACTTTGTTACTTGGAAAATAATGACTAAGTACTTTATTGTAACTTAACTATGGTTTTGGAAATGCAAGTTTTATCCGTTGCTTACTTATATGTTCTGTCTTGTGATATCTGCATGCATGTTTACCTTGTTTAACGCCCCTCCAAAGCCAGTGTGCTTGCAAGAGTGGCACTGGTGGAGGTGGGGTGTTACAGGTACATACATACATTGAACAAAATAACAGGACTTTTCGTTTGCATTACAAAATATTACATCAGAGTTATCAGGAATATATCAGAGTTACACATATATCTATACAGCGGAAGAAACATATAACTATACTCTCAGCGGAAGAATAAAACACAGCGGAAGCTTCAACTCTATCGTGAACGCCAACTCTGGAAGCGCTATGGATCCTGCTCCACCGATCTATAACTGCAAAACTAAACTACTGGCTGCCCATGTGGAAATTAATGGGCACCCAGAGTTTAGGAAGGAGCAATAAACTCCAGGTCAGTCGTGGGACTGGTGTGAGAACTAAAAAAAACAGTTGTTATTTAGGATTCATTTTGAAGTTGGGGACTTCACCGGATCACGCCGCTAACGCGGAACGGATTTACTCCATGTGAATATCCGTGCATATAAATGCGCAGTGTCTTTTGAAAATGAAGCTATCATAAGCTCGTCCGACATCACACAATGCAAGCGCACACCAGATGGGCGAGTTTTATCTTATGACAACCAAATATGCTTTCATACGAAAAATTCTCTTCAATACCATAATATATATAGTGTGGGAAAACATTTCGCAAGTAAATGTATTAATCCTAGACAGCATATACCCCATAATATACGTTGCCATATATATACAATCAAAATCGTATGGCTCGCATATGAAATTTGGGTTTCCAACTTGATGATTCCTGGCACGAAAGATAAATCAGGGATACAAAACGAAGTGTCTCAACGGCTTTTTCGACCATACGCGGACACCGACTACACATCGTCAGGGCAGATCAACGGTTTTCGACCAGACACGGCCCCCCGAACATACCCAACTTCCCCAGGTTCATAAGTGGTTTCCCACTGCTGCACAGCTTCATCATCAATTCATATATAAGTATAAAACCTAACCGCCAGTTTCTCATCAAATCCGGGGTGTGAGGTTTGTCGATGTCACGTCATACACAAAGCTATGCTTCGATAAGCCATTCTTTGATCATCACTAGCGCGTTTCATAACTTGGGTATGCCACATTGACAATTCATGACATATCACTGATTCCAATCAATGCATACCCTCTAAGTTTATATGACTTAGAGACAAGGATAATATATTGCCACAGATCCGATATATATTAACGGAAATCAGTGCTATGTGGTCAATTTCAATGTCAGACACACCATCCATACAAGTCTGTTCTGGGTCTGAACGGATCAACAACCCGAAAATACTTGAATATGTTCAGGTCTCATGCAACTCATACCTCGTATCGAGTGGCCAACCCAACCGAGACATTTATCACGATCCATCTAAACAATTCAAATATTCCCGGTCTTCATTCGTCGTTTGCCAAGTCTTGAATTGCTTCATAACGTCGTATTATCACTTGGAATGGTTTTCGAACATATATTCGATCCCGGTCTTTCCAAGTAACAAGCGTACTTTAAACAGTAGTTATGGTTTACACAGGCTTTTCGATTCAAATCTCCTTCCAAATGATTTTTCAATTCATATATAACTCAAGATTTGAATTATTTAAATTTCATACATCTCATTATCATCTTATCTCTTCTTTGAAATCAAAGATTATACCTTCGCTTAAATTTCTTACCTTTAATTCCCTCAAATCAAGGATTTGATTAAATCCCCAATTACGATATGAATTCCCACCATTCAATCTCATCGGGTTTCAAGAATGATATAATTGAAGATACGATTCACGACAAAACCCAAATCAATCGATATTGAATCATAAATTACATAGAAATTGTATCCACTTATATTCGATATAAATTCTCATAATCAACGAATACTATAAGTGGAATAACGATATAATAATATCTTCCAAATTCCCCAGATAGTATACGTTTATATCATGAGGTTCCATACCAAATATCGAAGATTATTTCTATCTAACTTATTTCAATCAGGTGGAGAAACCCCATATCTTAATTAAAAGATTTATTCAACTCTTTGATATTTGATCTAGATAGAGATACCATCAACTTATCTTCAATATAAATTACCGTATCCAACTCATATCATAAGCGGAATAACGGTGAGTTACCTTTTAAATTCCTCAAATAATAAGAGTCATCACCTACTGAATTAATATCGAACATCCGAAGATTTATCTCCAACCATATCCAAATTTTAAAATTGGAAAACCCATTTCAATCCCATATAAATATTTCCAATACTATAATAGTCTTCGAAATCCTTCTTATAATCAAATCATAGTTCACGCTTATAAATTTCAAACTAATAACAACATTCGGAATTGTTACCAAAAGTACTGCTGTAAAATGACCATTTGAAAAATTTATATCGATATTCATAACTGTCGTATCGTAGTGCATTCTATTCACTCTATATAACGATCCAAATATAAATCGTTAAATCTTTCACAATTGGATTTATACTTTCATTTTTATTTCAAAACATCGCTATCTCGAAACAACTATTCAGTCTTCATATCTAATTAAATTGAATACTCAAATAAATATATTCCCAAATCCTCAACTCATATAACTGTTAAAAATCATGTTAAATACATGATTCAAATCTTATTCCAAACCGTCTCATATTATACGAATATCGTTTATTCAGTTTAACAGTTCAAACTAGATTTCCAATTATGATTTAATATATTTTTTCCCCAAATTTGTTCAATCATTTCAAAATTTACATGGATAATCGTTATAAATGATAAGATCAACTACTTATATAAAATAGATGTTTGAATGTCTAACTCAAATCACATTTCGAAATAAATTTCGATTCAAAGGTTAATAACTTATAAATAGTTGAAATTATTTTCTAGCAGTCATCATTTTTTTTCCAAACAGTTTTGATATTGAATTTCAAACTTAATTTATAATATTATTAAATAATTAAATAATAAAATCATATATATATATATATATATGAAGGAGATTTAGAACCGATCACCCATAATTTCCACAACCACAGTGTGTGTTGTAATATCATGTAATGCAGTCAAATTTATCCAAATGAACAATATGATCAGATGGATACGAATTCATTCATCAAAACAAACATTTTAACTGTGCACGAGCGTTACGGTTAATAACGCTTATCAATGTTCAGTGTGTTGTCTGACTACATGCACACTCATTCAAACAATAACATCCATCACACACAATTAACATTGACTAATTATAATTAATCTCATCCAATTATAATTAACTAATTTAAATAAATAAATTAAATTAGAAGTTCTCACCATACTAGCTCCAACATCTTCGTTACCAAGACGAACAGACCAACGGACACTGCCACCGCTACTCGTACTGTTCTCGATCCATTTTGATTAGTAGTTGATGATTTTCTGCTAATTTATATATTTTAGAATTAAATAAATAACGATGTTCATTATATATTATCACATATATATAAGGCCATTTATTTTTATTTTATTATAAATTTATACTTAACAGAATTCCCAATACTATATACCACTGCGTTCTCCTTTCTAATATGATTCTAACGCCCCTGACGGCGAGTAAATCCGAGTTAAAATGAATGAAATACGAGCCTTTAAAGTTTAAACTAAATTAGCTAATTGAATTGAATAAAACATACCAAGAAAGTTGGCCCAAAGCCCAAATCTTCCTTTACCAAGCTCGGGCCGCTACTCCTCTTCTTCTTCTCCTTCAACTCCTCGTGTGAAAACTCCTGAACCCGAAAACCGTGCACTTGCGTGCACCTACACCATCCACTCGCTCCACTAAATTCACATCCGAGATCACCTACCAACATCCCTTTGCCTCCTCATCTGTGCGCACCACACCACGATATCTCCGGCCCCTCTCCATCGGAATTTGATCCTCTCGTCGAACCCAAAAACTGTGCGTGAACCCCTACAGGTTGCGACACATTTTATCACCAATATTCACCAAAATTTGCGCCACCAAAGCTCACTCCGTCCTCGTCACAACGCCATTCACCATTTCTACCATCATCGCTCCAATCTCCGATGATATCCAACCCTAGATTCGAACTTCTCCAATCATCGACACAGAATCAAACCATTTTCGCATCAAAAAATACTACGTTCTTTGCTGATCGCAAAGGCGCTGACGGCATCGATCCATTCTTCATGGATTGAGAGATTTTATTTTCTGAAGTTTCAACTTGAAATTTCCTTTTTACTGTAAATTGAAGATAACTCTCTCGATTCTTGATGAAATTTTAATCCGTCAGTTTCTAAAAATCACAAATGATGATATGAACAATTTCCGTGCAAATCATATTAGCAAAAACTCAACGGATTGAGGGATTTGGTTTTTTGAATGGAGGAAGATGTGGATTTTCATTTACAGTAAATGAACAGAGGACTTCAAGAAGAGGAAAGAAGAATGCCATGAAGAATTTTCCCTGAAGTGATAAATGGTGAAGTGTGAAGGGAAGATGGGTCTTTGTTCCTCTTTATGATGCAAGGGTAAACTGGTCAATTTATTCAAGGACACTTGGCTACATTTACAAACCCATTTACATGCATGAGGACAACAAATCTTATTAAGAATAATGACCAATGCATGTTTACCAAAATTGCATATTTATTTATTTATGAAATTGGAAATTTTTGCCATATCCTTACAACACTTATTAATGTAACCAAATTTCAACACTTATGTATTATCTAAAGTTTATCGAAATGCTTATCACTTATTAATATTTTAAAAATATTTATCTATATAATTTATAAAATATATACATATGTAATTTACCTAAATTTATACTAACAAATGTTTGCAAATAAATACCTATCAAATATGGAAATCTTCAAAATCTTAAATATATCCTAAGATAACATTTATAAATGTAACCAAATTTATTACCTAAGGTTTATCAAAATATCCCAAAATATTTATCTATATTATTCAGCAAATATATATATATACTTTACTAAAATTCATACTAAATGGTTTACAATAAATGCTTAATAAATTTCATAACATCATTACAAATTATCTTACTTATTGATACTCAGATTAAAATCATTCTTATGAAATCTTAAAATAACTCATCCTTTACCAAATTCCTATTAACAAATCAATATTATAAAAATAGAAAATATTATTACTTAACATAAAATCCTATAACTTAAATATAACTTTTTTTTTAAATAAGCTTTTCTTAAAATCATATAAAATAAAACAAAATGCTTAATCAAAATAAAATTTTCATATTCAAACCTTATAAAAATAAATTTATATCCAGAAAAATCAAAAATTACATAATAAAAATCCAAATCAAATTTAGTTAAATTTCTGGGATGTTACAAGTGAATTACTTCCAGTAAATTGATTTTTAACCGATATTTGAAGTTGATCGGTTTGCGATATCAAATATGATTTCAAATTTAATGACCAGGGTGTGTAAAATGTAAATGTTTGGTTGCTAAAGAGACCGGAGTTTGTATTGCCATACTCTCAGCCAATACCGAACCACTTTAACAAATGTGCAAGAGGTGGAAAATCCAGAACAAAGTAGGATGGTTTGGAGGCGATTACTGGATTTGGAGAAAGAGAATGATGATGGATAGCCTTGATCATCGGGTCATAATTAAAATGACTAAAACATAAGCTATACCGTGACAAAGTGAGGTTGCTCCTTCTATCAGACACACTTCTTCGAAACCATACCAATTACTTTGTGATTAATTGGTGCACACCTTTGATTATGGGAATGTGTTCAAAGGTGGGTAGTAGTTGCAACTATGCATTACCACCGGTCCGAGAGTGCAACTGGTAGAATCCTACCTTGAATATTGCCTTACGTGCCTTGTCATATTTATCTTGATCGAGCCTCTTACGATTTTGATTTGACATTGTCACATTTTGATGCATCCTCATTATCGACGTACTAGTGTTTTATATGCAATGTGTATGACAATGTATGTCAACGGCTTAAAGGTAAAAATATAATCTCGCTTAAGTTATTTCTATTATATTTACATTACTAGATAAACATTATTATAATAGCATATTGTATTATGTATACTAGTTTCAAGGAACCTTCAAGGGTGGATCCCAAACATTTCTTAAGTTATTTGCATTTCGTTAGACATTTCACTTGAGTTGTTCACTTATATGAGAATATTAGTCCCGACTCGAGTTTTTTGTTTTTGCATAATGCTTGGGTCGGCCTGAATATTCCAGCCTTGGAGATATACCAATTGGAGCTTGAGATTCGCTGGAAGCCATCTATTCTGTTATTCCATTCCAATGATTTTTTTATATTTCACTTCTATCTTTATTCATGTGTTAGTAAAATTGTATACTTAGTCTTCCACTATATCTATATTATTTATGTGCTCTAGTAATTAACCATCTGCTGTTTAGAATGGTTTAACTAGGTTTAATTATTGACTTGAAACAGTCAAAAAAGGCAGGCCGTTAAAATATGGTATATAAGCTTTGTTTATACAAAGCATAGCTTATGGGGATGAAACACTCATTGTAGATAGGGTTGAAATACCTTATAATGAGTGAAATCATCTAAGAATCCTTCTCGAAAGAGCGATTAAATCAATTAATTACTTTAACTATCACATGCGATTAACGACCATAATGGTCACTTTTCCTAAGGCAATGGACACTCAATTAAATGCCAATAATTTCCTATTAAATTTCATATTTTCTATTGGAGTTACAATATTTATTCCCTATTATTCTAAATTGTAACTGTTTGACATTTATTATACATTTATTTCTCCACAACATTCATGGTTACAATTTTAATTCCCATTTAACATAATTGTAACCTTTCAAATCACGGCAATCAAATCTATATATATGTGGCGACCCAAACCTCCCCGTAAAGGAAAGCTCGGATTGCTTTGAGAACACGACAAATTAGAAAACAAACAGAAGAACATTTCATTGCATATTACAACAATTCCATTAGAATACACAAATATTACAAAGCACGAACGAATATTATACATTAGAAATATTAGAGTTTTAAATTACATTTAAATACATAGCAGCGGAAAACAATAAAAAGCACAACTTAAAACAGATACACAGATACAGAGCATTTTGAATATCGCTTCAATTGTAAAGATCCTGTGAATATGAATCTGCAAAACCGAAACTACTAGCTGCCCGTGTGGAAATAGGGGCACCCAGAGTTTAGGTTAAAACAATAAACTCCTTGTCAGTCATGTGACTGGTGCGAGAATTAAACAGCTATTTATTTGATTTTAAAGTTAGGTAATTCAAGGGACAACGCTGTATAACATGGAATGGGTTAACCCCAAGAATACCAGTGCATATAACAAATAGCGCAATGCTAAATAAAGAACAACGAAGCTATTATAAGACCCAGGTCCCATCACACAATGCAACGCAAGCCAGAGGATAGGGTTTTACCTTATAATAGCCAAATAATGCTTGATACGTGAAATTTGATCTTTTATTATTACTATAAGTGAACAAAACAACTTCAAATATAAATGTATCAATCATAGGCGACATGAATGTCCCATAACACTATGTCGCCATATATAGTATACAATCAAAACTGACAAATGTCGTATTTGGAAATTGGATTTTCATACTGGTGGTTACTGATTCGAAAGATCGATCGCATAGTACAATTCCCAACGGCTTACGTCGCAGGCATACGAAAACGCCGCAATGCACATCCGCACTATCCTGGAAACCAAGTATCTCAACAGCTTACATCGCAGGCATGCGAAAACGTCATATACCCTATCCAATATGGGAATCGGGGGTTCACCCTATCCCACACCTCGGTCGACCGAATCCATGACACCACGAAGGTGCCCATCCTCTAAAAAGCATATTGTTCTAACCATGAATTTACCACCATACCGGTATGGGAGGCTCGCGAATTAACGCTACACAAAGTCGTGCTATATTAAAGATGCGCTTTGATCATCATCCACCAAACTTTGCTTTTCAACAAATGTTTGGATCACTGCATCTCAGCAAGTCACACTATTAATCCATACCGTACCACTAATTTCTACCGATATATAACCTCTGAGCTCGTACGTCTCAGAGAAGGGTGTTAAGCAGGAGAATAAATTCTTCACCACCAAATAGATATATATTTAGTAGAGATTAACCAATACAGTATAAAGGAATACAATGTCAGACACACCATCCATTTACAAGTCTGTTCTAGGTCTGAATGAAACCGGAGGCACCTTATTCCTCTCCCGTATCTCCAATACAGGAGAGGGGCCCTCGCATATCCGTACAATCAACAAGTACGTCCGGACGGCTACCACTTTAGCCCCTTCAAGGTAGCTACTCCTATCATAAGCATCAGTTGCACCCATCCATTCGATGTGAAGATCGCCAGTCTTGCACCATCTTCAATCTCTTCGACTTATCGTCTAACCAGTTATTCAGAATGGGTGTATACCCGGCCTTTCTGAATAACTCGTGTATCTTATAATCAAGTGTTATAACAACACATCATACACCTCATTCCCATTAATTTTATCTAACATAAATTCTTTTAAACTTATTCTTTAATCTTATCATTAACTGGGTTAAAGAACCAATGTTATTTAAAAGACGGTTCACGATAAACCCAAAATCACATTCCATTCCATCAGTCTCTAACCTTAAATTAGTAAGAGAACGATCCCCTAAGTATTAATCCCGAAGGCCGAAACCAACATCAGATCAATACCCGGGAAACCATTCAACTTAGCTAATCTCCAGTTAGTTTCTAATTCTCTTAACTCCATTGGGTTTAAGAACAGTATTTTTAAAGATACCACTCACGACAAACCCAAAATCCCATTTTCATTGTTAATCGGGTTAAAGAACAAGTGTTATTTAAAAACACCATTCATGATAAACCCAAAATCACATTCCATTCCATAAGTCTCTAAACGTAAATTAGTAAGAGAACAATTCCCTAAATATTAATCCCGAAGGCCGAAACAAACATCAGATCAATACCCATGAAACCATTTAACTTAGCTAATCTCCATTTAGTTTCTAATTCTCTTAACTCCATTGGGTTTAAGAATGGTATTTTTAAAGATACAATTAACGACAAACCCAAAATCCCATTTGATATCCAATACAAGGCTCTGAATAAAAAATATATCGGCTTATATTCAATATCAAATTCTTAAACCAACAAATATCGTAATGGAATAACGATATATATATCTTCCAAATTCCTCCACAATATCCACATAATCACGGAATCCAATATCGAAATATTCCAAAGATAATTTTGTTTCAAATCCATTCCAATTTATTCGTTGGAAAATTCTGGTTATTCTAAAACCATTTCCAAATCCAATATATTTATTTAAAAATAAATAAATAATTATACTAGTTAATAACTAGTTCCTTTCGATAAAAATATATTTTTATCTTTTCAAAATTGGAATTCTTCATCCAAAATATTTCCAAATCATTTATTATGATTTTACATAATTTTTCCATAATTTTTTTATCATTTATTATGATTTTACATAATTTTTCCATATCCAATAACGGCCACCGAACTGCATCCATAGCGAACTTTTTGAAAATTGATTCGGACATATCTCCAAATCCAACAATTAGATTGCAAATCTCTTGTATTAATTGGAAAGCTCTTTTCGATACGAACTCAACGAGTCTGGTTTTAGGAGAATCCGACGGTCGCATCTCCCGTAACGTCCATTTGAAGTTATTGGTCAAAATTCGCGAACTGTCGCTGCGAGGCGCGTTCTATTCAGGCCATTATAATATATATATATATATATATATATTATATATTTCATCGATTTCCATTTAAAACGAATTTTATAAATCGTTTTAAATTCGTTTAAAAATGATTTCTACTTCCATTTCAAATTCAAATCAAAATTGAATATTCCAATATAAATTCGTTTTAAATTCATTTCAAATCGATTTCAATTCATTTTAAATTCATTTCAATCGATTTCAATTCTATTCGATTTCAATTCAATTTATATTCATTTCAATCGATTTCAATTCTATTCGATTTCAATTCAATTTATATTCATTTCAATCGATTTCAATTTGATTTCAAATTAATTTGAATTTCAAATTCATTTCAATTTAATTCGAATCTCAAATTCATTTCAATTTAATTCGAATTTCAAATTCATTTCAAAATATCAGATTTTGAAATCACTTTTCAATATTTAGTATAGAATGAACAAAATCGATAGAAAATCCCATTCGTGTTGAAATAGCGTTTAACTACTTAACACGGCTTCACTTTCAATGTTTTCTGAATATTATTTTAAAATATTCGATAATTCTGAACTGGAATCAGACTTAGTCAATTACCATATAATTTAATTTATATGGATTTCAACATCACATGTATACAATAGTAACGATGAACAATCATTAAAAATTCATGCAACATCCATAGTGCATTCTACAACTGTATAAGCATTAAAATAAATAAATAAATAAAGCTTATACAGCCTGTCAACCCATCGATTGACATACCACTAATTATCGGAATCAGTGCATGTCAAATATTATCCCAATACCCGTGTGGGGTTTTCAAACAACAAATACTGTTTATTATTTGTGCAGTTGGGCGATGTTCATTTATCCAATAAAAATGATATTTTTATTATTCATATATTTTATACAGTTCATTTCACATCACGATCAATTTTCACAATACAACCAAACAAACAAGTCGTCCATGGTCTGTGGACAATGGGGAGCAGTTCATATATGCAGTTATACAATAAATAACTGTACAGAAATAAAAACAAGAAATTCTCACATTTGGTTTCCACTCCATCAGTCCAATTTTTGAATTTCTGTACTGTTTGGATTTAATTCTGCCCTAAATTCTAACATGCTCCACTTTTGACCCAGTTAGTCTTGTTGCGAAGCTCTCATCCCCACGATCTCAACGGATCCTGTTTCACGCGATTTTGAGTTTGTATGAGAAAGATATGATTTTATAAAGGTTGATAACTTTTTAAATTAATTAACAAAGAAATTAATTAAAATAAACCTTCTACCTCCTTTATAAACCTCAGGCCGACGTGTTTTCACTGATGCTTCAAAACTAGGTTTGCAAATATCTTTCAAACCGCGAAGCTTAGCCAAAATCAGATTACTCCGCGCTTTAGAGATTGGAGAGAGCTTCGCAAAGATGCCTGGAACGTCGAACTCGGTTGTGGCTTGGGTGGGGATTTTGAGGTGAGGCGGCGGGATTTCTGGAGCTCGATTCTCGAAGAATACAGAACGTTGGGGGAAGAAACCGGTATAGATTTGTAGATCAGGATATTTATTACAAAATTCTCTAAAGAGCTGATGGGTTTCATTGAGTATTTTGAGAGGAAAGGGGGCTGGAAGTGCCGAACTGCTTTCCGCCGTTGGACAGTATCGGGGAGAGAGAAAATGGGCTTTGGACGATAATGAAGAAGAAACGTGATTGGTCCAGGGATTTGTAATTAATTTTTAATTCAATTAATTCCAAAAATACCCTCTGGTCCATACGACCTCCAAATCCAACCCAACGACCATCGTCCCTAGCTAAATACCCCCATTCTAAACACAATAGAATATGTTTCATAAGTCCATTCAATTTTTTTGATCAGTTCTCCTTCAAATTAAAATATAAAACATTCACTCTTTGATTTGAACGTACATTTTAATTTGCCAGGGCCACATACTGATTCTAAAAATTCCATAAAAATTATTTCTAGCTTCGTATTGACGATGCAGTCTTAAAAAACTAATTTCGTAAAATTTGAAGACCGTATGAAAAATGGCCATTTTCTAGTCGATCCAAATTGATGGAAACTATCTAAACACGTTTAACTTCGCCGTGCTCACATATCGATCCCAAAATTTTTGAAAATTGGAATCTAGCAATAATTTGACATTCCAAATCCAACAAAAGTGGTTTCGTCGAAAACGAAGGTCGTTTACAAAATGGTTATTTTTAAGTTCTTTATGTATATTAAAATATATATAAATTCCACAGCGACTTTTTTGAATTTTAAACTGGACATATCTCTCAAATTTTAAAACGAAATCTCAGTTTCTTACATCCGTTAGAAATATTTGATTAAATAGATTCGAATATTTTTTGTTTCACTAAATTCTGGTTTATTTTGAATCCTGTACATTTAATTGAAATTCGAAATCAAATTTTCGAATTACCCGCCACTTTCAATTCCTTTTATAATTAAATTAAATATCTATATTCCAACTTTGATTTAAATAAATATATACGTTCTGATTCTTTTGAAATATATTTCTCGTTGTTATTATCTAAAATAAATCATTTTAAATATTCAAAATTCACTAAAATTACCAAAATAAAATTTTTAAATTGGTTCTGATTTTTCGGGTTGTTACTATATATATATATATATATATATATATATATATATATATATATTACTAATAAACATAAAGGTTACAAACATGTATTTCCATCCATTATGGGAAATATCACCATATTCCCATCATAAAGGAAAACATTCAAATTCAAACCTATAATTCGCGTCAACCATGTTATCAACTATACTAGCATTATATTCGTATATTTTTTAATGGATAGGTTTATAATATAGTTATATATGTATATTATTAGCTTGATATTTACGTAGTTACTAATTATTTCATGTTCTCGCCCAAATTAATGACTAGAACAATCTTTCTACGTTCAGTCTTACCGAGATTCAAAATCCCATAAAAGGCTATTTACTCTAATTCTTGCAAATATTGCCTAATTAATCAAAAAGAGGAAATATTGACATATTCAAAAAAATAACAAACAGATAATATTTTATTTTGAATAAATGATATGAACTATGAACGAAATATCTGAGTTTACCCACCTCTTCCTATAGGTTTTATTAATATTTCTTGTAAATTTCAAATAATGCATTTTTACAGAAAAGGAGATAATTTTAAAAAAATAAAGCAAATACCTTAGACAATACAAAACACAAATAGATTCATAATTGAAAATAGCAGTTTGCACAACTTTCAAATTACACATAGTCCTGCAAATTCGAAATAAACAACTACGCAAACTTCAATAATATTTTGGGACTGATTTCCAGATTTAAGGTGTAAACAATAAATACAATACATAAGAATTTTTTTTGGTAAGATATGAATATTATAACTGAAAAGCGTACTAACAGATATCAAATTTTATGCATATAGATTCAAATTAACGCAAACATAATAAGTCTAATATTAGAAATATTGAATAGATTTCCCACTCACCTAAACGTTATTCCAAAATTCAAATCTGAACATAACTTTTAAATTTATATTTCCAAATCGCTACAGATCTATAATATTATAAAAAGGGGCAGGTATGCATATTACAATTTGTAGATCTGGAAAAGAATTGAAAAAAGGAAAAAAAGAGTAGAACTTTACCTAATACGCAGAACCAACCCTTGTTCATATTTCTAGATTCATCTTCTCTAATTCTTATTTGTTTAATCGAAAATTGATTTATTTTGGAAAGCTAGGAAGTGATCAAAGAAGTGGAATTAATAGAGCTTTGTTGCTGCCTCTAGAAAAATTGAGCAAATAGTAGGGGGTCCACGCCTTTATTTATAGGTGTTTAATTGACCCAAAACTGTTAGAATTAATTTAAATAAAATTCACCATCGATATAATTATAAAACACTCAAAACCCTGGCTGCCATAGGAAGTGGAGACTAGCAGGTCGCAAGCGGTCGTCGACCCCCATGTCGACTGCCTTGGATGACCTACCTCCTGTAGAGGTGAGGTATTTATGGCATAATTTATTTACTATAACAAAACACATAACTGATTATCTTTCCTTTATTTTCTTATTTCATCCATAACTTTTTCATATTGACTCCGTTCACGAAAGCATGAAAGTTGACATTCCGTCACGAGCGTAAGAGTGCAAGGTTTGTGGTCAAATTCCATTGTTTACTCAAATTTCATTTTTGGAACATAATTAAATACCTAATTCAACTAACGCCAAATTCCGCGGTGATACATTCTTCCCTCCTTAAAAGAAATTCCGTCCCAAAAATTTAACCACTTACTAACTCATGTGTTGGCACCTAATTGTCCTATACTACACAACCAATTTGTGTACATGCAATTTTACAACCAAATGTGTGCATGTGCAACGTGTACATAATGAGTCATAATCATAAAAATATGTATGCATAATGATTCTAAATCAGATCCTCCGACATGTGTGCACTTTATTTTAAAAACATTTTCGAAAACATGCTGAAAAAATCCTAAAATATGTTGGCTTAAAACAAGCTCTAAAATGTAAATGAGGTAAATAATTAATTGTATGCATCGTCGACAAGGCATGGAAACAAACTACCTAAGACAAACTACTGTTAACGTTAAACATTATTTCTGTTAACGTTTTTAATGCATCGCAGCTCCTACTACATTGCTAATACCGTATAACAAAGTACCAAAACCTTTCCTATGCTTCGCTATAACCATAAAAATGGCAATTTTCATAAAACAAATTTTTGCTTCTTAAAATACATGTATGTTTGTAAAATTTTACCTAAAACACATAAGTGTTCATTCTTTTACAAACAAAACTAAATTTTAAAATTTTAAATTTAAAACTCATTTTTGTTATAATAACATTAGCAAAATAAATAAATTAATTTGTATAAATTAAAATGATTCATGTCATATTTCAGCCCGGATGGAAGTCGGTCACGTAGAAAATGCGCAAACTGGAACTACACACAAATATAAAAAATTGGAAATTTATAGAAAATGTCTAGATCTAAAAATAAATTTTTAGCTTCTAAGGAGTACGTGAAAATTAATAATAATACCCATGACAAAACAATGCATAACTTGTCCTATGCTAAATTGTACTACCATGAAAATCTATTCTTTTTAGCTTGAAAATGTTGTTTGTTAGATAAGGAGTATGAGATTTCACTTCTGATCATATATAAATGCGAATGACATACACAATTTTTTCCAAAAGATAAAAATCTCATAACATCATTATATGATTTAATAAGGATAGTTGATACTAACAGTCGAAAATAAAAACTACCATAAAGCCAAGAAACAAATGTCGAGAATAGCAAAGAAAAAAGACAACAACCCTAAAACATTACTTATAAACAATGAGGGGTCTTGCTACGCGGCTAGAGCCCGAACCATTTTCACAACCTTTGACATGTTGTATCATGATGGCTAAATGCTACATCTCGTGTTGCAGATACTGTTGGTGTTGCTGAGTTTTCCACATCACCACCTCCCCTAAAAGTGAATTTGCGATGGCAAAAGAAACCTACTACAATACTGCCTTCCACGTAGGTTCACCTAACATTACCTGAAGAAATAGTGGATAGGTTAAAATGCAAAAAGTAACTCCGTAAAACACCACCAATTAAAGCAAAGATTTACTTCTGCATCATAGGACAAGTCTAGTCGTAGTTTTCCATCTTCATAATAATATGCTAAATGAGTAATATATCTACACGAGTAGAACTCAAAAACTGATATCTAAAAAAAAGATATGCTGAGAAATCTCTGAAGTCGGCCAACCATAAGATCATTCATGTCCACTTGCAACACAGATGCCTCTATAATCTCATCGAGATTCTCCACAGAAAGGCCATGCAAAGATAGCTCAATCTTCACCTCAGAAACAACAATTTCCTTTATCAAGATATTTTCCAATGAGATATGGCAAAGGTGGATGCAGCACGGCCAACAATCCCATTCAAACATCTCGAAGCAAAGGACCGGGGCAAGTCCAACTGCTACGACTAATTCATGTTTCCTTAAAGTAGTGGAAACTTATGCTCATCCCAATCCAACCAAATGGTCTTTATTTGGATGTGACCGAAATGGCATGAGGAAGATCAAATAGTACAAGTAGGTGTTATGAGCTAAGAATGACTGAAGAGAACAAATTAGGTTTAGATCTTGGAGTAATAGTGTGGCGAGATCTAATGCACAAATTAATACGGAAAAAGAGGAGATGAGGCAGCTACAAAGAAAGAGGAAGAAAAAAATAAAGACATGGTTTGGCTGGGCAAGGAGAGGAAGACAAAATAAAGATGTTTAAAGAGGGGAATTCATATGTAACTTTTATGGTTGAGTACTAGGTTCGAGTTGTATTAAAACTCATCAACTAGTTGGCCACTCTTGGTATAATGCTAGGCGGTCAATTACTAAATGGGCTTCGTACAAAGTTGAACCTTATTGGGGTCGGATTAAAACATTAATAGTCATGTGTTATTTCTTAAGATCTGACAATCCAAAAAATACTTATCCTTATTACAACGGTATCAAAAACGCTGCCAAATTCTGAACCATCTCCCAAGATTCAAAGTAGTCTCAATAAAAAGCTACGACCACAAAATATCAAGAATACCTGAAAAGATTTCAGCTAGTATTTCGTATTCAATATAATACAAGCTTTTTTCATTTTCTGGCTGATGGGTTAACCAATGATTTGAGAAATAGAATAACCTAAGACAAGAAGAATTTTTTCCTTAGTCCAATCGAGAGAACTTTTTTTAGAAAACTGTTTGAAATTCACCATTGTTCATAAAGCAAATTTTTATGTTAAATAAGATTTATAAGCGAATGAGTAGGAATTTACCAAACGGTTAAAAGTAGGATTAATTATTTCCAAGAGACAATTAAATAGAACTATTTCAATTAATTATATGATTTATTAATTTAAATGAAAGGACTAAGTTGAATCAGTTAACGAGATAACCCTGTTTTGAGTAGATCAAGTAAACCGTTTTAACTAGGATTGATTAAAAAATTAGTTTGTTGACAATTAATCTAATGAAAATAGATTAATGAATATTTGTTTTAATTTTAATAATATTTTAAAATTGAATTTACTATTAATTTTAATCAATGCAGAACTTAACTGCTTCTATAGTAGTTAACTGTGAAATAAATTAATATCTTAATTTATAATGATTTAAGAAATTACTGTTTAAATGAAATCCATTATGTAAGTAATTGTGTTTGAAATGAAAATATAGTTGAAGTTTGAAAGGAGTTTATGAACGGGTTATAATAAAACCTGAGTTTTATAAAAAAAGTTATAAAAGATATTTTAAGCAAATATGATAGCTTCAAATAAATGTTTACCCAATATTTGAAGTAAGAAAAAGGGATCAAGATAAAAAGGGCTTTATATTCAACCTAAGTTTAATAAACAAGATTTATAAAATGGGGTGTGAGACTATAACGTGAAGTTTAATTTAACATTACCTAACAATGGAATTGAAACGAGATTTTCAAAGCAGAAAATGGTTGAATGGATTGCAAGTGAAATAATATGGGTTGATAAGGAATTAAGACAAGAAATCAAAGAATTAGAACCTAACTGGAGATTGTTTGAGTCAAATGATTTTCTGAGTGTTAATCTGATGTTGATTTTGGTCTTCGGGGCTGATATTTAGGGGATTATTCTCTTATCAATTTACGGTCAGGGACTATTGAATGTTAAAGTATAGAAATGAATAAATAATGTTATGGAAAATGTTTTGAAATTGGGTATTTTTATTAAATATATTTTTGAGTATTAACATGATATAGTTTTAAGAAGATTTGTATATTAAATAAGAAGTAAATACCATATTTGAAAATAGTGAAAGATTTAGAAGTTTTAATTAACCATTAATTAATTATTTTTAATTAAGGAGGCCAAGTGTTGCTGAGTACTGAACCAGTGAACTCATTTTATTTTCATGATTGTTTATTTTGATAGTTAAATAACCAACAATCAAAAATCTAGCCCAATGCGTTGTTGGTAGGAAAGACCAGATTGAATTTATACTCGAAAACCATTCCGACAAGCAAATATGTGAATGATGAATATATCAGATACTGATCGAGATGGAGTAATTGAAGATCATGGATCTTCATAAAATGGAAGAATTACTTAAAATAAATGGTTTAGCAGCCAGGGATATATTGTGATTCTATCGTGGTTGGAGTCTACGAATTGCAAGGACTACTTGCTAAAGATATATAGGGCGATTCCTGAGATGTATTAGGAGGGTGCCTTCGGTTTGTCCAGTCCCATGACAACTTGTGTGGATGGATGTCCGATAGAGTATTTCGAAAGGAGTCACGCTCGTTGATTTCTTCAAACATACCGTATTTGGTGGTGGAGAAGGGCACTTTTCTTAGCTTAACTACTAGAGTATTTTTGGGGATGTCAATTAGTGATTTTTTGGTGAATCTTACGATGTGACATTCAATGCGAATGGTGGCCAGATGTTCTAAAAAGAAGATTTTAACCTCGGGCCTCATCATCCGGGAAATGGTATACAATCGGGTAGGTCGCATGGCTATGGGTCGCTCCCATTAGGTTGTATAGTCACCATTGTAACAACCCGGAATTTTGGGGCCAATTTAAAATTTTTATTTTAAGAAATTTTGACAGAAAATGTGTCAGAATTTAAAAATTCCATTTTTTAAATTAAATTATTGAATTTAAAATGATTTTTATTTATAAACTTTATGATGTTATTGATAAATGGTTTCAAATTTATTTCTAGTAAACAATTTATAATTAGATAAATGATGACTTATAACAATTGAATTGTTTATGAATAATTACATGAAAGAATACCCAAAATAGTTAACTTTGATTTGACTATGTAAATCAATTTATGATATTCAATTTGAAATTGTAAGTTTGATTTAGGATTTGAACGTAGAGATTTATACTTGAATCTCTAGTTTGTTTAATTTAATTTGTTCTTGAAAGATTGAATTAAATTTTATAAATTAAATGATTAAATTTATATTTTAATTTAATATTTAAGTCGTATTGTAAGATTACATTTATTGATGGAAAACTTAAATCCTAAGATTTAAATGTTGATTGACATAATTCATGTAGGCGCTTGTTTAATGCATATTCTAAATATACAAAGACGAAAATAAATAACTTTAAAATATTTCCTCAATTAAATGTTAATAGCAAGGATGTTATCTTTGTATTAACAATCTTTGACTACATGCCAAGGTGAAAAAAAATATGCCTTAGGAACTTTAATAAAATCTATTAATTTATATTATATATATATATATGTACATGTATGTGTGTGTGTATATATATATCTTTGACTATCCTTTTAAATACTTTTCCCCTATCTATTCTAATTGTATCATTCATTGATAATAAATTCCCAAATGTGAATTGTTCCCTTGAATTATGAAAAGAAATAAATAATTATCTAATCAACGCACCATATATGGGAATTAAATAAAGAATGACACACTATAATAAATTTTATGCAGTGTGCACATTTAAAACTTTCCACAATATGTTATATCTTCGTATGCATGCAATTTAATTCTATGCACATTAATTTTTTTTTCCTTCTTTTCATTAAATTGTCATGTTGGCGACATGCATGCGTTTATTAAAACGTGTGGTCATGCTCTCTATATTCCTTCATTATTTTCAATGCTCCCTTATTTTGAATTCTTCGTATACTAAAAATAAAAAGAACCATGCCATGTTTTCCCCTTTATTATCCATAGAATTCATATATATATATATATATATATATATATATATATATAAGGAACCGTTAAATCTTGCACTTACATTTCTTTCTATTGTAATTGTACATATTTATTTCTTTTTGTTCATCAATCCTCATTATTATAAAACAACATAACTTTCCTTTCTTCTTCCCTTACATCCTCTCTCCTTCAATCCAATTTGTTCTATGCTTTAAAAAAAAATTGGCTTCTTTCCTCAAATCTATTTCTCCACCACCTCTATCCCAACGAGCGGACATTGTCGTTAGAAAATATTTCTCCAAATTCCTCATAATTCGTTCCGAATTAAAACATGATTTATAAGAGAAAATTAAACAGCAATCTCCAATCTCCAAAATGGTGCATCCTTACTGGCGTGGAAAGAGGATGGAACGATGGTCTATTTGAGCACCTCCGATCGAATTCTGGTGATCGCCGGTGGCTAGCACAGACGACTAGATGGGTTTGAAGGCTTCCAGAAGAACGCGATGAGGAGGATAATTTGTGTGAAAACCCGTAACTTCCCCGTAAAGGAAAGCGTCGGATAGTTCGAGAACAAGCCACAACAGAACGCATACGGAAGAACATTTCACTGTATATTACAACAATGCATCAGATTACAAGAATATACAGAGTATAAATGAATATTACACAGAAATATCAGAGATTTAAATTACATTTAAATACATAGCAGCGGAAAATAATACAATACACAACTAGAATGAGATATACGGATACAAAGCTTTCCGGATATCGTTCCAGCTGTAAACCAGGATCCTGTGAATATAAATCTGCAAAACCAAAACTACTAGCTGCCCGTGTCAAAATAAGGGCACCCAGAGTTTAGGTTAAAACAATAAACTCCAGGTCAGTCATGTGACTGGTGTGAGAACTAAAACAGTTATTATTCTTTATTTTAAAAGTTAGGTAAATCAAGGGACCACGCCGTATAACACGGAACGGGTTTCCTCCCAAGAATACCAGTGCATAAAACAAACAGCGCAATGCTAAATAAAGAAAAATGAAGCTGTTATAAGACCCAGGTCACATCACACAATGCAACGCAGCCGAGGATAGGGTTTTCCCTTATAACAGCCAAAGAATGCTTGATACGTTTAAAACAAATCATTTGATACTATTATAAGTGCATAGTGTATAAAACAACTTCAAATCATAAGTATCAATCATAGGCGACATGAGCGTCCCATGCCACTATGTCGCCACATATAGGTTTACAAATAAAACCGCAAATGTCACGTATTTGGAAATTGGATTTCCATCTATGAACCTAGGCCAGGGATCGTCCTCTACCGATTCGAGACTCTCTAGCCCGAGCCTCAGGAACAGCCGCAACTGC
Source organism: Allium sativum (assembly GCA_030737875.1). Classification (NCBI taxonomy): domain Eukaryota; kingdom Viridiplantae; phylum Streptophyta; class Magnoliopsida; order Asparagales; family Amaryllidaceae; genus Allium; species Allium sativum. Next base: position 718,227,596 of record CM060916.1, on the reverse strand, counting down.
CCCATGGAGCGACAGGGCCGGTCCACCGATGTGGATTATAGTGCCTGAACAATACGTTTCCCCGCCCTTTGGGGCGTAAATGAGCCAACTAAATGACTCCATCGGTTCGAGAACGACCGATCAATCCGAGGCGCCTCGCAACAGCAACAACCACATAAGTCAAACTCGCCAGGGCGTGTAAAACCACTGACGCCACTTCTAAGTAGAAAGAAACGCATGCCCTCCCTGAGGTCCTCTCCCGTTTTTGGTTCATACCGGGTGTGAAACACGCGAAGTAAACGTTACACAAAGCTACGCCACAAAGGCCTTGCTTTGATCATCACCACAAGACTTTGCTTTTCAACAGAAGCCTCGATCAATTGCCACTTAGGCATGCCACACAGGCAATTCACTCCATGCGTTTGATATCCATCAATATATAACCCCTGAGCTCGTACGTCTCAGAGAAGGGCGTTAAGCAAGAGAATAAATTCTCCGCCGCCAAACAGATATATATTTAATAGAGATCAATCACACGGACTGAATTCTAATGTCAGACACACAGTCCATTTACAAGTCCGTTCTGGGTCTGAACGAAACCGGAGGCACCTAGTACCCCGCATATCCATCGATCTCCAAGCACGTCTGGACGATCACTAACTGTTTCCATCTTCTTGGGTGTACAGCCCAATCAAGATCATCAGTAATCACCGAAACGACGTGAAGACTTCTGGTCTTCGACCACCGTCTTCATCTTCGACACCACGTCGAATCAGTTATTCAGAATGGGATAAACCCGGTCTTTCTGAATAACTCGCGTATATATTATAAAAGTGTTACACAAACACAACATACGCCTCATTCCAATTCAGAATATTCTTTTATTCAAATATTCCTATACTTTGGGAAAAAGTTCCCATTAATTTTATCCAAGATAAATTCTTTAAATTTATTCTTTAATCTCCTTTGAATATCAATTCCAACTAGTCGGGATTATCGAACCACACCGAAGTAACCATTTATTTTATTTTCCCAATCCCAACCTATTCATCCCATGAAGTAAAACTGGTAGTACTTCATATCTAACTCCATAGTGTTATCGGTAATTCAATTACCATTTCACGTTCAAATCTAATTAAAGATTTAATTATCGCTTGGAGTAAAACTGGTGATACTCCATTCTCGATCTTTTCAATCTATTTAAAGATTCATTAAAACTCCACTTAGTTTTAATCTTTAACTGGGTTAAAGAATCCGTGTCATTTAAAACACGGTTCACGATAAACCCAAAGTCACATTCATTAATTATCGGGTTAAAGAACGAGTGTTATTTAAAACACTGTTCATGATAAACCCAAAAATCAATATCAATTCAATTCCAATTAAATATTGTTTTAATTGGTACACTTCATTAAATCTAAATAAAAAGATTTAATCATTTCTCAACTGGGTTCAAGAACAGTGTTAGTGAAGACACCATTCACGACAAACCCAAATCACATTCGATATTCAATACAAGGCTATGAATAGAAAATATATCGGCTTATATTCAATATCGAATTCTACGACTAACAAATGCCGTATTGGAAATAACGATATAAATATATATCTTTCAAATTTCCATAACAACACCTATATAATCACGAATTCCAACATCGAAATATTCCGAAGACAATTTCGATTCAAATCCCCTCCAATGCAATCATTGGATATTCTGGTTATTTTCAAAACCCTTTTTAAATTCAATTCATTTATTTAAAAATAAATAGAATTATAATTCTCGTTCAAAACCAGTTCATTTCGATAAAAACCTATTTTTATCTTTTCAAATATGGAGTTTTTCATCCCAATCCTTTCTAAATCATTTCTTATGATTTTACACAAATTATTATTATTTTTAATAATTTTATCAAGGCCCGTACAGTCGATTTCCAACAATGGCCATCGAACTGCACTTACAGTGACCTTTTTCAAATTTGATTGGACATAATTCCAAATCCAACCGTTAGATTTCAAATTTCTAATATTCGTTAGAAAGCTCTTTTCGAAACGAACCCAACGGTTCCAGTTTTAGGAGAATCCGACGGTCGGATCTCCCGTAATGTCCGTTTGAAATAAATGGTCGAAATTCACGAACTGCCGCGGCGCGGCGCGTTCTATTCAGGCCATTATATTATATATATAATATATATTTCGTCGATTTTCTATTCAAAACGAATTATATAAATAGTTTTAAAATTCGTTTCAAAATCTATTTCAACTTCCATTTCAATTCAAAGCAAAATTGAATTCTTCTTTATAAATTCGTTTCAAAATTCATTTCTATTCAATTCAAATTTCAATTCAATTCATTTCGAAATCGTTTTCAATTCAATTCATTTCGAAATCGTTTTCAATTCAATTCATTTCGAAATCGATATAAATATCGTTCACGTCAAAATGGCGTCAAACTAATCAACACGGCTTCATGAATTTCTGTTTTCAAATATTCTATTTCAAATATTTCTTTTTCAAAATAGTTGTTATTATCAAAATATTTCGTTCAACACATGACCAATCTCAATGGATGAGTACTGTCAACACATGAACCTTTATTTTATAATATTCTTTATTTTTCAAATTGGAATGAGGCCCAATCAATTACCATATAAAGTTAATTATATGGATTTTCATACAACACATGTATATAATAGCATGGAAAAATAATCAATCATCAACCAAAGTGCACTACACTGTATAAGCATCAAATATAGACATCTAACGCTTAAAATAGCCTGTCAATCAACCGATCGACATATTTAATAAATCAGGATGAGTGAACTTCAAATTTCATCCCAACACCCGTGTGGGGTTTCAAACAATCAAACACATATTTTATTTGTGATGTTGGGCGATGTGTAAAATTTATCGACCCAATCAATGTCCTTCAAATAGGTGTACATAAACAAACCGTCGGGTTTGTAAATGAATATTTATTTTATTCACTTCACGTTAAAAATTATATTTTTAACGATAAAAACATTTTATTCCAACATATGAATTTCTATTCAGTTCATTCTTTAAATAAATTGATAATTTTATTTTTCTAACTTATTTTAGAAAATTTCGGCGGCATAACGGCACGATACTAGAAACGGGACAAGGCCTAGCCTTATCCCCGGTCTAGTGAAGGCCCACGCCATTCACACATCAATCAATCCATTTCATTTCACCAAACAACCAAATTCAATCCAATAATCAAACAAATCTATGCAACCAAACAAACAAGTCCATGGTTTGTGGACGATTGTGTCGGGTGCTACTAAGCACCGTCTGCATCCTAGTATATATATATAACTAGAAAATGAAATTGAAAGGTGAGAAATTCTCACCTATAGCTATCCTAGCTCCACGGCACTTCATTGATAGAAATCTTCATCGCTATCGCATCTTCGTCGTCTTCGTTGCCCGTAGCCACTACATATGTAAAAATCGAATTTTTACTTCGTTATTCAATTTATAAAAATCGAAATTTTTCTTCGACGTTCTACATATAAAAATCATATTTTTCTTCGAAGTTCTACATCTAAAAATCCTATTTTTATTTCGAAGTTCAACATCTAAAAATCCTATTTTTATTTCGAAGTTCAACATCTAAAAATCCTATTTTTATTTCGAAGTTCAACATATAAAAATCCTATTTTTATTTTGAAGTTCAACATCTAAAAATCCTATTTTTATTTCGAAGTTCAACATATAAAAATCCTATTTTTATTTCGAAGTTCAACATCTAAAAATCCTATTTTTATTTCGAAGTTCAGCATATAAAAATCCAATTTTTATTTCGAAGTTCAACATCTAAAAATCCTATTTTTATTTCGAAGTTCAACATCTAAAAATCCTATTTTTATTTCGAAGTTCAACATCTAAAAATCCTATTTTTATTTCGAAGTTCAACATCTAAAAATCCTATTTTTATTTCGAAGTTCAACATCTAAAAATCCTATTTTTATTTCGAAGTTCAACATCTAAAAATCCTATTTTTATTTCCAAAAACAATGTTCTTTATATTTTCTAATGTTATAAATCGTATCTTTTATAATTGAACATCGTATGTTTTTATATATTATAAAAATCATTTCTAAAATTAATAATATATTTAAAAACCATATTTTCATTATAACCTTCAAGAAAACTGATCTTTATATAATTTAAAAACTAACTACTTTAAATAAACATCAGTATATAACTGAATAAAATAAATAAATTACTTACAGTGTTTCTTTTCCGGGGGGGAACAGGGAGGAAAGAGGAGTGGAGCGAGAGGGAAGCAGTCGGTGGGGGTCGCCGTTCGTTTGAGGGGATAGAGGAGGAGCTGACGGGGGCGGCGAAGGCAGGGCGGAGGCGCGGTGGTCGACGATTTAGGGCTAAAGGCAAATGAAGAGGAGAGAGGCGCTGAAGGGGAGGACCGCGGCGATGTGGTTGAGCGCCAGAGGCGGCGTCACGATGGTCGGCGTCGTGAGGAGGGCGGCGGTCCTCCGCTGTTCTCTCTTTTTTTTTTTTTGTGATTTCAGTTTTTAACGGGGGGGGGGCCTGATATAAGGGAAGAGAAAAGGTTTTTTTTTATTTAATTATTTTATGTTTGAAAAAAGTTGACTTTTACATACGACCTCTAAATGAGGCCCACCGCCTGTCGTCCATAGCGTTTTACCCCCATTCCGAACACAATGGAATATGTATCGTAAGCTGATTCGATCGTTTCGATCTGTTTCTATTGAATTTACATTTAAATCACTATATTGAATTTTAAACGTACATTTCAAATTACTGGGGCCACATACTAACTCTAAAAATTCTCGAAAAATATTTTCTAGCTTCATATTGACGATACGGTCCTAACAAAACTGGTTTCGTCGAATTCTGAGACCGTCTGAAAAATGGCCATTTTCCAGTCGATTAAAATCAACTAAAACTGGTCAAACGCGTTTTCCTTTGCCACGCTCACATATTGATTCGAAAAATTATGAAATTTGAAACCTAGCAATAACTTGACATCACGGACCCAACAAAACTGGTTTCGTCGAAATCCGAGGTCGTTTGCAAAATTCCCATTTTTAAGGGCTTGAATTCCATAGCGACTATTCAGAATTTTCAACTGGACATATCTTTTGATTCCCGCTATGAAATTTCGATTTCCCGGATTCGTTGGAAAGATATTATCAATTAGATCCTAATGTTTTTGGTTTCACTAAAATCCGGATTGTTTTGCAGCCGGTACATTCAAATAAAATTTGAAATCGAATTATCGAACTACCGCGCCATTTTCAATTCTATTTATAATTATATATAAATATTTATATTCTAACGACGACGCGTATATACGTTCGAATTATATTCAAAATAAATTTCCGTCTATATTATTTAAAATCATCTATTTTAAATATTCAAAATTCGCTAAAACTGCCAAAATAAAAATTTTAAACTGGCCCAGATTTTCGGGTTGTTACAATCTCCCCCACTTAAAACTTTTCGTCCCCGAAAAGGAACAAAGTCGAAAGTGGTTTGATTAATCAACTCTACGTTCGATCTGGCTTCCATTCTCCAACTCTTTAGTTTCTGAGAATTTTCAAAATTTCAAAAATTTGGCTAACACCTTAAATTTTCGAAAAATTTCGCCATAACCTCCCCTGCACTGGGAGCATCGGGGAATTTCAAATAGCTTCCCCGGTCCTTCAGATCTCAAAAAGAAAAAGAAAAAGCCAAGCGGCTAGCCAATAGGCTCACAAAATCATCATCACCCAAACAAAACAGTAAATTATGTAGTAAACATGTACCTATTTGTCGGGCAAACAAATTTTATTCTCTGCTCTAGCCTCCTTGCTATGACCTGTTCAATGTAAGTATGTATATGCAAGCAAATGCGACCAAATTTTCAATATAATTCAATATTTGATTCAATTAGGCCAAATGGTTCAAAACTATCAAACAATTAAACAAACAACACAAACATCAATCAATTAGTGAATTAGAGTTTCAAATTCATAACTTTGATATATATTAAGAAAATCATGTTTTGGTGCCAAATCACAACAATGTATTCTAGCTATATTAGTTTTGGTTCTCACACCAGTCTAATGGAAATATATAGAAAATCACACCTTCGAAACTCGAACATAAATGTTGATGATGCGATCGCTATCATCAATATCATCTTCGGGCGACTAGAGTGTGGATCTATATCCATCCAGTATATTTAAAACTTCGAATACACGCGGATTAGACGTATACGCAAAATCCTTATATACTGCATTGTCCAAATCAATATAAATAAATAATCAAATACGAATAATTGATTTAAATTTTCAAAACAAAATTTGTTTCATTTTTAAAAATATACTCTTCACACTCGTTCTAGGATACTACTGATCCCATCTCTAACGAGTCATTCCATTGGATATTGCTAATCCAATATCTGATGAATTCTTTCGTATGGTTCTAACGTGTCTGGTTCTCTGAGCTTTGTAAACCAAAGCTCTGATACCAACTGTGAAAACCCGTAACTCCCCCGTAAAGGAAAGCGTCGGATAGTTCGAGAACAAGCCACAACAGAACGCATACGGAAGAACATTTCACTGTATATTACAACAATGCATCAGATTACAAGAATATACAGAGTATAAATGAATATTACACAGAAATATCAGAGATTTAAATTACATTTAAATACATAGCAGCGGAAAATAATACAATACACAACTAGAATGAGATATACGGATACAAAGCTTTCCGGATATCGTTCCAGCTGTAAACCAGGATCCTGTGAATATAAATCTGCAAAACCAAAACTACTAGCTGCCCGTGTCAAAATAAGGGCACCCAGAGTTTAGGTTAAAACAATAAACTCCAGGTCAGTCATGTGACTGGTGTGAGAACTAAAACAGTTATTATTCTTTATTTTAAAAGTTAGGTAAATCAAGGGACCACGCCGTATAACACGGAACAGGTTTCCTCCCAAGAATACCAGTGCATAAAACAAACAGCGCAATGCTAAATAAAGAAAAATGAAGCTGTTATAAGACCCAGGTCCCATCACACAATGCAACGCAGCCGAGGATAGGGTTTTCCCTTATAACAGCCAAAGAATGCTTGATACGTTTAAAACAAATCATTTGATACTATTATAAGTGCATAGTGTATAAAACAACTTCAAATCATAAGTATCAATCATAGGCGACATGAGCGTCCCATGCCACTATGTCGCCACATATAGGTTTACAAATAAAACCGCAAATGTCACGTATTTGGAAATTGGATTTCCATCTATGAACCGAGGCCAGGGATCGTCCTCTACCGATTCGAGACTCTCTAGCCCGAGCCTCAGGAACAGCCGCAACTGCCCCATGGAGCGACAGGGCCGGTCCACCGATGTGGATTATAGTGCCTGAACAATACGTTTCCCTGCCCTTTGGGGCGTAAATGAGCCAACTAAATGACTTCATCGGTTCGAGAACGATCGATCAATCCGAGGCGCCTCGCAACAGCAACAACCAGATAAGTCAAACTCGCCAGGGCGTGTAAAACCACTGACGCCACTTCTAACTAGAAAGAAACGCATGCCCTCCCTGAGGTCCTCTCCCGTTTTTGGTTCGTACCGGGTGTGAAACACGCGAAGTAAACGTTACACAAAGCTACGCCACAAAGGCCTTGCTTTGATCATCACCACAAGACTTTGCTTTTCAACAGAAGCCTCGATCAATTGCCACTTAGGCATGCCACACAGGCAATTCACTCCATGCGTTTGATATCCATCAATATATAACCCCTGAGCTCGTACGTCTCAGAGAAGGGCGTTAAGAAAGAGAATAAATTCTCCGCCGCCAAACAGATATATATTTAATAGAGATCAATCACACGGACTGAATTCTAATGTCAGACACACAGTCCATTTACAAGTCCGTTCTGGGTCTGAACGAAACCGGAGGCACCTAGTACCCCGCATATCCATCGATCTCCAAGCACGTCTGGACGATCACTAACTGTTTCCATCTTCTTGGGTGTACAGCCCAATCAAGATCATCAGTAATCACCCAAACGACGTGAAGACTTCTGGTCTTCGACCACCGTCTTCATCTTCGACACCACGTCGAATCAGTTATTCAGAATGGGATAAACCCGGTCTTTCTGAATAACTCGCGTATATATTATAAAAGTGTTACACAAACACAACATACGCCTCATTCCAATTCAGAATATTCTTTTATTCAAATATTCCTATACATTGGGAAAAAGATCCCATTAATTTTATCCAAGATAAATTCTTTAAATTTATTCTTTAATCTCCTTTGAATATCAATTCCAACTAGTCGGGAGTCGGGATTATCGAACCACACCGAAGTAATCATTTATTTTATTTTCCCAATCCCAACCTATTCATCCCATGAAGTAAAATTGGTAGTACTTCATATCTAACACCACAGTGTTATCGGTAATTCAATTACCATTTCACGTTCAAATCTAATTAAAGATTTAACTATCGCTTGGAGTAAAACTGGTGATACTCCATTCTCGATCTTTTCAATCTATTTAAAGATTCATTAAAAATCCACTTAGTTTTAATCTTTAACTGGGTTAAAGAATCCGTGTCATTTAAAACACGGTTCACGATAAACCCAAAGTCACATTCATTAATTATCGGGTTAAAGAACGAGTGTTATTTAAAACACTGTTCACGATAAACCCAAAAATCAATATCAATTCAATTCCAATTAAATATTATTTTAATTGGTACACTTCATTAAATCTAAATAAAAAGATTTAATCATTTCTCAACTGGGTTCAAGAACAGTGTTAGTGAAGACACCATTCACGACAAACCCAAATCACATTCGATATTCAATACAAGGCTCTGAATGGAAAATATATCGGCTTATATTCAATATCGAATTCTACGACTAACAAATGCCGTATTGGAAATAACGATATAAATATATATCTTTCAAATTTCCATAACAACACCTATATAATCACGAATTCCAACATCGAAATATTCCGAAGACAATTTCGATTCAAATCCCCTCCAATGCAATCATTGGATATTCTGGTTATTTTCAAAACCCTTTTTAAATTCAATTCATTTATTTAAAAATAAATAGAATTATAATTCTAGTTCAAAACCAGTTCATTTCGATAAAAACCTATTTTTATCTTTTCAAATATGGAGTTTTTCATCCCAATCCTTTCTAAATCATTTCTTATGATTTTACACAAATTATTACTATTTTTAATAATTTTATCAAGGCCCGTACAGTCGATTTCCAACAATGGCCATCGAACTGCACTTACAGCGACCTTTTTCAAATTTGATTTGGACATAATTCCAAATCCAACCGTTAGATTTCAAATTTCTAATATTCTTTAGAAAGCTCTTTTCGATACGAACCCAACGGTTCCGGTTTTAGGAGAATTCGACGGTCGGATCTCCCGTAATGTCCGTTTGAAATAAATGGTCGAAATTCACGAACTGCCGCGGCGCGGCGCGTTCTATTCAGGCCATTATATTATATATATAATATATATAATATATATTTCGTCGATTTTCTATTCAAAACGAATTATATAAATAGTTTTAAAATTCGTTTCAAAATCTATTTCAACTTCCATTTCAATTCAAAGCAAAATTGAATTCTTCTTTATAAATTCGTTTCAAAATTCATTTCTATTCAATTCAAATTTCAATTCTATTCATTTCGAAATCGTTTTCAATTCAATTCATTTCGAAATCGTTTTCAATTCAATTCATTTCGAAATCGTTTTCAATTCAATTCATTTCGAAATCGATATAAATACCGTTCACGTCAAAATGGCATCAAACTAATCAACAATGCTTCATGAATTTCTATTTTCAAATATTTCTTTTTCAAAATAGTTGTTATTATCAAAATATTTCGTTCAACACATGACCAATCTCAATGGATGAGTACTGTCAACACATGAACCTTTATTTTATAATATTCTTTATTTTTCAAATTGGAATGAGGCCCAATCAATTACCATATAAAGTTAATTATATGGATTTTCATACAACACATGTATATAATAGCATGGAAAAATAATCAATCATCAACCAAAGTGCACTACACTGTATAAGCATCAAATATAAATATCTAACGCTTAAAACAGCCTGTCAATCAACCGATCGACATATTTAATAAATCAGGATGAGTGAACTTCAAATTTCATCCCAACACCCGTGTGGGGTTTCAAACAATCAAACACATATTTTATTTGTGCTGTTGGGCGATGTGTAAAATTTATCGACCCAATCAATGTCCTTCAAATAGGTGTACATAAACAAACCGTCGGGTTTGTAAATGAATATTTATTTTATTCACTTCACGTTAAAAATTATATTTTTAACGATAAAAACATTTTATTCCAACATATGAATTTCTATTCAGTTCATTCTTTAAATAAAGTGATATTTTTATTTTTCTAACTTATTTTAGAAAATTTCGGCGGCATAACGGCACGATACTAGAAACGGGACAAGGCCTAGCCTTATCCCCGGTCTAGTGAAGGCCCACGCCATTCACACATCAATAAATCCATTTCACCAAACAACCAAATTCAATCCAATAATCAAACTAATCTATGCAACCAAACAAACAAGTCCATGGTTTGTGGACGATTGTGTCGGGTGCTACTAAGCACCGTCTGCATCCTAGTATATATATATAACTAGAAAATGAAATTGAAAGGTGAGAAATTCTCACCTATAGCTATCCTAGCTCCACGGCACTTCATTGATAGAAATCTTCATCGCTATCGCATCTTCGTCGTCTTCGTTGCCCGTAGCCACTACATATGTAAAAATCGAATTTTTACTTCGTTATTCAATTTATAAAAATCGAAATTTTTCTTCGAAGTTCTACATATAAAAATCATATTTTTCTTCGAAGTTCTACATCTAAAAGTCCTATTTTTATTTCGAAGTTCAACATCTAAAAATCCTATTTTTATTTCGAAGTTCAACATCTAAAAATCCTATTTTTATTTCGAAGTTCAACATATAAAAATCCTATTTTTATTTCGAAGTTCAACATCTAAAAATCCTATTTTTATTTCGAAGTTCAACATATAAAAATCCTATTTTTATTTCGAAGTTCAACATCTAAAAATCCTATTTTTATTTCGAAGTTCAACATATAAAAATCCTATTTTTATTTCGAAGTTCAACATCTAAAAATCCTATTTTTATTTCGAAGTTCAACATCTAAAAATCCTATTTTTATTTCAAAGTTCAACATCTAAAAATCCTATTTTTATTTCGAAGTTCAACATCTAAAAATCCTATTTTTATTTCGAAGTTCAACATCTAAAAATCCTATTTTTATTTCCAAAAACAATGTTCTTTATATTTTCTAATGTTATAAATCGTATCTTTTATAATTGAACATCGTATGTTTTTATATATTATAAAAATCATTTCTAAAATTAATAATATATTTAAAAACCATATTTTCATTATAACCTTCAAGAAAACTGATCTTTTTATAATTTAAAAACTAACTACTTTAAATAAACATCAGTATATAACTGAATAAAATAAATAAATTACTTGCAGTGTTTCTTTTCCGAGGGGGGGGGGAACAGGGAGGAAAGAGGAGTGGAGCGAGAGGGAAGCAGTCGGTGGGGGTCACCGTTCGTTTGAGGGGATAGAGGAGGAGCTGACGGGGCCGGCGAAGGCAGGGCGGAGGCGCGGTGGTCGACGATTTAGGGCTAAAGGCAAATGAAGAGGAGAGAGGCGCTGAAGGGGAGGACCGCGGCGATGTGGTTGAGCGCCAGAGGCGGCGTCACGATGGTCGGCGTCGTGAGGAGGGCGGCGGTCCTCCGCTGTTCTCTCTTTTTTTTTTTGTGATTTCAGTTTTTAACGGGGGGGGGGGGGCCTGATATAAGGGTAGAGAAAAGCTTTTTTTTATTTAATTAATTTATGTTTGAAAAAAGTTGACTTTTACATACGACCTCTAAACGAGGCCCACCGCCTGTCGTCCATAGCGTTTTACCCCCATTCCGAACACAATGGAATATGTATCGTAAGCTGATTCGATCGTTTCGATCTGTTTCTATTGAATTTACATTTAAATCACTATATTGAATTTTAAACGTACATTTCAAATTACTGGGGCCACATACTAACTCTAAAAATTCTCGAAAAATATTTTCTAGCTTCGTATTGACGATACGGTCCTAACAAAACTGGTTTCGTCGAATTCTGAGACCGTCTGAAAAATGGCCATTTTCCAGTCGATTAAAATCAACTGAAACTGGTCAAACGCATTTTCCTTTGCCACGCTCACATATTGATTCGAAAAATTATGAAATTTGAAACCTAGCAATAACTTGACATCACGGACCCAACAAAACTGGTTTCGTCGAAATCCGAGGTCGTTAGCAAAATTCCCATTTTTAAGGGCTTGAATTCCATAGCGACTATTCAGAATTTTCAACTGGACATATCTTTTGATTCCCGCTATGAAATTTCGATTTCCCGGATTCGTTGGAAAGATATTATCAATTAGATCCTAATGTTTTTGGTTTCACTAAAATCCGGATTGTTTTGCACCCGGTACATTCAAATGAAATTTGAAATCGAATTATCGAACTACCGCGCCATTTTCAATTCTATTTATAATTATATATAAATATTTATATTCTAATGACGACGCGTATATACGTTCGAATTATATTCAAAATAAATTTCCGTCTATATTATTTAAAATCATCTATTTTAAATATTCAAAATTCGCTAAAACTGCCAAAATAAAAATTTTAAACTGGCCGAGATTTTCGGGTTGTTACAATTTGGGAGGCCTTGATTTTGATTTAGGGGAAAAGTAATTAATTTATTTAATTATCTTTGTATAATTATTAATGTAATCAAAATTTATATGACCGTAAATTCTACATATGACATCAGAATTCGAAAATTCAAGATGCATTGAAATCGTGTTGACAAGATCTACACATTTGGAGCTAGTCACAGATTTGGATAAAATTAAACTCCAGTTTAATTTGGTTGAAAACAATCGTTATTCAAACGATTTCTGAAACCCAACCAAGGTGAGATTTCTTTCTTTTTAAATAATTAAAATTTAAGTATCTTTCGTTATTTAAATTCCATGTGTATATGTTAATTTAACTTAGATCTATGATATATGATGTTGTACTGTGGCTTGTTGATTTTTGTTGATTTTGATTGATGCTATTGGGTATGATCTGAATTGGTTTGATGATATTGTTATGTTGATTTGTCGATCAAATTAGTCATTTTGTTTAAAGTAGAATCGACAATATAAATTGTAATATTAGAATAAATATACTTTTTATGTTAAATAGTCATATTAGAATAAACATACATTTTATGTTAAATTGTCATATTAGAATAAACATACATTTTATGTTAAATTGTCATATTAGAATAAACATACTTTTTATGTTAAATTGTCATATTAGAATAAACATACTTTTTATGTCAAATTGTCATATTAGAGTAAACATACTTTTTATGTTAAATTGTCATATTAGAATAAACATACTTTTTATGTTAAATTATCATATTAGAATAAACATACTTTTTATGTTAAATTGTCATATTAGAATAAACATACTTTTTATGTTAAATTGTCATGTTAGAATAAAAAAATACTTTTTATGTTAAATTTTCATGTTAGAATAAAAATATCTTTTATGTTAGAATAGTCATATTGGAAATAAAATAACATCTCCTTATAAAATGTTACAACATTTTTTATTGTAAATGTTGCATTTAGAGTATAAAGAAATTACAATTTTATTTCAATATGAATCATCAGAAAAGATTAGACGATAAAGAAATCACATTTTTATTGCAGTATGAAACATCAGAAAAGAGTAGACAATAAAGATCGCATTTTTATTGTAGTGAGAATCATTTTTGTTGAAATAAAATAGATTTATCAAAAAAAAAATACCATTTTTTGTTAAATAGAGTTTGTTAACAAATAAAATTTTCCTTTTTATTTGTTAAGTTAAAATAGAAATTTGCATACAAATAAATCATTCCTTTATTTGTTATAAATGTGTCATTTTACTAGAATGGTCAAAGTAGAAATTGTCATTTTTGTTTAAGGTAGAATGGTCAACAAAAATGAATGAATCAATTGTATTCATTTTCTTAAAAATTTAATTGTTAATAATATGAGTTATCACTTCTATTTATAGTGGTTAAAATAAGAATTGTTAACAATAAAGAATTATCATTTTTAATCATTTTGTTGAAATAGAATCTTCAACAAAAATGAATAATCACTTTTAGTCCTTTGTTGAACTAGAATCTTCAACAAGAATGAGATATACATTTTGGGCAATTTGTTAAGAAATGTTTTAATATGATTAAAAGAACATTTTTATTAGGAATGGTTCTTAGGATTAAAAATATCATTTTGTTAGGAATGAGAAGTTAGAATAAAAATAACATTTTTAGTATAAAATATTGCATTGAAATTAAAATACATTTTTATTATAAAATGTAGCATGAGAATAAAATTGTCATTTTAAATAGGAATGTTTTTTATTTGAATAACATTTTGATTAGTTCGTGTTATGTCAAAATGTTTACTTAGAAAAAAAAAGAAAAAAAAACATCGTTTTGCTAGGAAATGTTCATTTAGAATAAAAACACCATTCTTATTAGAAATGACATTTTTGTTAAAGAATGTAAATTAGATTAAAAAGAACAAAATTAACATCTTTGTTAATTAGATTATAAAGAACAAAATTAACATCTTTGTTAATTAGATTATAAAGAACAGAATTAACATTTTTGTTAAGTAGATTATAAAAGAGCAAAATTAACACGTTTTGTTAATTAGATTACATTAAGCAAAATTAACATGTTTGTCAAAACATGATTATTGAGGTAAAATAACCTTTCTGTGTTAAACATGTTAGTGAAATAGAGAATGAACCTTTTTACCCATTGAAAAGGCTTAGTCAAAAATAGACATTTTTGACACTTCGAAAAGAATGAAGTAAAATATTCATTTTGTCATTTAAAAATGAATGAGACTGAAGTTATACATCTTGGTAAATAAATAAGAGTCAAGATTTGTATTGTCATTTGTTCACAATAAAAAGAATTTAAATATATGTTTATGATCTTGAAATGTTTGATGTGTTAAATATATTGTTAGCTGAATATTACACTGCCATTTACAAGTCATCCGACTTGTTTATGTGATTGGGATGATAATTTTTATATATCGCCCAAGTGCACAAATAATTTATTATTTGCTTGTTGGATGAAACCCCACATGGGTGTTGGGATGATACTTGACCTACACGAGTCCTAATATTTAGTGTAGAATCCACTTTGGTTATTTGGGTGTTTGATAATTATTTACCATGATGGTTGATTTCATGCAATATATGGATGTTGATTGAGTCACATTCCAATGAAGAATATTCTAAAAAGAATATTTTATAAAATATATTTTTGAAAAAGAATATTTTAGAAAAAGAATATATTTTAGAAAATATATTTATTTATTGAAATGAACTAGTTATCAACTAGAATAAATCATTAAATTTAGGTTTAATGAAGTTTTCCAATATGTTAATATTTAATTGAAAATTAAATCGAATAAATTAGATTTTGGGTTTGTCGTGAACAGTGTCTTAAATAACACTGTTCTTAAACCTCGTATGAAAAGTACAATCTTTTAATTTAGATTATTAAAGTTTTCAATTATACTCAGTAATTGGATTAAGATGAGGTGTGAGTTGGGTTTATTGTGAACTGTGTTTTTAAGTGACATGTGTTCTTTAACCCAACTGACAATGAAAATATGATTTGGAATTTATAAATCTTTTATTAAGATTTAAATGGAAATTTTCCAAAAGTGAAGTTTCCAGTTTAATATATTAAATTGGAGTTGAATAGAATTCGAATTTATAATAACCGAGATAAGCTTCTGTAAAAGAAGACCGATACTACATATGGAATTTAAGAGGCTTTGCCGTTATTCCATTTATATTATTGGTCAGATACAGAAATTTATAACGATTATATATTGATTTGATTTCTGTGAAGATTCCCTATTCTATGGAAGTCGATTTTGGGTTTATCGTGAACGGTGTTTTAAAATGACATTAGTTCTTTAACCCAGTTAAAGATAAGATTAATTTCTTAAATTTAATTAATCATTGAATAATGATTTGTGATATTTAAATCCAAATTGGGTTCTTAATAATTCTTTAAAAGAAAGATTTAAGAATAAATGTAAAGAATTTATCTTTGATAGAACAATGTGAATATTTTATTAGAAAAATACTCTGAATTGGAATGTGGCGTTGGATGTGTTTTTATAATACATGATTTTTATTATAAAAATACGCGAATTATTCGGAAAGACCGGGTTTAACCCATTCCGAGTAATTACTAAGACGATGAAGAGTCGAAGATGAAGACGGTGATTGAAGACCGATGATCTTCACATCGAATGGATGTGTTGCTACTGAGACCGTTGATGGGAGTAGCTACCTTGAAGGGGCTTCAGTGGTGGCCGTCCAGACTATTGTTGATTGTTCGAATTTGGTTTTCGCTCAGACCCAGAGCATAAGCTAGTAAATGGATGTGTGTCTGACATTGGGTTTCGTTCCACGTGAATTAAATCGATTTCTGTTAATGTATGTCTGTTTGGTGGTGGAGGATTTATTCTCTACTTAACACCCTGGTATATATTAATAGTGATCGATCGCATGGCGTGGATTGTCAATGTGGCACGCCAAGATGCAAACGATCAAGGCTTTTGTTTAAAAGCAGGGCCTTGTGGGATGATCAAAGTATAGTCTATTACGGCATAGCTTTGTGTATAGCGTGACTTCGCGAGCCTCACACCCCAGTATGAGTCAAAAACGGGATATGCACCGTAGGGAGTGCACACGTTTCTTTCTAGCTAGTGGTAGTGTCAGTGCTTAAACTGGCTGGCATTTTACTTATGTGGATGATGGATTTTGAGGCACCTCGGATTTTTATAGACCGTTAGTGGTCATAATATAGGTTCAAAGGAACCGGGAAACGTGTGTTCAGGCATAACCAATCCACTGCCGATAGGCGGGGACTGGCCCTACCGCTCCAAGGGTTCACTGCGGGGGATCCTGAGGCATTTGCTAGAGTGTCTCGAATCGGAGAGGAGCTTGCCCCTAGCCTCGACTCATGATGGAAATCCAATTTCCAATACGACCTTGCAGTTTTGATTGTAGAACTAGTACGGCGACATAGTAGGATGGGGTACTATGTCGTCTATGATTAATACATTATGATTGAAATTGTTTTTGAAATATATATACTGATAGATATACACACTAATATTAAATCCATTTTATCGTATCAAGCATCTTTTGACCATTATAAGGTAAAACCCTATCCTCCAGTTTGCGTTGCATTGTGTGATGGGACTTGGGTCTTATAATGGTTTCATTTTTCTAAAAAGCATTGCGTTGTTTAACGATTTACTTTATGTTATGCACTGGCAATCCAATGGAGTAAACCCGTTCCGCGTTAGCGGCGTGGTCCTGTGATTAGCCTTATTATTAGATAAATTAGGTTAAAATTTCTCATACCAGTCCCATGACTGACCTGTAGTTTGTTTCACTGGCAAACTCGGGTGCCCATATTTTTTTCCACACGGGCAGTCGAGTAGCTTTTTGTAGATATATTTACAGGATCCTGGTCTACATCTGAAGCGATATTCGGAAAGCTCTGTATCCGTGTATTCCTTTCGGTTGTGTATTTGTATTATTTTTTCGCTGCTATTTAAATGTAATTTAAATCTCTGATATTATTGTATTTCTTTTACGTAATAAGTATTCATACTATGTTATATTCTTGTACTCTGATGTATTTGTTGTAATCAATAATAAAATGTTCTTCAGTTTGTGTTCTGATGTGTGTTGTTCTCAAAGCAATCCGGGCTTTCCTTTACTCGGAAATTTTGGTCGTTTCAGTTGGTATCAGAGCTTTGGTTTACAGAGCTCGAGAACAAAACACATTAGAACCGAACGAAAGAATTCATCAGAGATTGGATTAACAATATCTAGGAATAACTCGTTAGAGATAGGATCAGTAGTATCCTAGAACGAGTGTGAAGAGTATTATTCTCTTTAAAATAAAAACAAATTTAATTTTGAAAATTTTATCTTAAAATACGTATTTGAGTATATTATTATAATTTAATGTGGACAATCGAGTATATAAAGATTTCGAATATACGAGTAATTAACGGATATTCAAAGTTTTAACATACTAGATAGATATAGAATCACACTCTAGTCGCCCGGAGATAATTCTGATGATCGGTGCACCATCATCAGTATTTATGTTCGACTATCGAAAGTGGGATTTCTATATATTTCCATTGACTGGTATGAGAACCAAAACTTAGTCAGTACACATTGCTGTGATTTGCACTAAAAATATGATTTTTGTCTATATATAAAGGTTATATATATTTGAAAATTTAATCACCTAATTTATTGCTGGTTGTGATGTTTTATTATTAGATTAACTAATAAAAGTATAGAAATGATAATTAATTTAACTAACAAGATTATGGAAACCAATAAAGTTGAGTTGGTAAATTAAACGACTTTTCGCTCCATTCCTTTTCGAGGACGAAAAGATTTTAAGTGGGGGCGATTGTAACAACCCGGAATTTTGGGGCCAAATTAAAAATTTTATTTTAAGAAATTTTGACAGAAAATATGTCAGAATTTAAAAATTCCATTTTTTAAATTAAATTATTGAATTTAAAATGATTTTTATTTATAAACTTTATGATGTTATTGATAAATGGTTTCAAATTTATTTCTAGTAAACAATTTATAATTAGATAAATGATGATTTATAACAATTGAATTGTTTATGAATAATTACATGAAAGAATACCCAAAATAGTTAACTTTAATTTGACTATGTAAATCAATTTATGATATTCAATTTGAAATTGTAAGTTTGATTTAGGATTTGAACGTAGAGATTTATACTTGAATCTCTAGTTTGTTTAATTTAATTTGTTCTTGAAAGATTGAATTAAATTTTATAAATTAAATGATTAAATTTATATTTTAATTTAATATTTAAGTCTGATTGTAAGATTACATTTATTGATGGAAAACTTAAATCCTAAGATTTAAATATTGATTGACATAATTCATGTAGGCGCTTGTTTAATGCACATTCTAAATATACAAAGACGAAAAAAAATAACTTTAAAATATTTCCTCAATTAAATGTTAATAGCAAGGATGTTATCCTTGTATTAACAATCTTTGACTACATGCCAAGGTGAAAAAAAATGCCATAGGAACTTTAATAAAATCTATTAATTTATATTATATATATATATATATATTTATATATATATTTACATGTATGTGTTTGTGTATATATATATCTTTGACTATCCTTTTAAATACTTTTCCCCTATCTATTCTAATTGTATCATTCATTGATAATAAATTCCCAAATGTGAATTGTTCCCTTGAATTATGAAAAGAAATAAATAATTATCTAATCAACGCACCATATATGGGCATTAAATAAAGAATGACACACTACAATAAATTTCATGCAGTGTGCACATTTAAAACTTTCCACAATATGTTATATCTTCGTATGCATGCAATTTAATTCTATGCACATTAATTTTTTTTCCTTATTTTCAATAAATTGTCATGTTGGCGACATGCATGCGTTTATTAAAACGTGTGGTCATGCTCTCTATATTCCTTCATTATTTTCAATGCTCCCTTATTTTGAATTCTTATCCATGCCATGTTTTCCCCTTTATTATCCATAGAATTCACATATATATATATATATATATATATATATATATATATATATATAAGGAAACGTTAAATCTTGCACTTAGATTTCTTTCTATTGTAATTGTACATATTTATTTCTTTTTGTTCATCAATCCTCATTATTATAAAATAACATAACTCTCCTTTCTTCTTCCCTTACATCCTCTCTCCTTCAATCCAATTTGTTCTATGCTTTAAAAAAATGGCTTCTTTCCTCAAATCTATTTCTCCACCACCTCTATCCCAACGAGCGGACATTGTCGTTCGAAAATATTTCTCCAAATTCCTCATAATTCGTTCTGAATTAAAACATGATTTATAAGAGAAAATTAAAGAGCAATCTCCAATCTCCAAAATGGTGCATCCTTACTGGCGTGGAAAGAGGATGGAACGATGGTCTATTTGAGCACCTTCGATCGAATTCTGGTTGATCGCCGGTGGCTAGCGCAGACGACTAGATGGGTTTGAAGGCTTCCAGAAGAACGCGATGAGGAGGATAATTTGGGAGGCCTTGATTTTGATTAAGGGGAAAAGTAATTAATTTATTTAATTATCTTTGTATAATTATTAATGTAATCAAAATTTAAATGACTGTAAATTCTACATATGACATCAGAATTCGAAAATTCAAGATGCATTGAAATCGTGTTGACAAGATCTACACATTTTGAGCTAGTCACAGATTTGGATAAAATTAAACTCCAGTTTAATTTGGTTGAAAACAATCGTTATTCAAACGATTTCTGAAAACCAACCAAGGTGAGATTTCTTTCTTTTTAAATAATTAAAATTTAAGTATCTTTCGTTATTTAAATTCCATGTGTATATGTTAATTTAACTTAGATCTGTGGTATATGATGTCGTATTGTGGCTTGTTGATTTTTGTTGATTTTGATTGATGCTATTGGGTATGATCTGATTTGGTTTGATGATATTGTTATGTTGATTTGTCGATCAAATTAATCATTTTGTTTAAAGTAGAATCGACAATATAAATTGTAATATTTGAATAAACATATTTTTTATGTTAAATTGTCATATTAGAATAAACATACTTTTTATGTTAAATTGTCATATTAGAATAAACATACTTTTTATGTTAAATTGTCATATTAGAATAAACATACTTTTTATGTCAAATTGTCATATTAGAGTAAACATACTTTTTATGTTAAATTGTCATATTAGAATAAACATACATTTTATGTTAAATTGTAAAAATACTTTTTATGTTAAATTGTCATATTAGAATAAACATACTTTTTATGTTAAATTGTCGTATTAGAATAAACATACTTTTTATGTTAAATTGTCATATTAGAATAAACATACTTTTTATGTTAAATTGTCATGTTAGAATAAAAAAATACTTTTTATGTTAAATTGTCATGTTAGAATAAAAATATCTTTTATGTTAGAATAGTCATATTGGAAATAAAATAACATCTCCTTATAAAATGTTACAACATTTTTTATTGGAAATGTTGCATTTAGAGTATAAAGAAATTACAATTTTATTTCAATATGAATCATCAGAAAAGAGTAGAAGATAAAGAAATCACATTTTTATTGCAATATGAAACATCAGAAAAGAGTAGACAATAAAGATCGCATTTTTATTGTAGTGAGAATCATTTTTGTTGAAATAAAATAGATTTAACAAAAAAAAAAAAACCATTTTTGTTAAATAGAGTTTGTTAACAAATAAAATTTTCCTTTTTATTTGTTAAGTTAAAATAGAAATTTGTATACAAATAAATCATTCCTTTATTTGTTATAAATGTGTCATTTTACTAGAATTGTCAAAGTAGAAATTTCATTTTTGTTTAAGGTAGAATGGTCAACAAAAATGAAGGAATCATTTGTATTCATTTTCTTAAAAATTGAATTGTTAATAATATGAATTATCACTTCTATTTATAGTGGTTAAAATAAGAATTGTTAACAATAAAGAATTATCATTTTTAATCATTTTGTTGAAATAGAATCTTCAACAAAAATGAATAATCACTTTTAGTCCTTTGTTGAACTAGAATCTTCAACAAGAATGAGATATACATTTTGGGCAATTTGTTAAGAAATGTTTTAATATGATTAAAAGAACATTTTTATTAGGAATGGTTCTTAGGATTAAAAATATCATTTTGTTAGGAATGAGAAGTTAGAATAAAAATAACATTTTTAGTATAAAATATTGCATTGAAATTAAAATACATTTTTATTATAAAATGTAGCATGAGAATAAAATTGTCATTTTAAATAGGAATGTTTTTTATTTGAATAACATTTTGATTAGTTCTTGTTATGTCAAAATGTTTACTTAGAAAAAAAAACAAAAAAAAAACATCGTTTTGCTAGGAAATGTTCATTTAGAATAAAAACACCATTCTGATTAGAAATGACATTTTTGTTAAAGAATGTAAATTAGATTAAAAAGAACAAAATTAACATCTTTTTTAATTAGATTATAAAGAACAAAATTAACATCTTTGTTAATTAGATTATAAAGAACAGAATTAACATTTTTGTTAAGTAGATTATAAAAGATCAAAATTAACATATTTTGTTAATTAGATTACATTAAGCAAAATTAACATGTTTGTCAAAACATGATTGTTGAGATAAAATAACTTTTCTGTGTAAAACATGTTAGTGAAATAGAGAATGAACCTTTTTACCCATTGAAAAGGCTTATTCAAAAATAGACATTTTTGACACTTTGAAAAGAATGAAGTAAATTATTCATTTTGTCATTTAAAAATGAATGAGACTGAAGATATACATCTTGGTAAATAAATAAGACTCAAGATTTGTATTGTCACTTGTTCACAATAAAAAGAATTGAAATATATGTTTATGATCTTG
Source organism: Allium sativum (assembly GCA_030737875.1). Classification (NCBI taxonomy): domain Eukaryota; kingdom Viridiplantae; phylum Streptophyta; class Magnoliopsida; order Asparagales; family Amaryllidaceae; genus Allium; species Allium sativum. The sequence continues at coordinate 718,204,865 of CM060916.1, read as the reverse complement.
AAATGTTTGTTGTGTTAAATATATTGTAAGATGAATATTACACTGCCATTTACAAGTCATCCGACTTGTTTATGTGATTGGGATGATAATTTTTATACATCACCCAAGTGCAAAAATAATTTTTTATTTGCTTGTTGGATGAAACCCCACACGGGTATTGGGATGATACTTGACCTACACGAGTCCTAATATTTAGTGTAGAATCCACTTTGGTTATTTGGGTGTTTGATAATTATTTATCATGATGGTTGATTTCATGCAATATATGGATGTTGATTGAGTCACATTCCAATGAAGAATATTCTAAAAAGAATATTTTAGAAAATATATTTTTGTAAAAGAATATTTTAGAAAAAGAATATATTTCAGAAAATATATTTATTTATTGAAATGAACTAGTTATCAACTAGAATAAATCATTAAATTTAGGTTTAATGAAGTTTTCCAATATGTTAATATTTAATTGAAAATTAAATCGAATAAATTGGATTTTGGGTTTGTCGTGAATAGTGTCTTAAATAACACTGTTCTTAAACCCCGTATGAAAAGAACAATCTTTTAATTTAGATTATTAAAGTTTTCAATTATATTTAGTAATTGGAATAAGATGAGGTGTGAGTTGGGTTTATTGTGAACTGTGTTTTTAAGTGACATGTGTTCTTTAACCCAACTGACAATGAAAATATGATTTGAAATTTATAAATCTTTTATTAAGAATTAAATGGAAAATTTCCAAAAGTGAAGTTTCCAGTTTAATATATTAAATTGGAGTTGAATGGAATTCAAATTTATAATAACCGAGATAAGCTTTTGTAAAAGAAGACCGATACTACATATGGAATTTAAGAGGCTTTGCCGTTATTCCATTTATATTAATGGTCGGATACAGAAATTTATAACGATTATATATTGATTTGATTTCTGTGAAGATTCCCTATTCTATGGAAGTCGATTTTGGGTTTATCGTGAGCGGTGTTTTAAAATGACATTAGTTCTTTAACCCAGTTAAAGATAAGATTAATTCCTTAAATTTAATTAATCATTGAATAATGATTTGTGATATTTAAAACCAAATTGGGTTCTTAATAAATCTTTAAAAGAAAGATTTAAGAATAAATGTAAAGAATCTATCTTTGATAGAATAATGTGAATATTTTATTAGAAGAATATTCTGAATTGGAATGTGGCATTGGATGTGTTTTTATAATACATGATTTTTATTATAAAAATACGCGAATTATTCGGAAAGACCGGGTTTAACCCATTCCGAGTAATTACTACGACGATGAAGAGTCGAAGATGAAGACGGTGATTGAAGACCGACGATCTTCACATCGAATGGATGTGTTGCTACTGAGACCCTTGATGGGAGTAGCTACCTTGAAGGGGCTTCAGTGGTGGCCGTCCGGACTATTGTTGATTGTTCGAATTTGGTTTTCGCTCAGACCCAGAGCATAAGCTAGTAAATGGATGTGTGTCTGACATTGGGTTTCATTCCATGTGAATTAAATCGATTTCTGTTAATGTATGTCTGTTTGGTGGTGGAGGATTTATTCTCTACTTAACACCCTGGTATATATTAATAGTGATCGATCGCATGGCGTGGATTGTCAATGTGGCATGCCAAGATGCAAACGATCAAGGCTTTTGTTGAAAAGCAGGGCCTTGTGGGATGATCAAAGTATAGCCTATTACGGCATAGCTTTGTGTATAGCGTGACTTCGCGAGCCTCACACCCCGGTATGAGTCAAAAACGGGATATGGACCGTAGGGAGTGCTCTCGTTAGTGGTCATACTATAGGTTCAAAGGAATCGGGAAACGTGTGTTCAAGCATAACCAATCCACTGCCGATATGCGGGGACCGGCCCTACCGCTCCAAGGGTTCACTGCGGGGGATCCTGAGGCATTTGCTAGAGTGTCTCGTATCGGAGAGGAGCTTGCCCCTAGCCTCGACTTATGATGGAAATCCAATTTGCAATACGACCTTGCGGTTTTGATTGTAGAACTTGTACGGCGACATAGTAGGATGGGGTACTATGCCGTCTATGATTAATACATTATGATTGAAATTGTTTTTGAAATATATATACTCATAGATATACACACTAATATTAAATCCGTTTTATCGTATCAAGCATCTTTTGACCATTATAAGGTAAAACCCTATCCTCCGGTTTGCGTTGCATTGTGTGATGGGACTTGGGTCTTATAATGGTTTCATTTTTCTAAAAAGCATTGCATTGTTTAACGATTAACTTTATGTTATGCACTGGCAATCCACTGGAGTAAACCCGTTCCGCGTTAGCGGCGTGGTCCTGTGATTAGCCTTATTATTAGATAAGTTAGGTTAAGATTTCTCATACCAGTCCCATGACTGACATGTAGTTTGTTTCACTGGCAAACTCGGGTGCCCATATTTTTTTCCACACGGGCAGTCGAGTAGCTTTTTGTAGATATATTTACAGGATCCTAGTCTACAGCTGAAGCGATATTCGGAAAGCTCTGTATCCGTGTATTCCTTTCGGTTGTGTATTTGTATTATTTTTCCGCTGCTATTTAAATGTAATTTAAATCTCTGATATTATTGTATTTCTTTTATGTAATAAGTATTCATACTCTGTTATATTCTTGTACTCTGATGTAATTGTTGTAATCAACAATAAAATGTTCTTCAGTTTGTGTTCTGATGTGTGTTGTTCTCAAAGCAATCCGGGCTTTCCTTTACTACGAAGTTTGGGTCATTTCAACCATCTAGAGAATATTTATATTTATTCTTCTTTTCACTTCTGTTTCTTCCAGGAAGAGTTATGTTGCTAGCAACCGTAGGATGACAATATATTGGTACTCTCAAGCGAAGTGAGGGGCCGGACATGTTTAGCCTGGATTGCGACATGTTCTTGTTGAATCCCGGTGTATTCCACTCTAGAGATACACTGTCGTAAGGTGGTCCCATACCTTGCCATAATTGGAAATACATTCTCTAATAAGACCCCGCGGTTTTGATTGTATACTATATATGTAGAGCGTGAGATTCAAGCGTTCTGCTAGACTGTTATTTATTTGTATGTAGACATTATTATAATATCTGAAAAGATATGTTTTAAAAAGTGTTTTGGGTTATCGTAAGGTAAAAATCTTCCATTCTTATAAGTGGATTGGTTTTATGATTTTCCTTTTCTTTCAAAAAGAATTTTGACGTAAAACTCAAGTTTGATGATACCCTTAAACATAGTGTGTTTTCCCACTCTGGTTCACCAGACTGATCCGGTATTTGTAATGCTCGGGTTAGACCAACTTTTACAGGTTTAGATTATCGGATGCGGTGAAGAGAGAAGTTGGAAGAGTTCATTATATAGTATTATTTCGATGTGTGATTGTATACGAGGATAGATTATTATAATGGTCGAGATGTGACTCTGATGATTGTAAGTATTTTTCAAGCTCTCAATAAAGATTTTATATCTATATTTTGTTCCGCTGTGATGTGAGACTCTGTATTGTGTTGGTTATTCTTCCACCTCTATTATAATATTTATTTATTTATTTTCTCATTCTCTAATTTCTTTCTCCTAACTATCTACTTTTCCATGCAATTTGGTTTGGACCTGAGTCGAAATTGTCAACTCAAAGGGTACAGAAAAGATGGTATGTTACAGTGGTATCAAAGCATAAGGTTTAGTAATAATCTTGGCTTTGGGGCATGACTCGACAGGGATGGGCTAGTAATACCCTAGATTGAGTTTGAGTGTATATATGAGAGTGTATTTGTATATTTTACATACAAATGTTTTGTATTGTGTTATTTGATCGGTTGAGAAGCATTGAACCGACAATGGAAAATATTGTTTTGTAAAGTAGGTAAATGAAATAATTTTGGCCAAATTATATTTTCGTATAGAAAAGATATAACTTTATCAAATTATTCTGATATTAGCGTGTTTGATTGATTGAATGAAATTCAATTTATTATAAAATTTTAAGTGGTTTAATATAATTAGAAGATTTCACATGTGAAACTAGTAAACGAGAATTCTATTGAATGAATTATAATTTAAATAAAATATAAGTTAAATGGAAATTTATGAATCAGAATTTAACTTGGAGCTAAGATGAAATAAAACAGAATGAATGATTTTTGAAATAGAATCAAAATTCGAGTTATGAAATGGAAATAAAATAATTAGAAAAAAATTAGCTAATTGAATATGGAATTGGAACTTAAATTAGTTAATTGAAATTAGTTTAAAAATAAATTTTAATGGAATCATTCATGAATAAAATATACTATAATCATTTCTTACATTGTAAGTTATACCGGTAGGAAGAAAGAATGAGCTATTAATTGCTTTGCTTTGGAATTAGAGTTTGGTATCCCAACAAATAGATAAACCTTAATTATATTGATTGATTGCTTGATTCTATACCCTGAGTTAGGTAACCGCTTGGCTTTTATTTTGTTTAGATCAAATTGAGGCCCGGGGTGGCGTTTGTAGTTGTACCGATCGAACCGTGCATAGTAGGTGCTGGCGAATATTTCAAAGTTTTTAAAACTTAGATATTTTGATTATTTTGAAAATAATTGGGATTGGAGCATTATTTTCACATAGTAATTTCGGGGATGAAATTCTATTAAGGGGGAAGAGTATAACGACCTAGATTTTTCGGTAATTTGAATTTGAATATTTAACTCTGTTTTAAATATTATATTTTCAAATATTAATGGATTATTAATATAAAATTTATTAATAAAACGACGACTGAACATTTATATTTATATTTAATTTTAAATGAATTTGTAACATCGCGGTAGTCCGTAATATTAAGTTTTGAACTTCCATTGAATATACAGAATCCGTTATAAGTCGAAATTCTGTAAAACAAGAAACTTAGAATCAATTTGATTATAATCTTCTAATCAAAGAGGAAAATTAAGATTACATATTATATATTATAAGTCATGGCTAAATCAAATTTTCAAATAGTCTCTATGGATTCATTTATAAATTATAATGTTTATTTAATATAATTTAAATTGAATTGTTTTGGAATTATAATTATATTATGTCGATGTTTTATAAGCCTTAAAAATAGCGGTTTTTTTTTCAAATGACCTCCGTTTTCAACGAAACAAATTTTATTGAAATACGTACAACTAATTATTGTAGGATTTCCAGTTTGGAGATAATCGTTGTTGTTTTATCTGTATGTGAAATTTAAAGGTGAACCGATAAATAAATTGAAATTAAAATAGCGTCGTAATGCAAACGGAGTCGGATTTCAATTAAATTGATTTTAATGGATCCGGAATGTTTGAGCATAGCAGTACGTCCATTTTCTTTGTGTTTGAAGTTCGTGTATATTGATGTGAATTACAACGTATTAGTGGTAGGATTTAATATCTGTATTGAATAAAATAAATAATATAAAGCTTCATGTCTAAGTAAACTAAATAAAAATACCCAGGCTACCCTATCACCAAAAGCAAACGTGCCCCCAATAAAATAAAATACGCACAACTAACTCTCCTATACTTACCTACCTTACTTCACCTCATGTCAAATGTATACTACACATGCACAACTACCTTAGGCAAATGCACACGGATATATTTTCCCTCACCTACCATATTGCCTTCACCCATAAGTCTTGCGGAAGTCCATACTTCAATAACCACGTGATAGGTTGTCAGTAGCTACAAGTTGGCAAAACAGGTAAGCTATACATAGAGCAGGGGTGAAACAGGTTTTAACATATTCTAAGTATTGATTTTCTATTTAAGTACATACCTACCCTATCCTAAGAAATGTACATACCTAGCCTAAGTGAAGTGAAGACACAATGAAGAAGCCCTACTCCTTTTCCTACGTAAACAGTATACACGTAGTGACCACGTTTTCTTATCTATAAATATGAGTAGACCCTTTTGTTTTATTTCGTTAGCAATATAAAAACTCAACCCAGTCTTTTCGTTAAATCATGCAAGCTTCAGAAGCGAAAGCAAATTTTCCCTCACCAGTAAAACGTTAAAGCTCCATTGTTAACCAAACGTGACTTCACCAAAAAATAGTATAGCCACGACAACATAGAAAATGAAGATGTAGGGGAGCTCAAACGCCTCAACGTCATAATGAAGCCTCCTGAACTATTTAAACTGGTGTGTTGAGGGACAAGGATAAATCAGTTAGTCAGTGAGAGTGCCGTGCTTTGGGAATAAGCAGCTGACATTTTGGGGGTGGACCAATGGTGTTCGAGTTTCAAGGAGAAGGCAGAGTCGGGGTCGGTGGTGGTGCACCAGGGTTGCGATAGGTAGGCATGGGGTTGTTGTAGGTGGAACAACACTAAGTCAGGGGCGGTTTAGGGTGGAGATGCAGTTGAGATGACAGTGGCATTAGAGATCGAAGACAAGGTCGAGGCGTTGGTCGATGTCAATAGGGCGGTGGCTCGTGAAGCACTGATGGGTACGTGGTTTCGAGTCTCGTGCATGGGGGTGGTTTGAATAACAAATGAGAAGGGCCGAAGGCTTTGGGCGAGAGCTACAGAAGGAGAAGGAGATGAACAATAGTTAAATGTGCCTGGGTATGGATTTTAAAAGTATGCCTAATAATGGTTTATTTTGCTTAATCGCTAAATTAACTAAAGGCAGTACATTTTGTGGCCTAGAAATAAATATAACAAGCCTAGATACTTTATATTTTTGGTGCCTAATCCAGTATAAATGACAGATACTTGTTTAAAGTCAATTCAGCCTGTTTATATATATACATATACATACATACATACATACATATATATAAATCAATTCTAATAAAACGACTTAGAAGAGATGAATAGTAACGTGTCTAGGTAATCTTTTTACATTGCCTGGATATTTATTTCATATGCCAAATTCTATTTAAAAGTTTCCTAACAAATTAACATTGCTGTGAAGGAAAATGTACTAAATAAGTTAATGTGCCAGTTGCGTTTAAAGGACCTGGTCGAATTTGTGTGATGTGTTGAATAATATTATAACGTGCCTGGATATTCCTAAACATGTGCCTGACCATATTCGAATATCCGAATCAATATGCAAAAGTGCTTAATCGCGGTTAACCGCACCTAATTAGGCTTTGTTTTAACATGACTGAATTTAGTTAATAAAAATAATTATTTGTAATAATAATATTATTATATTACACAGTGAATACCGCATTAAATTTATATCTTGGTCGCATAGTAACGGAACTGAATGAAACAAGTGACATCGGAACCTTATCGACGAGCTCAACACAATGAAGCTGGTTTGATCAGAGTTGGTAGCTACAAAGATTTTTAATTAAATTAAACGTCCATTTAATTTAATTAAAATGAACTGTTTCGGAGATGAATGAAATCAAGGTGAGTTCAACTCACTCAGTTTTATCCCACTTATATTTTTATAAGTCAGGTTTAATATTTGTGTTATATGACTATTGGATGATTTGGTAATTGGTTGGATGGATGCTGATCATATTCATACCATTTAAATTAAATGTTTGTTTAATTTAAATAAAATGAAATCGTTATTTTAACGATTATTACTAAATGAGGAAACTTACCTCATTGGTTACGTTTATAATAATATAAACATATTAAATTGAAATATGGATGTATGGATTGATGTTATTGTTTGTTCCTTGAATATTATATTTGTTTATTGAGATAGATGATTTTATTTGAGATAATATATTTGGATGTAGGGGAAAACAGGTTGGAGGGATCCAACTGGGTTCGTAAGATTTATTATTTGTCTTCATATTACAATCATATGAACTGTTTAACCAACATTATTGGATGATTGACTTGATCATTAATTGTTGAATCTAAATTCAACATCTGTTTTGTTATCAGCCAATGGGAATTATTAGTTGAGTAATTGGCAGCAGTTGGCCCAAAATATATCGTTTCATAAAAATTGATTTATCGTTAGGTGAATCGATGGTAATGAAGTTATAAAATTTATTTTATAAGTGAAAATAGATTATTAAATCTATTTTTTGAATAAAGGTTATGAATAGGAAATTAATATATTTATTTATTTATAAGTAATTATGAAATGTTTTATAAAGCAAATTCTTATGTTAATAAGATGTATAAGCAAATGAGCAGGAATTTACCAGACCGTTAAGAGTTGGATTAATTTTTATTAAGGGACAATTAAATAGAATTATATAATTTGTTAATTTAAACGAAAGGACTAAGTGGAATCAGTTAACGAGATAACCATATTTTGAGTAAACCGTTTTAACTAGGAATTATTATGAAATTGGTGTTGAAGAATGGAGTTTTGATGACAACAACCTCATTTCAATATTCATTGATTATAAAATATGTACTACACATACGAAGGATTTATATACAAGAATTAACACTGAAGACTGTACAGTTTAAGAGCATCTAGAAATTAAGAATTCAGAGATGATTCAAGACTCATGAGCAATCAGGATTTCAAGAGTTCAAGATAAATATAGTAATAGAGTCCAGTTTATGTAAGACAATGAATAGCACTCCAGGTTCAAATTCAAATTCTATTCTGATTTTCAAATTTCAAATTTCAAATTCTATTTTCAAATCCTATTTTAATTAATTTTTCTATCTTACTTTTGATTTTAAACTCAAGTTTTTGAGTCTATAAGTTCTATATAAATTTATATAGTTATATACTTTATATTTATATAGTTTTAAACTTTATAATTTTATAAATATGGTTATATGGTTTATACTTATGATTTCATATGATTTTCTACTTTATAATATTCATTTATATCATTATGTTTTAATTCAAGAATTTACATAATTATATATATATACATATACATACATACATATATATATATATATATATCAAAACACTTAAAATATACTCAAATTTCAAATTTAAACTATCATATATCAACATACATAGTTCCCAATGCTGACATATAACTGTCACAATATTGATTTTGAAAGCAAGTGTCTTTTCCCTATTTGTAACGTTCCAGAAACGTTGCAACCTTTCAAATCTTATAAATAGAGGCTGATTTCGAACTTTTTCATCATTCTTCTTCTGCACCTTCATTCCCTTTCTTTACACAATGATTTCTGCACATATACTCTACTGAATTCAATTCTATTTGTATAAAACTTCTTCTCTTCTCACTCTCTACTTATTACTCTATGAATCAAAGTGCTATTGAATAGTTATAGGGCTGTTGTAATTGTTTGGGAAATGTCTGGAAAAGGTGTGTTCCTTGTAGCCTTGAAATCAAGTAAAGGAATTGGTGGTAACCTTGTAGCCAGAGAAATAAAGGGAAATATACTTGATTAAGGGTGTTTGGAGTCTGGAATCGGTGGCAACCTGTTGGCAGTCAATTCAAGGAGATTGTACTTGGATATTGATATAGTCATAAAACTCTGTGCAATCCAGCGTTGCGTGGGGCTGGACGTAGGAGCAATTCCAAAGCAGTATAAAATCTGGTGTGTTATTTCCTTTTTCGCATTTTATTTCTGTGTTTATGTTTGATTCTGTGTCTGTGATTTGTTCTGTGGTGTGTGATTCATATAGTAGATCATATAAGTTTTATATTTTCTTAAATTTCATAAAAACACTATTTCCCCTTCTCCCCTCTAGTGTTATTTTTGCCTTAACAATCCATTCCATATTCCTTAACAATTGGTATCAGAGCAAGGTCTTTCAAAAAGTTCATACAATGATTTTTGAAATTTTTTGAAATAATTGTTAACACTAGTGTCAACTCATGCATTGTACCAATGTTGAAAGAGACTGCATATAATCGTGTTGAAAAGTCAAGTGATCTACTGAAACATTGTCCATTACAGGAAAAGACAAGTTATATAGCTTTTGAAAATTCAAAAGTTGAAAAGATGGGTGAAGTGGTTGTTGGTAATTCAAATTCCGAAATGGTGACTATTGAAAATTCAAATTTTGAAAAGGTTGCTGTTGAAAATTCAAATTCTGAACTGGTGTGTTACATGGCTGTTGAGAATTCAAATTCTGGCAAGCAAATGGTTGAAATCGAAAAGGACAAATGGATACTGGATAGTGGCTATTCGAGACATATGATGGGAAATCCTGAATTACTAAATAATCTGGTATACAAAGATGGTGGAATGGTAAACTTCGGAGATAACTCTAAAGAATACATTATTGGGATTGGCAATGTCGATAATTGTAATGACCCTGGGAATTTGACTCCCGGATTTCGACAATAATACATAAACCCGTATTACTTGCCAGAACTCAAGTATCGGAAACACCAGATAGTTAATGAAAGAAAATTGAGGGAGAGATAAGAAAGGAAGAAACTTATAATAGAAGATAAAGAAGAATATAAGCAACAGAATCAAAGTAAACACGAATTTCATAAATCTTTTGATATTATAATAGTGTCTATCAACCATAACTAATCATCATCTAGCAGAATGCTTTCATCTCACGTTCCACATACATAATATATAATTTAAAAATGCGGGCACTCATTGGGTAATGGATTCCAACTGGCAAGGTATGGCACCACCTTCCGACAATTTATCTCTAGAGAGGAATACACCGGCTTCAACAAGAACATCTTATAACCTAGACTAAACATGAGCAGTCACTCATTTCACTTAAGTGTACCGAATTTATTATCACCAACGGTTGGGATCAGCAACCATTTCCCGAAAGGGACAACATCGAAATAGGTTAAAGAATTAAATGAAATTTCTCTAGATCAGGTGACAATACACCCTAATTAGGAGTTACCCACTTAGCCATGCGACCTACCCAATTTTATACCATTTCTTGGTTGTGAGGCTAGAGGCCATAATGTACAGATCACACCTTTATTTATTTTGAATGTCACATTGTCATACCCGCCAAATCACAAATTGATTTCCCTAAAAATACCACATGTATACAGCTAAGAGAAACGAATTCCTCCACCACGAAACGTAAATATGTTTAAAGAGATAAACTTATGTGATCTATTAAATATCCTCTATTAGACATTCTCCCATACAAGTTGTCTTGGGACTGGACAAACCAAAGGCACTATTCTGTAAATCTATCTCAGGCAATTTCTACCTAGGATTTGCCAGAACAGCCCTTGCATAAACTCCTTCTTCAATTATCTTGATCATATTTGATTTGCAATGCTAATGCCCATACATAGTGGTTTTCAGATAATAAATCTGATTCCGGTCTCTCCGTACTGATGATTGAAAAAATAGTCAAAATTTTGATAGTTGGTTATTTAACAATCAAAGAAAAACATCCATGCACAAAATGATCTTATTTCCAAATGGAAATTTTATCGATCAATCGTCAATCAACATTTTTTCCTTTAAATTAATTTATCATTAATTTATTTATTTCCCCCTTTCCCGTCTCCATATATTCATTCATTCTTATTTTCTAAATTTAGAAAATATATGTTATTAACATTGGAAAACATTTCCATTTCTTATTTGCGCATTATTATCCGTCCTCATTGATCAGTCTCTAACTGTAAACCAGTAAGAGAACAATTCCCAGAATATCAATCCTGAAGGTCAAAACCATCATCAGATCAACACTCAGAAAACCATTCAACTTAACAAATCTCCAGTTATTTTCTAATTCCCTTAATTCCGTTTCTTATCTTCTTATCAAACCATTGCTTACACAACTCTTGGGTTCAGTTTACGAACGCAAATGTTTTATGAAAACATTGATTATAACTATAGCGTTAAAACCTGTAACACCCTGCATTTTTTAAATCAAGATAAATAAATATAAATGAGTTAATTTAATATTCAGAATTAAGTAAAATGAATTTCTGTAATAACCCGGAAATCCGAGCCAATTTAAAAATTTTATTTTGGCTATTTTAGCGAATTAAATTATTTAAAATAGATTATTTTAAATAGTAATGACGAAAAATTTAGTTTGAATGGAATTAAAACGTATATATTTATATAGCTCGACGATAGAATATAAATATTTATTTATATATATAAAAAGGAATTGAAAATGGCGCGGTAGTTCGATAATTCGATTTCAAATTTCAAATGAATGTACAGGATTCAAAATAAACCGGATTTTAGTGAAACCAAAAATATTTGAATCTATTTGGGAATATCTTTCCAACGAATCCGAAAAATTGAAATTTCATAGCGGGGATAAAAAGATATGTCCAGTTGAAATTTCAGAATAGTCGCTATGAAATTCAGGCCCTTAAAAATGGAAATTTTGCAAACGACCTCGGATTTCGACGAGACCACTTTTGTTGGCCACGTGATGTCAAGTTATTGCTAGATTCCAATTTTCGTAATTTTTCGAATCAATATGTGAGTGTGGCAAAAGAAAACGCGTTTGACCAGTTTTAGTTGATTTTAATCGACTGGAAAATGGCGATTTTTCAAACGGTCTAAGAATTTGATGAAATTAGTTTTGTTAGGACCGCATCGTCAATACGAAGCTAGAAAATATTTTTCGGTAAATTTTCTAGTTAGTATGTGACCCCAGTAAATTGAAAGGCGCGTTCAAATTCAATATATAGAGTTATATGTTGATTTTGACGAAAACTGATTGAAATGATCGAATCAGCTTACGAAACATATTCCATTGTGTTCGGAATGGGGGTAATTAGCTATGGACGATAGGCGGTGGGCTTGATTTCGGGTTCGAAATAAAAGTCAACTCTTAAATGAATAAAATAAAACAAAAATATAATATAATATTTCACATAAGCCCTCACCCTTTATACCTTCTCTCTCACGCCCGTTCGATTCAAAAAGGAAGAAAATAAGGAGAAAAAAAAAACCCGACGTTCTGAAATCGCCTCCCCCCCCCCTCCAGCAATCGCCGCCGCCGCCGCCCGAAGCCTGCCGCCGCTCCTCCGACCTCCGCCCCTCCCTCCACTTACCGCTGCCTCCCTCTTTCTCCCCTGAAACCGAAACCCTAGCCCGGCCCTGGAACCACCTCGCATCGTCCTATTGGCCCCTACCTCGACGTCGACCCTTCCCCTGACCACCGGATCTCCGACGAGCTCACCTCCGACATACGCCGCCTCGAGCGAATCCCCCCCTTCTTTTCCATCTAACTGTAAGTCCATATTTACTTTTGTTTATATATTTGTTTAGCTTTAATTATTTAATATAATTAGTTATAAAAAGGATTTTTAAATCAATTTTTTTTGCATGAATAGTAATTAAAAGTAGGAAGAAGAAAAATATGATTTTTATATAGTAGGAAGAAGAAAATTATGATTTTTATATAGTAGGAAGAAGAAAAATATGATTTTTATATAATAGAGAATATAAAAATATTATCTTTATATGTATAGCGAAGTAAAAAATTCGATTTTTATATATTGAATAGCAAAGTAAAAATTCGATTTTTATATATTGAATAGCAAAGTAAAAATTCAATTTTTATATATTGAATAGCGAAGTAAAAATTCGATTTTTATATATGTAGTGAATACGGATGACGAAAGTGAGGAAAGAAGAAACGACAGAGTTTTTCTACATATGAAGAGTCATGGCATTTGGTTTAGCTAATCTGTGAGAACTTCTCACCTTTTAATTTTATTTCTAGTTGAATTATATACTAGGATGCAGACGGTGTTTAGTAGCACCCGACACCCGTCGTCCACAGACCATGGACGGCTTGTATGCATGTTTGTTTGATTTTGATGTGTAGTTGATTGTGTGATGTGATGCGAAATGAAATAAAATATTTTATAGTGGAAAATATTTTATAGTTAAAAATAGAATTTTAATGTGTATTTGAAATGAAATAAATATAAACAAATCAGATGATTTGTTTATATACACACATTTGACTGATAATTGATTGGGACGATAAATTTTACACATCGCCCAACTGCACAAATTAAATCTATGTTTGATTTTTTGAAAACCCCACACGGGTATTGGGGTGATATATGACATACACTAATCCCAATAGTTAGTTGTATGTCGATCGATTGATTGACAGTGTAATAACCCGGAAAATGTGAACCAGTTTAAAATTTTTAAATTAGGTTATTAACAAGAAATTTGAATGATTAAAATAGCCTATTTCCACAAAATATAGAATTGTGTATAATATGACAGTTTGAAATTTTGAATACAAACTTTGTCTGACTGTACCGAGTGGAAAATATAACAGATTTTAACAAAACTGAAAATATTTAAATCTGTTTATCAATACCTTTCTAACGAATCTGAAAAATCGAAATTTCATAATGGAAATCAAAAGTTATGGCCAAATGAATTTACAGAAAGGTCGCTATATAGTATATATAGCCCTTGAAAATTGAGATTTTGCATACGACCTCGGAATTCGACGAAACCTCTTTTGTTGGGTCCGGGATGTCAAATTATTGCTAAGTTTCAAATTTCGTAATTTTTAAAGCTAGTATGTGAGCGGGGCAAAAGATAACGTGTTTGGTCAAATTCTGTTAAAAAGGGTCGACCTAAAAATGGCCGTTTTGCAAACGAGCTTAGAATTCGACGAAACTGGTTTAGTTAGGACCGTATCGTCAAAACAAAGCTAGATTTATTTTTCTGGAATTTTTCGATTCAGTTTGTGGCCCTGGCAATTTGAAATGTACGTTTAAATTAAATATCGAATGTTTTATATTTTAATTTGAAAAATAACTGACTGTAACAGTCGAAATGGCCAACGAAACATATCCCATTGTGTTCGGAATGGGGGTATTTAGCTAGGGGCGACAGTCGTTGGGTGTGAATTAGAGGTCGGTTGTAGAAGGGGTATTTTTGGAATTAAATAAATTAAAAATAAAAATAAAAAGGGCTGGGCCAATCAGAATTCATCGTCTCCATCGAAAATCTCTGTCGCGACGCGGAAAACACTTCCGAATCTTCTCTCTTCAATTTCTCCGCATCCACTCAACGAAATCAAGCAAACCCAGTTCCAATTTGTAGAGCGTTCAGAGATCTTCAAATCCATAGTAATTTCACGAATTATCATTGAGTATTGGGAGAGATATCGAGTCGGGAAGCTCCGACCTTTGCGCCGCCGCCGTGCCCTCCAGGAGGCGTCGAGTTGGCCATCTCAGGTGTCATCGGGAAGCTCTCTCCTTCCTCTTCGACGTAGCGCTGGCCGTTCGTCCCAAAGCTTCGTAGATTTGCCGAAAGATTCAACCCTAGTTTCGAAATCAAAAAGGGGTATACAACTGAAACTGATTTTTACACTTTAAAGCGTTGCAAACTTGTAAAAAACATATCTTTTTGCTATGTTAACGAAATTCGATGAAACAGGAGACACCGTGACCGCAAGGAGGTTCTCTACATTCTAGAAGAAGCCGCGGATTTTTCTGACCTTCCTACGATTTTTAGCACCGCAAGAACCAATGTGAGGAATCTAAACTATTTGTGTGAATGTAATCGCGTTGTATAAATTATATAAGCGAAGTGTAAATTATATACACATTGTATACCTCATGTACATGTGTTGTATAAGTTATATGAGCAATGTATAAATTATACAGGCGTTGTTTGAAACATATATGCTTTGAATTGTGATGAAATGCAAGTGAATTATTATATTATATATATTTATATATACTCCCCTCGTCCACAGATCATGGACGATATTTATTGCTTGTGATTGACGTGATATCATATTGTTTGACGAATGGTTGGAAATAATTGTTTGTGGTTGATGTTATGGTTGAAAAATACCTTTGTGGTTGAAAAATACCCTCTTGTGGTTGAAACAAAATAGAATAGGATTGTGGAATTAAAAATATAACATGCCGCCTGCATGCGAATTAGATGCATGATCCCCATTGTCAAAAACCGCGAGGTTTTAAGGTAGAGCGAGGAGCCGTACTAGGGACGGTACCGGTTTTAACTACCCTGCCGTTATGCTGCCGAAATTTTCTGAAATATTTATGTGTTAGAATAATTTTCATTCATTGAAACTATTTACATATTCTATATCGAATATTCATCCGTTGAGTTGCAATTCATTCGTTGAGTTGAAATTCATGTGTTGAATATTATTTGAATTTAAACAAATGGCTTTAGCAATAAAAATCACATTTTTATATATATACAAACTTAATCGAATATTCATGTGTTGAGTTGCAATTCATTCGTTGAGTTGAAATTCGTGTATTGAATATTATTTGAATTTAAACAAATGGCTTTAGCAATAAAAATCACATTTTTATATATATACAAACTATATCGAATATTCATGTGTTGAGTTGCAATTCATTCGTTGAGTCGAAATTCATGTGTTGAATATTATTTGAATTTAAACAAATGGCTTTAGCGATAAAAATCACATTTTTTTATATACAAACGATATAGAATATTCATGTGTTGAGTTGCAATTCATTCGTTGAGTTGAAATTCATGTGTTGAATATTATTTGAATTTAAACAAATGGCTTTAGCAATAAAAATCACATTTTTATATATATACAAACTATATCGAATATTCATGTGTTGAGTTGCAATTCATTCGTTGAGTTGAAATTCATGTGTTGAATATTATTTGAATTTAAACAAATGGCTTTAGCGATAAAAATCACATTTTTATATATACAAACGATATAGAATATTCATGTGTTGAGTTGCAATTCATTCGTTGAGTTGAAATTCATGTGTTGAATATTATTTGAATTTAAACAAATGGCTTTACCGATAAAAATCACATTTTTTATATATACAAACTATATCGAATATTTATGTGTTGAATTGCAATTGGTTCGTCGAGTTGAAATTCATGTGTTGAATGTTATCGTCGTCTAAAAATAAAATGAATCGACAATGAGAACTATATTTTTATAGTGAATAAGAAGAGTTAAAAATACGCTAGTGTCAAATAAATATTTTTGAGGATAAAAATATCCCTTTTATCATGTATACGCTTAGTTAAAAATACGCTAGTGTCAAATAAATATTTTTGATGATAAAAATATCCCTTTTATCATGTATACGCTTAGTTAAAAATACACTAGTGTCGAATAAATATTTTTGATGATAAAAATATCCCTTTTATCATGTATACGCTTAGTTAAAAATACACACGTGTTGAAATAAATAATAGTTTGCTAGAAATATTATTATTAGCTTGTCCTGCATATATATACATGTGTTGAACAAGAGAAATGGATTAGCTATTGAGTAAAGAAATTATTTGCGTGCCCGACAAATAGGTAAACCTTGATGAGTTGGCTGCGCAATTTTATTTATATATCAACTCCTGTGAATGCCATTGGATGCGGAGTGCTGGTTTTTCTGTGTGAAATAATAAACAACGCCATAGGATAGTAACAATTAATTTTGAACTACACTACATGGCATACTTCTTGACGATAGGCATACTTCATCATATTCCACATAAGCAATTGGAGCTTGTGTGACGAGGTGGAAGATTTACCATACCAGCAAGAGGCTTGTATGGCGATGACTAAGTACTACAGGTTGAACTGATGACTGATATGGACTATATAAATTATAACGATAAATTGCCAGATTAATAAAAACCCCACACGGGTCTGGAGTTGACAATAATCACGTCGCTCTAGTTATTAGATACGGCACATGGACTATTTATTTCCACACGGAAAACGGGGTGACGGGAATTTATTCTCTGGAGTGATTATCAGTACATACTCCCCCGTAAACACCAAATTATATCACTAAAAATATGTGAATGCTTTTTAGGATTTATTGGGTACCTAATACGGCCCAATAAATTTCCAAACCCCTCCCGGTACAAAGGAGGTTATGGCGAAATTTTTCGAAATATTAAGGCGTTAGTGAAATATTTGAAGTGAAAAAGGAGTTGAAAATATGAAATGAACTATAGTTGAATCTATGGAATGAACTATATTTATATATATAAATATAAATGTAATTAAAAGGAATAGAGCCCGTGCAGTTCGCGTTTCGGAATCGTAATTTGAAACGATTAGTACGAGAAATCCGACCATCGGATTTCCCCGAAACCGCAACCGCTGGGTTCGCCTTGGAAATATCTTTCCAACGGCACCAACCTTGTAAAAATCCAACGGCTGGATTGTCCGGAATGTTTAATTCAAATCTGAAGAAGAACAGCGCCAGAATCGTTTATATTTATATATAAATATAAATATAATTAAATTTAATCGAATAACGACGCTGCAGTTCGAATTTCGAAACCGTAACTTCAAACGACTAGTGTGGAAGATCCGACCGTCGGATTCTCACGAAACTGGAACCGTTGGGTTCGTTTTGGGAATACCTTCCCACTGATATAAACTTTGTGGAAATCCAACGGTTAGATTTTCCGACAGGTGTAAAACAAATTAAGGAAAAAACAGCGCCAGTGACACGAAACGACCTGAAACGTCGTTTAATTAAATATGGCCATTTTTGAATAAATAAAATGGCGAAAAATCGTTATAAAATATTATAAGCAACATAGGTTGCAAATAAACCATTTGGGCTTGAATTGTTTGATATTTGATGGTTGTATGTGTACGACATGGAAATAACGCTAAATAACTGAAAAATGGATGTCGAATAACATAACCATAAAACGAATCGATTTAAATTCTAATGACGTGAATTGTTTGAAAAGGCCGGGCTAACCCTCATTTCAAATAATTTATCGAGCGATTCGAATTGAAAGATGCAAAGATGATTCAAGACCGACGATCTTCGTATCGGTTGGATGGGCGCTACTGAGGTCCCTAACCGGAGTAGCTACCAGAAGGGGACGGAAGTAGTAGCCGTCTGAATGTATGTGTTGATTGGACGGATTTGCGAGGAATTGACGCCTCCGGTTTCGTTCAGACCCAGGACGGACTTGTAAATGGACCGTGTGTCTGACATTGGATTTTGTTCTATACTAATTGATCTCTGTTAAATATATATCTGTTTGGCGGTGGAGAATTTATTCTTTTGCTTAACGCCCTTCTCTGAGACGCACGAGCTTAGAGGTTATATATCGATGGAAATCAATCGTATGGAGTGGACTGCCTATGTGGCATGCCAAGATGCTACGATCAAGGCTTCTGTTGTAAAGCAAAGTCTTGTGGATGATGATCAAAGCAAGGTCTACGTGGCCTAGCTTTGTGTATTTCGTAGATTTGCGAGCCTCACACCCCGGTATGAGTTAAAAACGGGATACGGACTGCAGGGAGAGCACGACGTTTCTTTCTAGCTATGGTGGTGTCAGTGACTTACCAGCCCTGACATATATATCTATTTTTCACCTTTGTGGTTGTTGGAATGCGAGGCGCCTCAATTATAGGTCTGTAAGGACCGGGAAACGTGTGTTCAGGAATACTAATCCTCTAACGTAAGTGAGGACCATCCCTGAAGCATCCAGGGGTTACCCAGAGTGTGTAGTCCCGAGGCATTTGCTAGAGTGTCTCGAAGCGGAGAGGAGCTTGCCCCTTGCCTCGACTCATGACGGAACTCCAATTTCCAATACGAGATAACGGATTCGATTGTAGAACTAGTATGGAGACATAGTAGATGGTAGCTATGCCGCCTATGATTGATATTTATGATGCTATTCATTTTTGAAACATATATGCACTCGTAATAATATCAAATGATTTTGCTTTATACGTATCAAGCATATTTGGCTATTATAAGGTAAAACTCTATCCTCCGGCTTGCGTTGCATTGTGTGATGGGACCTGAGTCTTATAATGGCTTCATTCTTTCTAAAAGCATTGCGTTGTTTTGAAAGAATTTATTTTGTTTTAAAATGCACTAGCAATCACTGGAGTAAACCCGTTCTGCGAAAGTGGCGTGGTCCTATGATTTGCTATTTACTGTTGTTTAACTGTTAAATAGATTCCTCATACCAGTCCCCATGACTGACTCGTTGTTTGTTTCACTTTGCAAACGTGGGTGCCCTTATTTTCACACGGGCAGCCTAGTACACAGGTGACAGGTGGTTTTTGGTTCTGCACTGCTGCATAGCGTGCACTTTTGGCTCATGGCGAGGCTGACTTTATAGAGATGACTTAGATATTTTCCGCCATTACTGTATTCATATTATGATTCCGCCACTGGCGATGCAGACTGATTTACTTTCCGTATTTCTCACTATATGTATATGTATTCCGCCTTCGGCGATGTAGACTGATACTCTTATTATGTCACTATATGTATATGTATTCCGCCTCTGGCGATGATGACTGATCACTTCCCTTTCTTTTTACTAAGTATATCCCACGTTATGCTATTCTGATATTCCTACATGTTGTGATTCCGCTGTCATATCCATGTAAAATTTATTTTATTTATTGTTCCTGCTATTATCTGAACTCTGCTATGATGATTCATGTGTTACTTCCTAATGATTATCCTTAATACCGCCTCTCGGATTTCGGGATCGTCACAGTTGGTATCAGAGCTTTGGTTAACCTTAGTTCCGGGATCCAACACATTAAACACCTCGTCAGAATAGAATCGGTAGTATTCTAATACGAGTAGCTCATTAGAGATAGGATTAGCAATGTCCTAGAATGAGCTAAGCAGATTAGCAAAACAAATTGATCAGTACATCATCATTATCTTTACTTGTATTCCCTTGCTTTATCATTTATGAAAATTATCAAATCTGTGAGCTTGACTCTTTTTCTTGCTTATACAGTACTCTTAGATGGCTACACGTGGAGCAGCAGCTAGAGGAGGCCGTGGAGGCCGAGGAGATGCAGCAGGAAGACGGTGGAATATCCCCGTAGTAGTGGAAGGTCCTATCATTCCGCCACCAGCACCAGAAGACTTTGAGCTCGACAAAGTAGCTAAGAGGTACAGAAATCTTGGAGGGAAACCTTTTACTGGCACTGGCACAGTGACAGAAGCTATCGCTTGGCTAAAAACCTGTGAGAAAATCTTCGAGGGAATGGGCATGGGAACTAACAACAAAGCCCGACTTGGCATTTGGCTCCTTCAGGAAGAGGCAGAGCTGTGGTGGGATGCCATTACTTCTGGGGATGCAGCTGGTACTATCCGGACTTGGGAGCAGTTCAGGACTCTATTCAATGAGAAGTTTGTACCGGAACAAGCTCTAGAGAGGATGCGGGAGCAATTTGCTAATCTCCAGCAGGGAGACCTCTCTATTCAAGACTATCTGAATAAGTTCACTCAGCTATCGCGCTATGCTCCAGAGCTGGTTTTGACCGACAAAGCGAAGAATAAGAGATTCATATTTGGGCTGAAGCGCAAGTATCACGATAGAGCTATGAGCAACATCAAACTCTCTTTTACAGAACTAGTTGAGATGGCTTGCAACTATGAAGACATGGATGAGAGGCATGCTAGCCAAGACCGCGCTAAAAGCCAAGCAGGAAATAAGCGCAAGGCTTCAACAGACCAACCAGAATCTAGCATCACCGCGGCCGCTACTCAAAAACCCGCAAAGATCCCGAGAGGAAACTGCTACAATTGCGGGAAGCCCGGTCATTTCTCTAATGTATGCAAGGCCCCAAAGAAGCCAAAGGCCAATGACTCTGCCGAATGCTACAACTGCCACAAGAAGGGGCATTACAGAAGGAACTGCCCTTTGAAGAAGAGCGCACAAGTGGCCCATGTCTATGACGGGAATACCCCGCCAGCTACCACCGATGGATCAGGTAAACCCGATGTCTTGGGAGGTACTCTTACCATTAAAAATATTCCTGTTTCTGTACTTTTTGATACTGGTGCATCATGTAGCTTCATTTCTGGTAATATTGTTCATAAGTTAAAATTGAATCCGAGGAAGCTTAAAGAACCAATTAAAATTCAAAATCCGATAGGAGGGTCTACTATTCTCGGCTCATATTGTAATGTACCCGCCTCATATTCATGTTATCGATTCCCTTTTAAAGTGATTGTTATGGACCTTTCCGAATTTGATATTATACTGGGGCTAGACTGGTTGACAAAATATAAGGCCGAAGTTAGATGTGCCGAAAGAATCGTTAAAGTCGAAACGAAACTTGGACCTATATATATACCATGCCATGGCTCAGAAATTAATAGAACAGAATTTTGGTCTTCTTTAGAAGTTATTCCCCCTTCATTAGAAAAGATACCGGTCGTGAAAAACTATGCGGATGTGTTTGAAGAAGTAGAAAACTTACCACCGCAAAGAGAAATTGAATTTAGAATTGACCTAATTCCGAATGCCCGACCAGTAGTACATCCAATAAGAAGAATGGCTCCGAAAGAAAAGGAAGAGCTAAGTAGTCAAACCCGAGAATTGCTTTGGAAGGGTCTGATCAGACCAAGCTTTTCAGCGTGGGGAGCCGCAGTAGTATTTGTCCCGAAATCAGACGGTACTCTAAGACTTTGCGTTGATTACCGAGATCTCAATAAACAAACACTGAAGAACAAATATCCTTTGCCCCGAATAGACGATCTGTTAGATCAATTAAATGGAGCAACAGTATTTTCTAGGATGGACCTAGCTACAGGTTTCCACCAATTGCGTATAGCCGAAGACTGTGTTCCTTTGACAGCCTTCAGGGGTCCCGATTTATTCTACGAATGGTTAGTAATGCCGTTCGGCTTGTGCAACGCTCCGGCATACTTCGTTGATCTTATGAACAGGGTGTTCCGTGGTGTATTGAATAAATTTGTTCTAGTCTTCATCGATGACATTTTAATCTACTCTAAGTCGGAAGAAGAGCATGCAAAACATTTAGAACAAGTGTTGAAAATTCTAAGGAGAAATGTCTTGAAAGCTAAATTTTCTAAGTGTGTCTTCTGGCAGAATGAAGTTAAATTCCTAGGCCATGTCGTGTCAAAAGAAGGAATTGCTGTAGATCCAAGCAAAATTACAGTGATTCAGAACTGGAAACAACCTACCACACCCACAGAAGTTCGAAGTTTCCTTGGATTGGCTAGTTACTATCGGAAATTCGTTCAGGATTTTTCAAAGATATCAGGAGTATTGACAAAGCTTACAAAGAAGCATGAGAAATTCAAATGGACTCCCGAATGTGAAGAAGCTTTCCAAGAGCTAAAACTGAAGTTGACAACCGCTCCGGTATTGACAATAATAGAAGGTAACCAAGAATTGACCGTATGGACAGATGCTTCTATTAGAGGGCTAGGCGCAGTGTTAATGCAAAAAGGCCAAGTGATCGCTTATGCCAGCCGTCAACTAAAGCCGCATGAAAGAAACTATGCTACTCATGATCTTGAGTTATTAGCTATCGTGTTCGCTTCAAGAATCTGGAGGCATTATTTATTGGGCGAGAAATTCGAACTGTTTACCGATCATCAATCCTTGAAATACCTGTTCACCCAGAAAGATTTAAACCTGAGGCAACAGCGTTGGTTAGAATTCCTTGCGGCATATGATTTTGAAATTCTATACACTCCAGGGAAAGCCAATGTTGTGGCAGATGCGCTCAGCAGAAAGAATGAAATCATCGCCAGTTTTGTCATCGCGTCTTCATTAATAGACAGGATCTCGACTCTTCAGAAAGACGATGAATTTATTCAAAGAATCGGTCAAAGAATCAAAGGAGGTGAATCCACAAGCTTTCGACTCGATGACAAAGGGGTTCTAAGATTAAAGGGTAGAATCTGCATCCCAAACCTTCCCGAGCTCAGAAGAGAAATACTTGATGAGTGCCACAAATCCAAATTAAGTATCCATCCCGGTGTGAGCAAAATGTATAACGATATCAAACGCACATTCTGGTGGAGAGCTATGAAAAGAGATATCTCATTATATGTTAGCAGATAACCCACTTGTCAGCTAGTTAAGAGCGATCAGCAGAAATTGGCTGGATTATTACAACCACTAGAAATTCCAGGATGGAAGTGGGAACAAATCTCGATGGACTTCATCGATGGCCTGCCTCGAACTAGAAAAGGAAACGACAGTATATGGGTAATCGTAGATCGCTTCACGAAGACTGCCCATTTTATACCTGTCCGATCCAACAGAACGGCTCAAAGTCTAGCACAGATTTACTTTAAAGAAATTGTCAAACTTCATGGAGTGCCGCTCAATACAGTCAGCGATAGAGATCCCCTGTTCACTAGCAAATTCTGGGAAGCATTCCAGGAAGAATTGGGAACCAAATTAAATCTAAGCACCGCTTATCACCCTCAGACTGACGGCCAAACTGAGCGGGTGAATAGAATTTTAGAAGATCTATTGCGGGCTTGCGTTATTGATTTTGGAGGCTCGTGGGAAGATCATTTGCATTTAGCCGAATTCTCTTACAACAATAGCTATCAAGCAAGTTTGGGAATGTCTCCATTCGAAGCATTATACGGTAGACCGTGCAGATCTCCCGCATGTTGGGTAGAACCTGGCAATAGACTTGTGTTAGGGCCCGATATGATTCAAGAAGCATCGGATAAAGTCGATTCCGTTAAGAAGCGATTGAAAACTGCACAAAGCCGACAGAAAAGTTATGCAGATGCGAGAAGAAGGGATATATCGTTTGCCGTTGGCGATTATGTTTATTTAAGAGTTTCTCCAATGCGAGGAGTAATCAGATTTGGCAAGACTGGGAAGTTGGCACCAAGATTTATTGGTCCCTTTCCTATACTTGAACGGATTGGAACTCTTGCATATAGGGTTTCATTACCTGATTGGTTGCCTGGTGTACATGATGTGTTCCACGTGTCTCAACTCAGAAAACATGTTCATGATCCAGATCTTGTTGTAGAAGAAGCAGCGCAACAGGATATAGATATAACTCCAGAATTAGCACTCAAGAGGGATCCATTAAAGATAGTTGGCAAAGAAACTAGAGAGCTAAGGAGGAAAAGGATTCATTTAGTCAAAGTGCAGTGGAGTGGTGATCCTAGAGACTGTACTTGGGAGACTGAGGAAAGCATTAAACAAGCCTATCCCAAATGCAGAGTGGACATCTCTGACTAACTCCGGTGCAAGGTACCTTTATAATACTTTGCATTTACATTTTATTTCCTGCTTAACTGTTATTTCCTTTTCGAGGACGAAAAGTTTTAAGTGGGGGAGATTGTAATAACCCGGAAAATGTGAACCAGTTTAAAATTTTTAAATTAGGTTATTAACAAGAAATTTGAATGATTAAAATAGCCTATTTCCACAAAATATAGAATTGTGTATAATATGACAGTTTGAAATTTTGAATACAAACTTTGTCTGACTTTACCGAGTGGAAAATATAACAGATTTTAACAAAACTGAAAATATTTAAATCTGTTTATCAATACCTTTCTAACGAATCTGAAAAATCGAAATTTCATAATGGAAATCAAAAGTTATGGCCAAATGAATTTACAGAAAGGTCGCTATATAGTATATATAGCCCTTGAAAATTGAGATTTTGCATACGACCTCGGAATTCGACGAAACCACTTTTGTTGGATCCGGGATGTCAAATTATTGCTAAGTTTCAAATTTCGTAATTTTTAAAGCTAGTATGTGAGCGGGGCAAAAGATAACGTGTTTAGTCAAATTCTGTTAAAAAGGGTCGACCTAAAAATGGTCGTTTTGCAAACGAGCTCAGAATTCGACGAAACTGGTTTTATTAGGACCGTATCGTCAAAACCAAGCTAGATTTATTTTTCTGGAATTTTTCGATTCAGTTTGTGGCCCTGGCAATTTGAAATGTACGTTTAAATTAAATATCGATTGTTTTATATTTTAATTTGAAAAATAACTGACTGTAACAGTCGAAATGGCCAACGAAACATATCCCATTGTGTTCGGAATGGGGGTATTTAGCTAGGGGCGATAGTCGTTGGGTGTGAATTAGAGGTCGGTTGTAGAAGTGGTATTTTTGGAATTAAATAAATTAAAAATTAAAATAAAAAGGGCTGGGCCAATCAGAATTCATCGTCTCCATCGAAAATCTCTGTCGCGACGCGGAAAACACTTCCGAATCTTCTCTCTTCAATTTCTCCGCATCCACTCAACGAAATCAAGCAAACCCAGTTCCAATTTGAAGAGCGTTCAGAGATCTTCAAATCCATAGTAATTTCACGAATTATCATTGAGTATTGGGAGAGATATCGAGTCGGGAAGCTCCGACCTTTGCGCCGCCGCCGTGCCCTCCAGGAGGCGTCGAGTTGGCCATCTCAGGTGTCATCGGGAAGCTGTCTCCTTCCTCTTCGACGTAGCGCTGGCCGTTCGTCCCAAAGCTTCGTAGATTTGCCGAAAGATTCAACCCTAGTTTCGAAATCAAAAAGGGGTATACGGCTGAAACTGATTTTTACACTTTAAAGCGTTGCAAACTTGTAAAAAACATATCTTTTTGCTATGTTAACGAAATTCGATGAAACAGGAGACACCGTGACCGCAAGGAGGTTCTCTACATTCTAGAAGAAGCCGCGGATTTTTCTGACCTTCCTACGATTTTTAGCACCGCAAGAACCAATGTGAGGAATCTAAACTATTTGTGTGAATGTAATCGCGTTGTATAAATTATATAAGCGAAGTGTAAATTATATACACATTGTATACCCCATGTACATGTGTTGTATAAGTTATATGAGCAATGTATAAATTATACAAGCGTTGTTTGAAACATATATGCTTTGAATTGTGATGAAATGCAAGTGAATTATTATATTATATATATTTATATATACTCCCCTCGTCCACAGACCATGGACGATATTTATTGCTTGTGATTGACGTGATATCATATTGTTTGACGAATGGTTGGAAATAATTGTTTGTGGTTGATGTTATGGTTGAAAAATACCTTTGTGGTTGAAAAATACCCTCTTGTGGTTGAAACAAAATAGAATAGGTTTGTGGAATTAAAAATATAACATGCCGCCTGCATGCGAATTAGATGCATGATCCCCATTGTCAAAAACCGCGAGGTTTTAAGGTAGAGCGAGGAGCCGTACTAGGGACGGTACCGGTTTTAACTACCCTACCGTTATGCTGTCGAAATTTTCTGAAATATTTATGTGTTAGAATAATTTTCATTCATTGAAACTATTTACATATGCTATATCGAATATTCATGTGTTGAGTTGCAATTCATTCGTTGAGTTGAAATTCATGTGTTGAATATTATTTGAATTTAAACAAATGGCTTTAGCAATAAAAATCACATTTTTATATATATACAAACTTTATCGAATATTCATGTGTTGAGTTGCAATTCATTCGTTGAGTTGAAATTCGTGTATTGAATATTATTTGAATTTAAACAAATGGCTTTAGCAATAAAAATTACATTTTTATATATATACAAACTATATCGAATATTCATGTGTTGAGGTGCAATTCATTCGTTGAGTTGAAATTCATGTGTTGAATATTATTTGAATTTAAACAAATGGCTTTAGCGATAAAAATCACATTTTTTTATATACAAACGATATAGAATATTCATGTGTTGAGTTGCAATTCATTCGTTGAGTTGAAATTCATGTGTTGAATATTATTTGAATTTAAACAAATGGCTTTAGCAATAAAAATCACATTTTTATATATATATACAAACTATATCGAATATTCATGTGTTGAGTTGCAATTCATTCGTTGAGTTGAAATTCATGTGTTGAATATTATTTGAATTTAAACAAATGGCTTTAGCGATAAAAATCACATTTTTATATATACAAACGATATAGAATATTCATGTGTTGAGTTGCAATTCATTCGTTGAGTTGAAATTCATGTGTTGAATATTATTTGAATTTAAACAAATGGCTTTAGCGATAAAAATCACATTTTTTTATATACAAACTATATCGAATATTTATGTGTTGAATTGCAATTTGTTCGTCGAGTTGAAATTCATGTGTTGAATGTTATCGTCGTCTAAAAATAAAATGAATCGACAATGAGAACTATATTTTTATAGTGAATAAGAAGAGTTAAAAATACGCTAGTGTCAAATAAATATTTTTGAGGATAAAAATATCCCTTTTATCATGTATACGCTTAGTTAAAAATACGCTAGTGTCAAATAAATATTTTTGATGATAAAAATATCCCTTTTATCATGTATACGCTTAGTTAAAAATACACTAGTGTCGAATAAATATTTTTGATGATAAAAATATCCCTTTTATCATGTATACGCTTAGTTAAAAATACACACATGTTGAAATAAATAATAGTTTGCTAGAAATATTATTATTAGCTTGTCCTGCATATATATACATGTGTTGAACAGGAGAAATGGATTAGCTGTTGAGTAAAGAAATTATTTGAGACGACCCGAATTCCCGCTCAGACGGAAACAGGGCTATCTTTGGAATATAACACAGAAACAAATAATAGCAGAACAAAAATTCAATAATTACACCAGGTAATGAACAATAAAATATACTGGATAAAAGTCATCATCAGAGTTACACAGTATACAGGATCTTACTTAGTACAAATACAGTTCAGCTATACATAAATGTCTACAGCGGAAATAAACAAAATATGTACAATAGGAGCTGAACAGCATAAAAAGAAATAAATGATAAAATCCATCTTCAGCTCCAGCTATCCAGAAAGAACCTGCTAAACCTGAATACAAGGCTGCCCGTGTAGAAAAAGGGGCACCCGAGTTTGAAAGTGAAACAAACTACGAGTCAGTCGTGGGACTGGTATGAGAAATCTACTCAACACATATATATAATATGGCTAATCACAGGACCACGCCACTTTCGTGGAACGGGTTTACTCCATTGGATTGCCAGTGCTTTAAAACAAATCTTTCTTTTAACCATCGCTATGCTTTTTATAAAAATGAAGCCATTATAAGACTCAGTTCCCATCACACAATGCAACGCAAACCGGAGGATAGAGTTTTAACTTATAATGGCCAAAATATGCTTGATACGAATAAAACAAAGGCATTTGATATTATTACTAGTGTTTATATGTTTTGAAAACAATTTCAAATCATAACTATCAATCATAGACGACATGAGCGTCCCATGCCACTATGTCGCCAAATATATATATACAATTGAAACCGCACGATCACGTATTTGGAAATTGGATTTCCGTCATGAACCAAGGCAAAAGATAGTCCTTACCGAATTCGTGACTCTCTAGCCCGAGCCACAGGATCAGAACGCATCAACCCTTTAGATCGTCAGGGCCGGTCCACCGATGTGGATTATTATGCCTGAACACTACGTCTCCCCGCCCTTTGGGGCGTAAACGAGCCAACGAATGACTCCATCGGACCCGGATCGTCCGATCAAACCGAGGCGCCTCGCAACAGCAACAACCACATAGGTGAAAAGTATATAAATGTCAGGGCTGGTAGGTCACTGACACCACCCCAGCTAGAAAGAAACGCAGGCCCTCCCTGATGTCCTTCTCCCGTTTTATGTTCATACCGAGTTGTGAGGCTCGCGAATTCACGTTATACACAAAGCTACGCCATACAGGCGGTGCTTTGATCATCACCACAAGACTTTGCTTTTCAACAGAAGCCCTGATCACTGCATCTTAGCATGCCACACTGGCAATTCATGCCATGCGACTGATGTCCATCGATATACAACCTCTGAGCTCGTGCGTCTCAGAGAAGGGCGTTAAGCAAAAGAATAAATTCTCCACCGCCAAACAGATGTATATTTAACAGAAATCAATCAACACAGAATAAACTCCAATGTCAGACACACAGTCCATTTACTAGTCCGTTCTGGGTCTGAACGAAACCGGAGGCACTAAATACCTCGCAAACCCTTCGATCACCACGTACGTCTGGACGATCAGCACTCATTATCCATATTTCGGGATGCCTCCCAATCAGGACCTCGGTTACCATCTAAACGAGGTGAAGATCTCCGGTCTTCGACCATCGTCTTCATCTTCGAATTTCAATCGTCGGTCGATTATTCGAAATGAGAATTAACTCGGCCTTTTCAAATAATTCACGTATATTTAGAATTTCAAATCGATTTATTTCAATGGTTAAATTATTCGACAACACCAATTGTGTTCTTTAATGTAATTTTCACACCAAACACATTCAACCATCAAAAGCCACATAAATCAAGCAAATTCAGTTTATTTCCATCCCATATCGCTTATGATATTTTATAACTATTTATCGCTATTTTTATTTATTTTAAAATAGCCATTTTATTCAAAACGACGCTTCGGGCCATAAGGCGGCCGTGGCGCTGTTTTTCTCCAGATTTGATTTACACATATCTGAAAATCTAACCGTCGGATCTTCGCAAAATTTACACCATTAGAAAGGTCTTTTCAAAACGAATCCAACGGTTCCAGTTTCGGGAAATTCGGACGGTCGGATCTCCCGGTACAATCGTTTGAAGTTTCGATTTCAAAATACGAACTGCAGCGTCGTTATTCGATTAAATATAATTACATTTATATATATTTATAAATATAATCATTTCTGGCGCTGTTTTTCTTCAGATTTGAATTAAACATTCTAGACAATCCAACCGTTGGATTTTTACAAGGTTGGTGCCGTTGGAAAGATTATTCCAAGGCGTACCCGACGGTTGTGGTTTCGGGAAAATCCAATGGTCGGATTTCCCGCATTAGTTGTTTGAAATCACGGTTTCAAAATACGAACTGCACGGCTTCGTTTCGTTTTAATTTTATTTATATTTATATATTTATATAAATATAGTTCATTCAATGATTTCCATATCGTTTTCACTTCAAATATTTTTCTAACACCTTAAAATTTTGGAAAATTTCGCCATAACCTCCCCTGCACCGGGAGCATCGGGAAATCGCAAATAGCGTTCCCGGTCCTTCTAATCTCAAAAAGAAAAAGAAAAAGCCAAGCGGCTAGCCAACAGGCTCATAAAATCATCACCCAAACAAAACAGTAAATGTGTACCTATTTGTCGGGCACAAAATTTTATTCATCTTCTCTAGCCCCTTTGCTATAACCTGTTCAATAAATATGCATGTACATATATACACAGTTCTTATCATTTATCATTTTCTATTCAACTTCATATTTGATTTCTATTTGGTTTAAAAACACCTTCATTCTAATGTTACATAAATAGGTGCAAATCATTTCATTAGCTAATTAATGAATATTTCATCTCATATAGGTTTATTTTGAACAAGTGGCTATTTTTAACACTTCACATTTCAACGATTTATGCATACAATAAAAATGTGATTTTTATTGTAAAACAATTCATTTCAAAACACTATTTTTCTATATAGTTTATATAGGTGATAAAAATAGGATTTTTATCATAAAACAATTTCTTTTAAAATGAGATTATTTTACGCAGTTCATATAGTCGATAAAAGGTGATTTTTATTATCAAACAATTTATTTCAAAATATGAATACCATTCAACACATGAATTTCTAATCAACGAATGAATATCAATTCAACACATGAATGTTTTCTATAGTTTTTATATATAGATGAAAGGTGATTTTTATTATCAAACAATTTATTTCAAAATACGAATACCTTTCAACACATGAATTTCTAATCAACGAATGAATATCAATTCAACACATGAAGGTTTTCTATTCAATGAATAAATATAGTTTAAGCATATGAAAATAATTCAAACACACGAATATTATTCAAAATTTCGGCAGCATAACGGCAGGGTAGTTAAACCGGCACCGTCCCTAGTACGGCTCCTCGCTCTACCTTAAAACCTCGCGGTTTTTGACAATGGGGATCATGCATCTAGTTCGCACGCAGGCGGCATGTATATATTTATTTCATTTCCACAAACTAATCCTATGTGGTTTCAACCAAATATTTCACAATCACAAACGGGTATTTTTCAACCACAATCAACCAATATCAATCACAAACAATCCCAAACAACCATTCGCTATCAATCAATTTTCACACCAATTTCAATCAATAAATATCGTCCATGGTTTGTGGACGAGGGGGCGTATATATATATATATATATATATATATATATATATATATATATATATATTATATATAGCAATTCACTTTTATTTCAACCACATATATATATTTTTAAATCAGAAATCTCACCAATAACTATCCAACTACTACGATTCTTCCTTAGAGAAATCTTCGCCAATCTCGCCTTTTGTCGCTTCGTTGCCCGTATTCTCTACATATGTAAAAATCGAATTTTTTTTTTACTATGTTATTCAATATATAAAAATCGAACTTTGACTTCGCTATTCAATATATAAAGATTATATTTTTAATATTCCTATGATGTAAAAATTATATTTTTATTGCTTTAAAAATATAAATTTTCATATCTCACTTCTTTTACTTAATAAAAATTTCGTCTTTTCTATTTTAAAAATATGATCTTTTCTATTCTAAAATTCTGATCTTTCTATCCCAGTTCAAATCTTTTCTTTTTAAAGTTCTAATCTTTTTTCCTTTTAAAAATCAGGTTTTTATTGCCTTTAAAAATCAATTTTTATTTCCTTTTAAAAATCAGGTTTTTATTGCCTTTAAAAATCAGTTTTTATTTCCTTTAAAAATCAGTTTTTATTACCTTTAAAAATCAGGTTTTTATTTCCTTTAAAAATCAGTTTAAAAATCCTTTAAAAATCAGTTTAAAAATCCTTTAAAAATCAGTTTAAAAATCCTTTAAAAATCAGTTTAAAATTCTTTTAAAATTCAGTTTAAAACCCTAATTAAAATCATTTTTAAATCATTTTTAAAATCATTTTTTTCCTTTCAAGAAAATCGGTTTTTAAATACATAAAAATAAATTAACAAAACAAAAAAACTTACAAGGGGGGGGGGTTCGCAGATCGTCGGAGGGAAGGTGGCTCGAGGGTGGCGCTCGGGGTTCGCCGGTGGTGGCAGGCGGTTGGGTTTGGGTCGCTGCGAATCGTACTGGGGGAGGAAAGAGAAGGGGTGGGGAGGAGGAGAGAGATGGGGGTCTGGCGGAGTGGAGGAGGGGAAAGGCGGGGCAAGCGGCGGCGGTGGCGTCGATGCTTCTCCGTCCGTCTTCTTTTTTTTTTCTTCTGATTAATGAACTTCGGTAATGAATTACAGGGGGGGCCAAGGTATAGGAGGGAATTATATAATATTTTTATTATTTTATTATTTAATTATTTAATTTTGCAATAAGGTTGACTTTTACATACGACCTCGAAACGAGGCCCACCGCCTGTCGCCCATAGCGTTTTACCCCCATTCCGAACACAATGGGATATGTATCGCAAGCTGATTTAATCGTTACAATCAGTTTCTGTTGAATTTACATTTAAATCACTATATTGAATTTTAAACGTACATTTCAAATTACCGGGGTCACATACTAACTAGAAAAATTCCAGAAAAATACTTTCTAGCTTCGTGTTGACGATACGGTCCTAACAAGACTAGTTTCGACGAATTCTGAGACCGTTTGAAAAATGGTCAATTTCCAGTCGATTAAAATCAACTGAAACTGGTCAAACGCGTTTTCCTTTGCCACGCTCACACGTTGATTCGAAAAATTATGAAATTTGAAACCTAGCAATAACTTGACACTGCGGATCTAACAAAAGTGGTTTCGTCTAAATCCGAGGTCGTTTGCAAAATGTCCATTTTTAAGGGCCTGAATTCCATAGCGACTATTCAGAATTTTCAACTGGACATATCTTTTGATTCCCGCTATCAAATTTCGATTGGTCAGATTTGTTGGAAAGATATCATCAATTAGATCCTAATGTTTTTGGTTTCACTGAAATCCGGATTGTTTTGCACCCGGTACATTCAATTGAAGTTTGAAGTCGAATTATCGAACTACCGCGCTATTTTCAATTCTATATATAACTATAATTAATTATATTCGTTTTCAAATGTCGATTCAAACTCAGTTTTCATCGCCATTGTTTAAAATATTTATTTTAAATATTTAAAATCCATTATTTTAGCCAATTTAAAAATTTTTAAATTGGTTCAGATTTTATGGGTCGTTACAATCTCCCCCACTTAAAACTTTTCGTCCCCGAAATGGAACAAAGTCGAAAGTGGTTTGATAAATCTACAATCACACAACACAACAACCAATCCAATTGTTTTTAACCTTTCAGAAATATACTAATCTACTTTCATACTCCTTAAAAATCATTCAGACCATATAATTAAAAGTGTATATCTATGAAAAGAAAATATCAATAGAGTAGAGAATTGAATGGTAATGCAAAGTAGGGCAAATGTACCTTGCACCGGAGTCAATCAGAGATATCTACTCGGCATCTAGGATAAGCTTTCTGTATGCTCTCCTCAGTTTCCCAAGTACAATCTTGCGGGTCTCCACTCCATTGCACTTTGACTAAGCGAACCTTCTTGTTCCTCGGTTCTTTGGTTTCTTTGCCGATAATCTTTAGCGGCTCTCGCCTCACAGCTAATTCTGGGGTTATTTCAATGTCCTGCTGAGCTGCTTCTTCCACGATCAAGTCTGGATCATGAACGTGTTTTCGAAGTTGAGATATATGAAATACATCATGCACTCCAGGCAACCAGTCAAGCAGTTTGACCCTATAAGCGAGAGTTCCAATCCGTTCCAAAATAGGAAACGGACCAATAAATTTGGGCGCTAACTTTCCAGTTTTACCGAACCGGATAACTCCTCTCATCGGCGACACTTTCAAATATACATAGTCGCCAACTTCAAAGGATATATCTCTTCTTCTTTTATCGGCATAGCTCTTTTGTCGGCTTTGAGCGGCGAGTAATCGCTTCTTAATAAAATCGACTTTGTCGGCCGCTTCTCGAATCATATCAGGACGCAACACAAGTCTATTCCCAGGCTCGACCCAACAAGCAGGAGATCGGCACGGTCCACCATACAATGCTTCGAATGGCGACATTGTCAGACTCGCCTGGTAGCTGTTATTATAAGAGAATTCAGCCAAATGCAGATGATCTTCCCATGATCCACCGAAATCTATAACACAAGCCCGCAATAGATCTTCTAAAATGCGATTCACCCTCTTAGTCTGACCGTCTGTCTGAGGATGATAAGCGGTGCTTAAGTTCAACTTCGTTCCTAGCTCGACTTGAAATGCTTCCCAGAATTTGCTAGTGAATATTGTATCTCTATCACTTACTATACTGAGCGGCACTCCATGTAGTCTAACTATTTCCCTGGTGTAAATCTGCGCCAGACTCTGAGCAGTTCTATTTGATTTGACAGGTATGAAATGGGCGGTCTTCGTGAAGCGATCTACGATCACCCAAATACTGTCATTTCCTTTTCTGGTCCTGGGCAGACCATCAATGAAATCCATAGAAATATGTTCCCACTTCCAGTCAGGAACTTCTAGTGGTTGTAACAATCCAGCCAATTTCTGTTGGTCGCTTTTGACTAGCTGGCAAGTAGGGCATCGACTAACATATATCGAGATGTCTCTTTTTAACGACTTCCACCAGAATGTGCGTTTGATATCGTTATACATTTTATTCACACCTGGATGGATACTGAGCTTAGATTTGTGACATTCATCCAGTACATCCCTTCTGAGTTCAGGAATATCTGGAACGCAAATTCGCCCTTCTAACCTCAGAATCCCTTCGCTGTCTAGCTGGAAATCCGAAGCATTTCCCTTACAGATTCGCTAACTTATTCCTTTGATAAATTGGTCGTCTTCTTGGAGAGCCGATATCTTATCAATCAACGAAGTCGCAATGACAAAACTGGCGATCATCTCATTCTTTCGGCTTAACGCATCGGCCACGACATTGGCTTTTCCTGGAGTATATATAATTTCAAAGTCATATGCTGCAAGGAACTCCAGCCAACGTTGCTGCCTCAGATTCAGGTCCTTCTGAGTGAACAGATACTTTAACGACTGGTGATCTGTAAACAGTTCAAATCTCTCACCCAGGAGATAGTGTCTCCAGATTTTCAAAGAGAATATGATAGCTAATAACTCAAGATCATGAGTTACATAGTTTTTCTCGTGCGGCTTCAGTTGACGGCTAGCATAAGCAATCACTTGACCCCTTTGCATTAACACTGCGCCAAGGCCTTCTCTAGAAGCATCAGTCCATACTTTTAAATCCTGGTTGCCATCGATGATGGTTAACACTGGAGCTGTCGTTAATCTCAACTTCAGCTCTTCGAAAGCCTCCTCACTCTCTTGAGTCCATTTGAACTTAGAATGCTTCTTTGTAAGCTTTGTTAAATGACCAGATATCTTCGAAAAGTTTTTAATGAACTTTCGGTAATAGCTAGCCAATCCGAGAAAACTGCGGACTTCAGTGGGAGTACTGGGCTGTTTCCAATTCTGAATAGCTGTGATTTTGCTTGGATCCACAGCGATTCCATCTTTCGATACAACGTGGCCCAGAAATTTCACTTCATCTTGCCAGAATATACACTTGGAAAATTTTGCTTTCAATACATTTCTTCTCAGGATTTCTAACACTTGTTCCAAATGTTTTTCATGCTCGGCCTTTGATTTAGAGAAGATTAGAATATCATCAATAAAAACCAGAACAAATTTATTCAATACTCCTTTGAATACTCGGTTCATTAGATCGACGAAGTAAGCTGGAGCGTTACATAAGCCGAACGACATTACTAACCACTCGTAGAATAAGTCGGGACCTCTGAATGCTGTCATTGGAACACATTCTTCGGCAATTCGAAGTTGATGGAAACCTGTAGCTAGGTCCATTCGTGAAAATACTTGTGCTCCATTTAATCGATCCAACAAATCATCAATCCGCGGCAATGGATATTTGTTCTTTATGGTCTGCTTGTTTAAATCACGATAATCCACACATAGCCGTAGAGTACCGTCAGATTTTGGGACAAATACCACGGCTGCACCCCAATCAGAGAAACTAGGCCTGATCAGACCCTTCCATACTAGCTGTCGTGTTTGATTGTCTAATTCCTCCTTCTCTTTCAAGGACATTCTTCGAATAGCGTGAACTACCGGCCTTGCATTGGGAATCAAAGCAATCTTGAAATCTATTTCTCTTTGCGGAGGTAAGCGAACAACTTCCTCGAACACATCCGCATAGTTCTAGACGATAGGAATATCTTTCACTAGGACGGGAATATTCTCAGTAACTTCAGGGATATTTTCAATTTGGGCTGGAGAAACATTCAAAGCTGCCCAGAAGTCTTTTCTATTAGCATTCTGACCTTCACAGGGAATGGTTATATAACTCCCTGATTTAATCTTAGCTCTAACAACTCTCTCGGCGCATCTAACCTCTGCTTCATATTTGGTTAGCCAATCCAATCCCAGAATAAGATCGAATTCATCAAAGTTCATGACGACAGAGATAATAAGGAATTTATAGCAAGAAAAAGAGACGGGTACTACACAAATCCAACTGAGATTGATAGATCCCCCGACCTGATTTTGGACAGTCATTGGTTCCTTGAGCTTCCTCAAATTCAAATCTAGCTTCTTAGCGGCACCCTTTGAAATGAAGCTTCGGGACGCGCCTGTGACAAACAGTACTTTAACTGGAATGTTTTTGACAGCAAGCGTTCCTTCTAAAATATCAGCCTTTTCTTGACTAGCTGAGGGCCCAGAAGTTTCTGCTATTTCATTTACCTGAACTGTTTTGGTCTTTTTTAAGAGCCAGCAATCCTTTGCGAGATGACCAGTCTGCCTGCATTTACTGCAACCTCTTTTCTCTTGGAAATTCTTCTCTGATTTAGATACACTCTTGATTCGTTTCTTTAGAGATCTGCAACTTACCGAGAGATGTCCTTGCTTATTGCAGTTAGAGCATACAGTTGCCGTTACTGGTTTCTTCTCAGCTTTGGCCCTTTTCCTCTTGGCACTGGGCTTCTTACTGGCTTCAGGAATATCAGTTTCCGACTTTTCTTTGTCACTAGAACAGACTTCTTCTTCGTCGCGTAACATTCCTTTCTTATGGAGATCTTCATACTGATAGGCCATATATATCATTTCAGAAAAAGGAAGCTTCACATGCCCCAATACCTTATTCTGGTATTTCCTTTGAAGTCCGTGAATAAATCTCATATTTTTCCTCTTCGGATTTTGAATTAGATGAGGAGCAAAGTGAGAAAGTTCATTAAATTTCTTATGATATTCGGGAATGGTCATATCACCTTGTATCAAATAAGAAAATTCCTCACATAATCTCTCGGTTGCTTCGGGAGGAGTAAATCTTTCCAAGAAAATCACTTTGAATCTATCCCAGGTGATATCACCTTCTGGATTATCCTTAACAACAGAATCCCACCAGAACAAAGCTTCATCTTTGAGTGCCCAGGAGGCCAGTAATCTTTTCTGGTCATCCCTAAGCTTTAATGCTTCGAATATTTTCTCAGCCGAACGAATCCAAGCTTGTGTTCTCATAATAGATTCTTCACCAGAGAAAGGTTTTCCACCCAGATTTCTATATTTCATAAATAGAGCTTCTATATCCGGGTCAGTATTACTTCTTCTGTTTCTGGCACTCATTTTCTAGTTCTTCTGCAAATAGCATATCAAGTGTCAGGTCAACAGAAAAGATATTTCAAAATATAGAGACAAATACTTGAATGTAAATGTGTCTATCGATGAGTTATTTCATTCTGCTACTCATACTAGGATATTACTGATCCTATCTGTATAGAGTTACCCATCCTAGAACACTACTGGTTCTATTTCTGACGAGTCCGTTCAAATGTTATATTCCAGAACTAAGCTTAACCAAAGCTCTGATACCACGTTGAGACGACCCGAATTCCCGTTCAGACGGAAACAGGGCTATCTTTGGAATATAACACAGAACCAGATAATAGCAGAACAAAAATTCAATAATTACACTAGGTAATGAACAATAAAATATAATGGATAAAAGTAATCATCAGAGTTACACAGTATACAGGATCTTACTTAGTACAAATACAGTTCAGCTATACGTAAATGTCTACAGCGGAAATAAACAAAATATGTACAATAGGAGCTGAACAGCATAAAAAGAAATAAATGATAGAATCCATCTTCAGCTCCAGCTATCCAGAAAGAACCAGCTAAACCTGAATACAAGGCTGCCCGTGTAGAAAAAGGGGCACCCGAGTTTGAAAGTGAAACAAACTACGAGTCAGTCGTGGGACTGGTATGAGAAATCTACTCAACACATATATATAATATGGCTAATCACAGGACCACGCCACTTTCGTGGAACGGGTTTACTCCATTGGATTGCCAGTGCTTTAAAACAAATCTTTCTTTTAAACATCGCTATGCTTTTTATAAAAATGAAGCCATTATAAGACTCAGTTCCCATCACACAATGCAATGCAAACCGGAGGATAGAGTTTTACCTTATAATGGCCAAAATATGCTTGATACGAATAAAACAAAGGCATTTGATATTATTACTAGTGTTTATATGTTTTGAAAACAATTTCAAATCATAACTATCAATCATAGACGACATGAGCGTCCCATGCCACTATGTCGCCAAATATATATATACAATTGAAACCGCACGATCACGTATTTGGAAATTGGATTTCCGTCATGAAACAAGGCAAAAGATAGTCCTTACCGAATTCGTGACTCTCTAGCCCGAGCCACAGGATCAGAACGCATCAACCCTTTAGATCGTCAGGGCCGGTCCACCGATGTGGATTATTATGCCTGAACACTACGTCTCCCCGCCCTTTGGGGCGTAAACGAGCCAACGAATGACTCCATCGGACCCGGATCGTCCGATCAAACCGAGGCGCCTCGCAACAGCAACAACCACATAGGTGAAAAGTATATAAATGTCAGGGCTGGTAGGTCACTGACACCACCCTAGCTAGAAAGAAACGCAGGCCCTCCCTGATGTCCTTCTCCCGTTTTAGGTTCATACCGAGGTGTGAGGCTCGCGAATTCACGTTATACACAAAGCTACGCCACACAGGCGGTGCTTTGATCATCACCACAAGACTTTGCTTTTCAACAGAAGCCCTGATCACTGCATCTTAGCATGCCACACAGGCAATTCATGCCATGCGACTGATGTCCATCGATATACAACCTCTGAGCTCGTGCTTCTCAGAGAAGGGCGTTAAGCAAAAGAATAAATTCTCCGCCGCCAAACAGATGTGTATTTAACAGAAATCAATCAACACAGAATAAACTCCAATGTCAGACACACAGTCCATTTACTAGTCCGTTCTGGGTCTGAACGAAACCGGAAGCACTAAATACCTCGCAAACCCTTCGATCACCACGTACGTCTGGACGATCACCACTCATTATCCATATTTCGGGATGCCTCCCAATCAGGACCTCGGTTACCATCCAAACGAGGTGAAGATCTCCGGTCTTCGACCATCGTCTTCATCTTCGAATTTCAATCGTCGGTCGATTATTCGAAATGAGAATTAACTCGGCCTTTTCAAATAATTCACGCATATTTAGAATTTCAAATCGATTTATTTCAATGGTTAAATTATTCGACAACACCAATTGTGTTCTTTAATGTAATTTTCACACCAAACACATTCAACCATCAAAAGCCACATAAATCAAGCAAATTCAGTTTATTTCCATCCCATATCGCTTATGATATTTTATAACTATTTATCGCTATTTTTATTTATTTTAAAATAGCCATTTTATTCAAAACGACGCTTCGGGCCATAAGGCGGCCGTGGCGCTGTTTTTCTCCATATTTGATTTACACATATCTGAAAATCTAACCGTCGGATCTTCGCAAAATTTACACTATTAGAAAGGTCTTTTCAAAACGAATCCAACGGTTCCAGTTTCGGGAAATTCCGACGGTCGGATCTCCCGGTACAATCGTCTGAAATTTCGATTTCAAAATACGAACTACAGCGTCGTTATTCGATTAAATATAATTATATTTATATATATAAATAAATATAATCGTTTCTGGCGCTGTTTTTCTTCAGATTTAAATTAAACATTCCAGACAATCCAACCGTTGGATTTTTACAAGGTTGGTGCCGTTGGAAAGATTATTCCAAGGCGTACCCGACGGTTGAGGTTTCGGGAATATCCAATGGTCGGATTTCCCGCATTAGTTGTTTGAAATCACGGTTTCAAAATACGAACTGCACGGCTTCGTTTCGTTTTAATTTTATTTATATTTATATATTTATATAAATATAGTTCATTCAATGATTTTCATATCGTTTTCACTTCAAATATTTTTCTAACACCTTAAAATTTTGGAAAATTTCGCCATAACCTCCCCTGCACCGGGAGCATCGGGAAATCGCAAATAGTGTTCCCGGTCCTTCTAATCTCAAAAAGAAAAAGAAAAAGCCAAGCGGCTAGCCAACAGGCTCATAAAATCATCACCCAAACAAAACAGTAAATGTGTACCTATTTGTCGGGCACAAAATTTTATTCCTCTTCTCTAGCCCCTTCGCTATAACCTGTTCAATAAATATGCATGTACATATATACACAGTTCTTATCATTTATCATTTTCTATTCAACTTCATATTTGATTTCTATTTGGTTTAAAAACACCATTCATTCTCATGTTACATAAATAGGTGCAAATCATTTCATTAGCTAATTAATGAATATTTCATCTCATATAGGTTTATTTTGAACAAGTGGCTATTTTTAACACTTCACATTTCAACGATTTATGCATACAATAAAAATGTGATTTTTATTGTAAAACAATTCATTTCAAAACACTATTTTTCTATATAGTTTATATAGGTGATAAAAATAGGATTTTTATCATAAAACAATTTCTTTTAAAACGAGATTATTTTACGCAGTTCATATAGTCGATAAAAGGTGATTTTTATTATCAAACAATTTATTTCAAAATATGAATACCATTCAACACATGAATTTCTAATCAACGAATGAATATCAATTCAACACATGAATGTTTTCTATAGTTTTTATATATAGATGAAAGGTGATTTTTATTATCAAACAATTTATTTCAAAATACGAATACCATTCAACACATGAATTTCTAATCAACGAATGAATATCAATTCAACACATGAAGGTTTTCTATTCAATGAATAAATATAGTTTAAGCATATGAAAATAATTCAAACACACGAATATTATTCAAAATTTCGGCAGCATAACGGCAGGGTAGTTAAACCGGCACCGTCCCTAGTACGGCTCCTCGCTCTACCTTAAAACCTCGCGGTTTTTGACAATGGGGATCATGCATCTAGTTCGCACGCAGGCGGCATGTATATATTTATTTCATTTCCACAAACTAATCCTATGTGGTTTCAACCAAATATTTCACAATCACAAACGGGTATTTTTCAACCACAATCAACCAATATCAATCACAAACAATCCCAAACAACCATTCGCTATCAATCAATTTTCACACCAATTTCAATCAATAAATATCGTCCATGGTTTGTGGACGAGGGGGCGTATATATATATATATATATATATATATATATATATTATATATAGCAATTCACTTTTATTTCAACCACATATATATATTTTTAAATCAGAAATCTCACCAATAGCTATCCAACTACTACGATTCTTCCTTAGAGAAATCTTCGCCAATCTCGCCTTTTGTCGCTTCGTTGCCCGTATTCTCTACATATGTAAAAATCGAATTTTTTTTTACTATGTTATTCAATATATAAAAATCGAACTTTGACTTCGCTATTCAATATATAAAGATTATATTTTTAATATTCCTATGATGTAAAAATTATATTTTTATTGCTTTAAAAATATAAATTTTCATATCTCACTTCTTTTACTTAATAAAAATTCCGTCTTTTCTATTTTAAAAATATGATCTTTTCTATTCTAAAAATCTGATCTTTCTATCCCAGTTCAAATCTTTTCTTTTTAAAGTTCTAATCTTTTTTCCTTTTAAAAATCAGGTTTTTATTGCCTTTAAAAATCAGTTTTTATTTCCTTTTAAAAATCAGGTTTTTATTGCCTTTAAAAATCAGTTTTTATTTCCTTTAAAAATCAGTTTTTATTTCCTTTAAAAATCAGGTTTTTATTTCCTTTAAAAATCAGTTTAAAAATCCTTTAAAAATCAGTTTAAAAATCCTTTAAAAATCAGTTTAAAAATCCTTTAAAAATCAGTTTAAAATTCTTTTAAAATTCAGTTTAAAACCCTAATTAAAATCATTTTTAAATCATTTTTAAAATCATTTTTTTCCTTTCAGGAAAATCGGTTTTTAAATACATAAAAATAAATTAACAAAACAAAAAAACTTACAGAGGGGGGGGGGGGGTTTCGCAGATCGTCGGAGGGAAGGCGGCTCGAGGGTGGCGCTCGGGGTTCGCCGGTGGTGGCAGGCGGTTGGGTTTGGGTCGCTGCGAATCGTACTGGGGGAGGAAAGAGAAGGGGTGGGGAGGAGGAGAGAGATGGGGGTCTGGCGAAGTGGAGGAGGGGAAAGGCGGGGCAAGCGGCAGCGGTGGCGTCGATGCTTCTCCGTCCGTCTTCTTTTTTTTTTTTCTTCTGATTAATGAACTTCGGTAATGAATTACAGGGGGGGCCAAGGTATAGGAGGGAATTATATAATATTTTTATTATTTTATTATTTAATTATTTAATTTTGCAAAAAGGTTGAATTTTACATACGACCTCGAAACGAGGCCCACCGCCTGTCGCCCATAGCGTTTTACCCCCATTCTGAACACAATGGGATATGTATCGCAAGCTGATTTAATCTTTACAATCAGTTTCTGTTGAATTTACATTTAAATCACTATATTGAATTTTAAACGTACATTTCAAATTACCGGGGTCACATACTAACTAGAAAAATTCCAGAAAAATACTTTCTAGCTTCGTATTGACGATACGGTCCTAACAAGACTAGTTTCGACGAATTCTGAGACCGTTTGAAAAATGGTCAATTTCCAGTCGATTAAAATCAACTGAAACTGGTCAAACGCGTTTTCCTTTGCCACGCTCACATGTTGATTCAAAAAATTATGAAATTTGAAACCTAGCAATAACTTGAGACTGCGGATCTAACAAAAGTGGTTTCGTCTAAATCTGAGGTCGTTTGCAAAATGTTCAATTTAAAGGGCCTGAATTCCATAGCGACTATTCAGAATTTTCAACTGGACATATCTTTTGATTCCCGCTATCAAATTTCGATTGGTCAGATTCGTTGGAAAGATATCATCAATTAGATCCTAATGTTTTTGGTTTCACTAAAATCCGGATTGTTTTGCACCCGGTACATTCAATTGAATTTTGAAATCGAATTATCGAACTACCGCGCTATTTTCAATTCTATATATAATTATAATTAATTATATTCGTTTTCAAATGTCGATTCAAACTCAGTTTTCATCGCCATTGTTTAAAATATTTATTTTAAATATTTAAAATCCATTATTTTAGCCAATTTAAAAAAATTTAAATTGGTTCAGATTTTCTGGGTCGTTACATTATTTGCGTGCCCGACAAATAGGTAAACCTTGATGAGTTGGCTGCGCAATTTTATTTATATATCAACTCCTGTGAATGCCATTGGATGCGGAGTGCTGGTTTTTCTGTGTGAAATAATAAACAACGCCATAGGATAGTAACAATTAATTTTGAACTACACTACATGGCATACTTCTTGACGATAGGCATACTTCATCATATTCCACATAAGCAATTGGAGCTTGTGTGACGAGGTGGAAGATTTACCATACCAGCAAGAGGCTTGTATGGCGATGACTAAGTACTACAGGTTGAACTGATGACTGATATGGACTATATAAATTATAACGATAAATTGCCAGATTAATAAAAACCCCACACGGGTCTGGA
Organism: Allium sativum; assembly: GCA_030737875.1. Classification (NCBI taxonomy): domain Eukaryota; kingdom Viridiplantae; phylum Streptophyta; class Magnoliopsida; order Asparagales; family Amaryllidaceae; genus Allium; species Allium sativum. The sequence goes on along the minus strand of CM060916.1, from coordinate 718,160,258 downwards.
GTTGACAATAATCACGTCGCTCTAGTTATTAGATACGGCACATGGACTATTTATTTCCACACGGAAAACGGGGTGATGGGAATTTATTATCTGGAGTGATTATCAGTACATACTCCCCCGTAAACACCAAATTATATCACTAAAAATATGTGAATGCTTTTTAGGATTTATTGGGTACCTAATACGGCCCGATAAATTTCCAAACCCCTCCCGGTACAAAGGAGGTTATGGCGAAATTTTCCGAAATATTAAGGCGTTAGTGAAATATTTGAAGTGAAAAAGAAGTTGAAAATATGAAATGAACTATAGTTGAAACTATGGAATGAACTATATTTATATATATATAAATATAAATGTAATTAAAAGGAATAGAGGCCGTGCAGTTCGCGTTTCGGAATCGTAATTTGAAACGATTAGTACGAGAAATCCGACCATCGGATTTCCCCGAAACCGCAACCGCTGGGTTCGCCTTGGAAATATCTTTCCAACGGCACCAACCTTGTAAAAATCCAACGGTTGGATTGTCCGGAATGTTTAATTCAAATCTGAAGAAGAACAGCGCCAGAATCGTTTATATTTATATATAAATATAAATATAATTAAATTTAATCGAATAACGACGCTGCAGTTCGAATTTCGAAACCGTAACTTCAAACGACTAGTGTGGAAGATCCGACCGTCGGATTCTCACGAAACTGGAACCGTTGGGTTCGTTTTGGGAATACCTTCCCACTGATATAAACTTTGTGGAAATCCAACGGTTAGATTTTCCGACATGTGTAAAACAAATTAAGGAAAAAACAGCGCCAGTGACACGAAACGACCTGAAACGTCGTTTAATTAAATATGGCCATTTTTGAATAAATAAAAATGGCGAAAAATCGTTGTAAAATATTATAAGCAACATAGGTTGCAAATAAACCATTTGGGCTTGAATTGTTTGATATTTGATGGTTGTATGTGTACGACATGGAAATAACGCTAAATAACTGAAAAATGGATGTCGAATAACATAACCATAAAACGAATCGATTTAAATTCTAATGACGTGAATTGTTTGAAAAGGCCGAGCTAACACTCATTTCAAATAATTTATCGAGCGATTCGAATTGAAAGATGCAAAGACGATTCAAGACCGACGATCTTCGTATCGGTTGGATGGGCGCTACTGAGGTACCTAACCGGAGTAGCTACCAGAAGGGGACGGAAGTAGTAGCCGTCTGAACGTATGTGTTGATTGGACGGATTTGCGAGGAATTGACGCCTCCGGTTTCGTTCAGACCCAGGACGGACTTGTAAATGGACCGTGTGTCTGACATTGGATTTTGTTCTATACTGATTGATCTCTGTTAAATATATATCTGTTTGGCGGCGGAGAATTTATTCTTTTGCTTAACGCCCTTCTCTGAGACGCACGAGCTTAGAGGTTATATATCGATGGAAATCAATCGTATGGAGTGGACTGCCTATGTGGCATGCCAAGATGCTACGATCAAGGCTTCTGTTGCAAAGCAAAGTCTTGTGGATGATGATCAAAGCAAGGTCTACGTGGCCTAGCTTTGTGTATTTCGTAGATTCGCGAGCCTCACACCCCGGTATGAGTTAAAAACGGGATACGGACTGCAGGGAGAGCACGACGTTTCTTTCTAGCTATGGTGGTGTCAGTGACTTACCAGCCCTGACATATATATCTATTTTTCACCTTTGTGGTTGTTGGAATGCGAGGCGCCTCAATTATAGGTCTGTAAGGACCGGGAAACGTGTGTTCAGGAATACTAATCCTCTAACGTAAGTGAGGACCAGCCCTGAAGCATCCAGGGGTTACCCAGAGTGTGTAGTCCCGAGGCGTTTGCTAGAGTGTCTCGAAGCGGAGAGGAGCTTGCCCCTTGCCTCGACTCATGACGGAAATCCAATTTCCAACATGAGATAACGGATTCGATTGTAGAACTAGTATGGAGACATAGTAGATGGTAGCTATGCCGCCTATGATTGATATTTATGATGCTATTCATTTTTGAAACATATATGCACTAGTAATAATATCAAATGATTTTGCTTTATACGTATCAAGCATATTTGGCTATTATAAGGTAAAACTCTATCCTCCGGCTTGCGTTGCATTGTGTGATGGGACCTGAGTCTTATAATGGCTTCATTCTTTCTAAAAGCATTGCGTTGTTTTGAAAGAATTTATTTTGTTTTAAAATGCACTAGCAATCACTGGAGTAAACCCGTTCCGCGAAAGTGGAGTGGTCCTATGATTTGCTATTTACTGTTGTTTAACTGTTAAATAGATTCCTCATACCAGTCCCCATGACTGACTCGTTGTTTGTTTCACTTTGCAAACGCGGGTGCCCTTATTTTCACACGGGCAGCCTAGTACACAGGTGACAGGTGGTTTTTCGTTTTGCACTGCTGCATAGCGTGCACTTTTGGCTCATGGCGAGGCTGACTTTATAGAGATGACTTAGATATTTTCCGCCATTACTGTATTCATATTATGATTCCGCCACTGGCGATGCAGACTGATTTACTTTCCGTATTTCTCACTATATGTATATGTATTCCGCCTTCGGCGATGTAGACTGATACTCTTATTATGTCACTATATGTATATGTATTCCGCCTCTGGCGATGATGACTGATCACTTCCCTTTCTTTTTACTAAGTATATCCCACGTTATGCTATTCTGATATTCCTACATATTGTGATTCCGCTGTCATATCCATGTAAAATTTATTTTATTTATTGTTCCTGCTATTATCTGTACTCTGCTATGATGATTCATGTGTTACTTCCTAATGATTATCCTTAATACCGCCTCTCGGATTTTGGGATCGTCACAGACAGACTGTTATAAGCGTTAAATATTTATATTCGATGCTTATACAGTGTAGAATGCACTTTGGATGATGGTTGATTATTCATCATTGTTATTGTATACATGTGTTGTAGAAAATCCATATAATTAACATTATATGGTAATTGATTGGGCCTCATTCCAGTTTTTAAAAAGAAATATTTGAAAAAGTAATATTTGAAAATAGAAATATATGAAGCCGTGTTGATTAGATTGACGCCATTTTTATGTGAACTATATTTATATCGATTTTATTCATTTTACAATGAATATCGAAAGTGATTTCAAAATCTGATATTTTGAAAGGAATTGAAATTCGAATTAAATTGAATTGAAATGAAATTCGAATTAGACTGAATAAAATTGAAATTCGAATTAGATTTAAATATAATTGAAATCGTTTTGAATTGAATTTAAAACGTATTGAAACTGAATTGAAATTGATTTGAATTGAAACCGATTTAAATTGAAATAGAATTGAAATGAATTTAAAACGAATTTATATTGGAAAATTCAATTTTGATTTGACTTTGAAAAGGAAGTTGAAATCGTTTTGAAAACGAATTTAAAAACGATTTATAAAATACGTTTTAAAAGGAATCGACAAAGTATATATTATATATAATATATATAATATAATGGCCTGAATAGAACGCGCCGCGCTGCGGCAGTTCGCGAATTTCAACCATTTACTTCGAACGGACATTACGGGAGATCCGACCGTCGGATTCTCCTAAAACCGGAACCGTTGGGTACGTATCGAAAAGAGATTTCTAACGAATATTAGAAATTAGAAATCTAACAGTTGGATTTGGAATTATGTCCAAATCAAATTTGGAAAAGGTCGTTGTAAGTGCAGTTCGATGGCCGCTGATGGAAATCGACTGTACGGGCCTTGATAAAATTATTAAAAATATCAATAATTTGTGTAAAATCATAAGAAATGATTTGGGATGAATCGGGATGAAAAACTCCATATTTGAAAAGATAAAAATAGATTTTTATCGAAATGAATTAGTTTTGAACTAGAATTATAATTCTACTTATTTTTAAATAAATAAATTGGATTTGAAAAGGGTTTTAAAAGTAACCAAAATTTCCAATAATTGAATTGGAATGGATTTGAATCGAAATTGTCTTTGGAATATTTCGATGTTGAATTTCGTGATTATACAGATATTGTTATGGGAATTTGAAAGATATATTAATATCGTTATTTCCAATACGATATCTGTTAGTCGTAGAATTTGATATTGAATATAAGCCGGTATATTTTCTATTCAGAGCCTTGTATTTAATATCAAATGGGATTTGGGGTCGTCGTGCACGGTGTCTTCATTAACACTGTTCTTGAACCCAGTCGAGAAAAGATTAAATCTTTTTATTTTGATTTAATGAAGTGTACCAATTAAATAATATTTAATTGGAATTGAATTGGTATTGATTTTTGGGTTTATCGTGAACAGTGTTTTAAATAACACTTGTTCTTTAACCCGATAATTAATGGAGCGTGATTTTGGGTTGTTGTGAACGGTATCTTCAATAATACTATTCTTAGATCTAAAGGAGTTAAGAAAATCAGAAACTAACTGGAGATTAGTTAAGTTGAATGGTTTCATAGGTATTGACCTGATGTTAGTTTCGGCCTTTGGGGTTAATACTTAGGGAATTGCTCACTTGCTATTTTACGGTTAGGGACTGATTAAAATGTGATTTTGGGGTTTATCGTGAACCGTGTTTTAAAGGACACTGATTCTTTAACCCAGTTAAAGATTAAAACTAAGTGGAGTTTTGATGAATCTTTAATTAGATTGAAAAGATCGAGAATGGAGTATCACCAGTTTTGCTGCAGGCGATAGTTAAATCTTTAATTAGATTTGAACAAGAAATGGTAATTAAATTTACCGATAACACCGTGGTGTTAGATATGAAGTATTACCAGTTTTACTTCATGGGATGAATAGGTTGGGGTTGGGAAATTAAAACAAATGATTACTTCGGTAAGGTTCGTTAATCCCGACTAGTTTGAATTGATATTCAAAGGAAGATTAAAGAATAAATTTAAAGGATTTATATTTGATAAAATTTATGGGAACCTTTCCCTAAGAATGTGAAATTTAGAAACTAACTGTCGGTTAGCTAAGCATAATGGTTTTCCGGATATTGATCTGATGTTGGTTTCGGCCTTCGGGGTTAATATTAGGGGAACTATTCTCTTGATTAATTTACGATTAGTGACTGATGAATTGGAATGAGGCGTATGTTGTGTTTGTGTAACACTTGTTTATAATATACGCGAGTTATTCGGAAAGACCGGGTTTATCCCATTCTGAATAACTGATTCGACGATTAGTCGAAGATGAAGACGATGGTTGAAGACCGGAGGTCTTCACATCGTTTGGGTGATTACTGATGATCTTGATTGGGCTGTACACCCAAGAAGATGGAAACAGTTGGTGATCGTCCAGACGTACTTGGAGATCGATGGATATGCGGGATACTAGGTGCCTCCGGTTTCGTTCAGACCCAGAACGAACTTGTAAATGGACTGTGTGTCTGACATTGGATTTTAGTCAGTGTGACTGATTTCTATTAAATATATATCTGTTTGGCGGCGGAGAATTTATACTCTTACTTAACGCCCTTCTCTGAGACGTACGAGCTCAGGGGTTATATATTGATGGATATCAAACGCACGGACTGAATTGCCTGTGTGGCATGCCTAAGTGGTGAATGATCAAGGCTTCTGTTGAAAAGAAAAGCCTTGTGGTTGATGATTGAAGCACGACCTTTGTGGTGTAGCTTTGTGTGACTTTTACTTCACGAGTTTCACACCCGGTGTGAACCAGAAACGAGAGAGGACCTCAGGGAGGGCATGCGTTTCCTTCTAGCTAAAAGTGGCGTCAGTGGTTTTACACGCCCTGACGAGTTTGATTTATGCGGTTGTTGCTGTTGCGAGGAGCCTCGGTTTGATCGGACGATCCGGGTCCAATAGAGTCATTTGTTGGCTCACTGACACCCCAAAGGGTGGGGAAACGTAGTGTTCAGGCATGATAATCCACATTGGTGGACCGGCCCTGACGATCCAAAGGGTTGATGCATTCTGATCCTGAGACACGGGCTAGAGCGTCTCGAATCGGTTGAGGACTATCTTTTGCCTCGGTTCACAGAAGGAAATCCAATTTCCAAATACGTGATTTTTCGGTTTTGATTGTAGAGCCTAGTATGACGACATGATATATGGTACCCATGCCGTCTATGATTGATATTTATGATTTGAAGTTGTTTTATACACTATACACTTATAGTAATAAGCAATGATTTGTTTTAAACGTACTAAGCATGTTTGGCTATTATAAGGGAAAACCCTATCCCCCGGGTTGCGTTGCATTGTGAGATAGGACCTAGGTCTTATAATAGCTTCATATTTCCAAAAAGCATTGCGCTGTTTTTGTTATATGCACTGGTATTCTTGGGAGGAAACTCGTTCCGTGTTATACGGCGTGGTCCCTTGATATATCTGATTTAAAGTAAAGTTTTAAATAACTGTTTTAGTTCTCACACCAGTCCCATGACTGACCTGGAGTTTATTGTTTTAACCTAAACTCTAGGTGCCCTTATTTGGACACGGGCAGCTAGTAGTTTTGGTTTTGCAGATTTATATTCACAGGATCCTGGTTTATAGCTGGAATGATATCCGGAAAGCTTTGTATCCGTATATCTCCTTCGGTTGTATATTGTATTATTTTCCGCTGCTATGTATTTAAATGTAATTTAAATCTCTGATATTTCTATTTAATATTCATTTATACTCTGTATATTCTTGTATTCTGATGGTATTGCTGTAATATACAATGAAATGCTCTTCCGTCTACGTCCTTTTGTGGCTTGTTCTCGAACTATCCGCGCTTTCCTCACCGGGGAAGTTACGGGTCTTTACAGTTGGTATCAAAGCTTTGGTTTACAAAGATCAAAGAACAAGACACATTAGAACCATACGAAAGAATTCATTAGAAATTGGATTAGTAATATCCAACGAGAATGACTCATTAGAGATAGGATCAGTAGTATCCTAGAACGAGTGTGAAGAGTAGTGTTTTTGATAAATAAAAGTGAAAACAATTTTTGTTTTGAAAATTTAAATCAATTATACGTATTTGAATATTTATTTGTATTGATTTGGACAGTCCAGTATATATAGACTTTGCGTATACGTCTGATCCGCGTGATTTGAAGTTTTAATATACTGGATAGATATAGAATCGCACTATAGTCGTTCGGGGATAATTCTGATGATAGCGATCGCATCATCAGTATTTATGTTCGAGTGACGAAGGTGGGACGTCTATATATTTCCTATTGACTGGTGTGAGAAACAAAATTAGATAGGGCTTATTGTTGTGAATTGGCATCAAAAATGTGATTTTTGACTATATATCAAAGTTATGAGTTTGAAAAGCTAATCAACTAATTGATTGATGGTTGTGTTGTTTGATTAAATAAAATTTTAACCATTTAGTCAAATTGTCCCGAATAGTGAATTGCATTGAAATTTGGTCGCATTTGCTTGCATATACATGTACTTACATTGAACAGGTCATAGCAAAGAGGCTAGAGCAGAAGAATAAAATTGTTTGCCCGACAAATAGGTACATGTTTACCATAATTTACTGTTTTGTTTGGGTGATGATGATTTTATGAGCCGATTGGCTAGCCGCTTGGCTTTTTCTTTTTCTTTCTGAGATCAGAGGGCCTGTATGGCAATTTCGGGATATTCTCGGTGCTCCCGGTGCAGGGGAGGTTATGGCGAAATTTTTCGAAAATTTAGGGTGTTAGCCAAATTTTTGAAAAAATTGAAAAGTTCTTACAAACTGAAAAGTTGAAGAACTTAACCCGTAGTGAAAATAATGAAAGTTGAGTTGATTAGTTAAACAACTTTCGGCTTTGTTCCTTTTCGGGGACGAAAAGTTTTAAGTGGGGGAGATTGTAATAACCCGGAAATCCGAGCCAATTTAAAATTTTTATTTTGGTTGTTTTAGCGAATTTAGATTATTTAAAATAGATTATTTTAAATGGTAACGACGAAAAATTTAGTTTGAATGGAATTAAAACGTATATATTTATATAGCTCGATGATAGAATATAAATATTTATTTATATATATAAAAAGGAATTGAAAATGGCGCGGTAGTTCGATAATTCGATTTCAAATTTCAAATGAATGTACAGGATTCAAAATAAACCGGATTTTAGTGAAACCAAAAATATTTGAATCAATTTGGGAATATCTTTCCAACGAATCCGAAAAATTGAAATTTCATAGAGGGGATAAAAAGATATGTCCAGTTGAAATTTCAGAATAGTCGCTATGAAATTCAGGCCCTTAAAAATGGAAATTTTGCAAACGACCTCGGATTTCGACGAGACCACTTTTGTTGGATCCGTGATGTCAAGTTATTGCTAAATTCCAATTTTTGTAATTTTTCGAATCAATATGTGAGTGTGGCAAAAGAAAACGCGTTTGACCAGTTTTAGTTGATTTTAATCGACTGGAAAATGGCCATTTTTCAAACGGTCTCAGAATTCGATGAAATTATTTTTGTTAGGACCGCATCATCAATACGAAGCTAGAAAATATTTTTCGGGAATTTTTCTAGTTAGTATGTGACCCCAGTAAATTGAAAGGCGTGTTCAAATTCAATATATAGAGTTATATGTTGATTTTGACGAAAACTGATTGAAACGATCGAATCAGCTTACGAAACATATCCCATTGTGTTCGGAATGGGGGTAATTAGCGATGGACGATAGGCGGTGGGCTTGATTTCGAGTTCGAAATAAAAGTCAACTCTTAAATGAATAAAATAAAATAAAAAAATAATATAATATTTTACATAAGCCCTCACCCCCTATACCTTCTCTCTCACGCCCGTTCGATTCAGAAAGGAAGAAAATAAGGAGAAAAAAACCCGACGTTATGAAATCCCCCCCCCCCCTCTCTAGCAATCGCCGCCGCCGCCCGAAGCCCGCCACCGCTCCTCCGACCTTCGCCCCTCCCTCCACTTACCGCCGCCTCCCTTTTTCTCCCCTGAAACCGAAACCCTAGCCCAGCCCTGGAACCACCTCGCGTCGCCCTATTGGCCCCCACCTTGACACCGACCCTCCCCCTGGCCACCGGACCTCCTACGAGCTCACCTCCGACCTGTGCTGCCTCCAGCGAATCCACCCCTTCTTTTCCATCTAACTGTAAGTCCCTATTTACTTTTGTTTATATATTTGTTTAGCTTTAATTATTTAATATAATTAGTTATAAAAAGGATTTTTAAATCAGTTTTTTTTGCATGAATAGTAATTAAAAGTAGGAAGAAGAAAAATATGATTTTTATATAGTAGGAAGAAGAAAAATATGATTTTTATATAGTAGGAAGAAGAAAAATATGATTTTTATATAATAGAGAATATAAAAATATTATCTTTATATGTATAGTGAAGTAAAAAAATTCGATTTTTATATATTGAATAGCAAAGTAAAAATTTGATTTTTATATATTGAATAGCAAAGTAAAAATTCGATTTTTATATATTGAATAGCGAAGTAAAAATTCAATTTTTATATATGTAGTGAATACGGATAACGAAAGTGAGGAAAGAAGAAACGGCGGAGATTTTCTACATATGAAGAGTCGTGGCATTTGGTTTAGCTAATCTGTGAGAACTTCTCACCTTTTAATTTTATTTCTAGTTGAAATATATACTAGGATGCAGACGGTGTTTAGTAGCACCCGACACCCGTCGTCCACAGACCATGGATGGCTTGTATGCATGTTTGTTTGATTTTGATGTGTAGTTGATTGTGTGATGTGATGCGAAATGAAATAAAATATTTATATAGTTGAAATAAAATATTTTATAGTGGAAAATATTTTATAGTTAAAAATAGAATTTTTAATGTGTATTTGAAATGAAATAAATATAAACAAATCAGACGATTTGTTTATATACACACATTTGACTGATAATTGATTGGGATGATAAATTTTACACATCGCCCAACTGCACAAATAAAATCTGTGTTTGATTGTTTGAAAACCCCACACGGATATTGGGGTGATATATGACATACACTAATCCCAATAGTTAGTTGTATGTTGATCGATTGATTGACAGACTGTTATAAGCATTAAATATTTATATTCTATGCTTATACAGTGTAGAATGCACTTTGGATGATGGTTGATTATTCATCGTTGTTATTGTATACATGTGTTGTAGAAAATCCATATAATTAACATTATATGGTAATTGATTGGGCCTCATTCCAGTTTTGAAAAAAATATATTTGAAAAAGTAATATTTGAAAATAGAAATATATGAAGCCGTGTTGATTAGATTGATGCCATTTTTACGTGAACGGTATTTATATCGATTTTATTCATTTTACAATGAATATCGAAAGTGATTTAAAAATATGATATTTTGAAAGGAATTGAAATTTGAATTAAATTGAATTGAAATGAAATTCGAATTAAACTGAATAAAATTGAAATTCGAATTAGATATAAATATAATTCAAATCGTTTTGAATTGAATTTAAAACGTATTGAAATTGAACTGAAATTGATTTGAATTGAAACCGATTTAAATTGAAATAGAATTGAAATGAATTTAAAACGAATTTATATTGGAAAATTCAATTTTGATTTGAATTTGAAAAGGAAGTTGAAATCGTTTTGAAAACGAATTTAAAAACGATTTATAAAATACGTTTTAAAAGGAAATCGACGAAGCATATACTATATATATTATATATATAACATAATGGCCTGAATTGAACGCGCCGCGCTGCGGCAGTTCGCGAATTTCGACCATTGACTTCGAACGGACATTACGGGAGATCCGACCGTCGGATTCTCCTAAAACCGGAATCGTTGGGTTCGTATCGAAAAGAGCTTTCTAACGAATATTAGAAATTAGAAATCTAACGGTTGGATTTGGAATTATGTCGAAATCAAATTTGGAAAAGGTCGCTGTAAGTGCAGTTCGATGGTTGTTGATGGAAATCGACTGTACGGGCCTTGATAAAATTATTTAAAAATATCAACAATTTGTGTAAAGTCATAAGAAATGATTTGGGATGAATCGGGATGAAAAACTCCATATTTGAAAAGATAAAAATAGATTTTTATCGAAATGAATTAGTTTTGAACTAGAATTATAATTCTATTTATTTTTAAATAAATAAATTGGATTTGAAAAGGGTTTCAAAAGTAACCAAAATTTCCAATAATTGAATTGGAATGGATTTGAATCGAAATTGTCTTTGGAATATTTAGATGTTGAATTTCGTGATTATACAAATATTGTTATGGGAATTTGAAAGATATATTAATATCGTTATTTCCAATACGATATTTGTTAGTCGTAGAATTTGATATTGAATATAAGCCGGTATATTTTCTATTTAGAGCCTTGTATTTAATATCAAATGGGATTTGGGTTTGTCGTGCATGGTGTCATCTTAACACTGTTCTTGAACCCAGTTGAGAAAAGATTAAATCTTTTTATTTAGATTTAATGAAGTGTACCAATTAAATAATATTTAATTGGAATTGAATTGGTATTAATTTTTGGGTTTATCGTGAACAGTGTTTTAAATAACACTTGTTCTTTAACCCGATAATTAATGGAGCGTGATTTTGGGTTGTCGTGAACGGTATCTTCAATAATACTGTTCTTAGACCTAAAGGAGTTAAGAAAATCAGAAACTAACTGGAGATTAGTTAAGTTGAATGGTTTCAGAGGTATTGATCTGATGTTGGTTTCGGCCTTCGGGGTTAATACTTAGGGAATTGCTCACTTGCTATTTTACAGTTAGGGACTGATTGAAATGTGATTTTGGGGTTTATCGTGAACCGTGTTTTAAAGGACACTGATTCTTTAACCCAGTTCAAGATTAAAACTAAGTGGAGTTTTGATGAATCTTTAATTAGATTGAAAAGATCGAGAATGGAGTATCAACAGTTTTACTCCATGCGATAGTTAAATCTTTATTTAGATTTGAACGTGAAATGGTAATTAAATTTACCGATAACACCGTGGTGTTAGATATGAAGTATTACCAGTTTTACTTCATGGGATGAATAGGTTGGGGTTGGGAAATTAAAACAAATGGTTACTTCGGTAAGGTTCTTTAATCCCGACTAGTTTGAATTGATATTCAAAGGAAGATTAAAGAATAAAGTTAAAGGATTTATCTTTGATAAAATTAATGGGAACCTTTCCCTAAGAATGTGAAATTTAGAAACTAACTGTCGGTTAGCTAAGAAGAATGGTTTTCTGGATATTGATCTGATGTTGGTTTCGGCCTTCGGGGTTAATATTAGGGGAATTATTCTCTTGATTAATTTACGGTTAGTGACTGATGAATTGGAATGAGGCTTATGTTGTGTTTGTGTAACACTTGTTTATAATATACGCGAGTTATTCGGAAAGACCAGGTTTATCCCATTCTGAATAACTGATTCTACGATTAGTCGAAGATGAAGACGATGGTTGAAGACCGGAGGTCTTCACGTCGTTTGGGTGATTACTGATGATCTTGATTGGGCTGTACACCCAAAAAGATGGAAACAGTTGGTGATCGTCCAGACGTACATGGAGATAGATGGATATGCGGGGTACTAGGTGCCTCCGGTTTCGTTCAGACCCAGAACGAACTTGTAAATGGACTGTGTGTCTGACATTGGATTTTAGTATGTGTGATTGATTTCTATTAAATATATATCTGTTTGGCGGCGGGGAATTTATTCTCTTTCTTAACGCCCTTCTCTGAGACGTACGAGCTCAGGGGTTATATATTAATGGATATCAAACGCACAGAGTGATTTGCCTATGTGGCATGCCTATGTGGCGAATGATCAAGGCTTCTGTTGAAAAGCAAAGTCTTGTGGTTGATAATCGAAGCACGGCCTTTGTGGCGTACCTTTGTGTAACGTTTACTTCGCGAATTTCACACCTGGTGTGAACCAGAAACGGGAGAGGACCTCAGGTAGGGCATGCGTTTCCTTCTAGCTAAAAGTGGCGTCAGTGGTTTTACATGCCCTGACGAGTTTGACTTATGTGGTTGTTGCTGTTGCGAGGCGCCTCGGTTTGATCGGACGATCCGGGTCCGATAAAGTCATTTGTTGGCTCATTGACACCCCAAAGGGTAGGGAAACGTAGTGTTCATGCATAATAATCCACATCGGTGGACCGGCCCTGACGATCCAAAGGGTTGATGCGTTCTGATCCTGAGACATGGGCTAGAGCATGTCGAATCGGTTGAGGACTATCTTTTGCCTCGGTTCACAGAAGGAAATCCAATTTCCAAATACGTGATTTTGCGGTTTTGATTGTAGAGCCAAGTACGACGACATGATATATAGTACTCATGCCGTCTATGATTGATATTAATGATTTGAAGTTGTTTTATACACTATACACTTATAGTAATAAGCAATGATTTGTTTTAAACGTACTAAGCATTTTTGTCTATTATAAGGGAAAACCCTATCCCCCAGCTTGCGTTGCATTGTGTGATAGGACCTGGGTCTTATAATAGCTTCATATTTCCAAAAAGTATTGCACTGTTTTTGTTATATGCACTGGTATTCTTGGGAGGAAACCCGTTCCGTGTTATACGGCGTGGTCCCTTGATATATCTGATTTAAAGTAAAGTTTTAAATAACTGTTTTAGTTCTCACACCAGTCCCATGACTGACCTGGAGTTTGTTGTTTTAACCTAAACTCTGGGTGCCCTTATTTTGACATGGGCAGCTAGTAATTTTGGTTTTGCAGATTTATATTCACAGGATCCTGGTTAACAGCTGGAATGATATCCGGAAAGCTTTGTATCCGTATATCTCCTTTAGTTGTGTATTGTATTATTTTCCGCTGCTATGTATTTAAATGTAATTTAAATCTTTGATATTTCTGTGTAATATTCATTTATACTCTGTATATTCTTGTATTCTGATGGTATTGCTGTAATACACAATGAAATGCTCTTCCGTCTACGTCCTTTTGTGGCTTGTTCTCGAACTATCCGCACTTTCCTCACCGGGGAAGTTACGGGTCTTTACAATTGCGCCACTGCGTCGTTCTCGAAATTTTGGCCAAGATAGACACCTGGTTTGCGTAAAACGGACATCGTATGAAGAAGTTATAAGCGTTAGAAGTTTGTATACATATAAGGAGTTTATATGTATATATATTAAATAAATAGATCCTGAAAATTCGAAAATCGGTTCAAAAATGAAAATTCACGAGCAGGAAAATATTGAGGCAAATTAGACCGTTGGGGGTCGACCCACCTGCGGATCTGGAAAGTTCTTTTCTGATGTGGACGATTCTGATGTTTTTAAATTAAATTTGAGGGTCCTTGTTCCTATGCTACACTATAAATAAGGCCTTAGACCTAACCCAAAACCTCATAATTTAGCAGCTATGCTGGAGCTCTGCCTTTACTCTCTCCCTCTCTCTCCTCAAATATATTCAGAAATTTAGATTTATAAATTAAAAAAATCTTAAATTAAGTTCTGGAGGGATGAGATAGATGTATTTAGGTGTTCAGAATTACGTGAAAAGCAAGGTAATGTTCCAGATCCAATCTATTCAATTTTTCCTTCTCTTTCTTTTCCCTTCCTCTTTTAGTAAAAATAGTAAATCCATGATTATAAGGTTTTGAATTCAATTAAGGGAAAATTATGGATGATTAGATCTGGACCAGATACAGGATTTGGAAAGCTTACGAGGTGAGTGGATTTAAGCCATATTATTTTAGATAATGGTACATAATCGTTTAGCATTCCCCTTTTTATTAATTGTGAAATTGCCAGATTAATTATAAATTGCTGTTGTAACGAGTTGAAATGTTAATATGAATATGTCAGGAAATTCCTATGTTGAATTGGCTAAAGTATTAAATGTTTACATGTTGGAGAAAATAAACTTGTTAGGATATAAATAGCCAATTCAGTAATTGTAACTACACGATTTACTTGTGGCATATTATTGAGTAATTGACATGTAACTTGTTAGATCTGAACAATTACCCGATTAAATGATTATATGTCCAAAATTAGAATTAAATACATGTTAAAAAGGGCATGAGCCAAAATATAGGCATAACTTGATGACATGTAAACCGGATTATAGTAGACATATGAAGAGGGTAATATGCCAAAATTTTACATGAAAAAAAAGGAAAACTATTAAAATATGAATATGCCTAAATACACAGTAACTTGGAATTGTAACGCCTTAGACACAAGGTTAGATTGCACTTGTGATAGAAGTCTTCCCGGACCCGCCCGGCATATCCAACATTCACAAGTGGTAAATCTAATATGAGAGGTCTAAGTGCATAACTAAAAATGGTGCTAAGGCACGAGGTTAAGTCGACTTGTGGTAGAAGTCTGCCTGGACCCGCCCGACAAATCTGGCATCCACAAGTGTAGCCTTAATGTGAGAGGTCTAGGATTATGTATGTACATATATATATATATAAATATATGTATATAACAAGGTAGTAATAAATGGCAATGATGATAAATAATGTCTAACTCAGAAAATAGGAAAGGATGGGATGTAATGAACTGAGTTAGTGTGATACGAAGGAAAAGTGATGCATTTCCCTAAATGACCTATTTCTGAGAACGTGGTTGCGAGTAAGCCACATTTAATAAAGTAAGAAAAGTAAAGAAATTACTTGCTACCACTAATTTAGAAGGGAATGTGTTATGAAAACAAATTACTGATTCCTTCTATCAAACTGATAAGGTGCATGAAGTGTTTTCCTTAATTAAAATAAGGAACATATATTATAATGAATGAAGAATACTGGAATACAACAGTAAAAGAAAATGGTTTAGAAGGGGAATGATAATCACCTATTATAAATAAATAACATTAATGAAAATGTTGTATTATAAATATACATGTCCTAGGGACAAGTGGGGATTATAACTTAGGTTATAATAAATTAATAAGTAAATTGGATAACTGGTGAAATGAGATAAGGAATACTTAATTGTAAATTAAGTAATCAGAAAAGGTAAAACCTAAAACCAATTAAGAAAAGGGGGAAAATATATTGTGCTTAATTATAAATTAAGCAATCTGTAAAATTGGAGGTCTGAAACCCACTGATAAGAATAACATGTTTAGAATTGTCCTAGGGACAAGAGGAAATTATAACATAGGTTATAATAAATGGGTAGAGAAACTTATTAATGGGCCTTAGTTAGTAGAACTAATTTAATAAGTAAACAACGATAAGTTGTATTGACAATGTAAAATGGAATTATGATTAAATGAGAAAGAACAAGGAAAACTTATGAAATAAGTTATATTTAATCATAAATAATGACTGACATGTTAAACAGAAAACATGTGAATTGAGATATACTTAATTACATATTAAGTAAAACATGTTATTGTAATAATGAAATTAAACAAGAATATAAAAGGGATTGTGGATTACAAACCTTGGGCCACAATCTAGAGAATAACATGTTGTGGGCTTATTAATAAACTTAAATGGGTTAAGTTATATGACTGAAATTAATAAGCAAGGGAAGCTTGCTAGTTTGAATAAGAATTCAATATGAATGGGGATAACCAAGTTAAAAGGGAAACATGGTGAGGTAAGGCAAGCGCGTAGAAGAATGTTTAGACATAGGGTCTAAAAACATATTAAAGTGAGGCGCTTGGACCAGTCCGTACGTTTGAGGGTGAATAACCCAACGGGGTAGATCATCTGGTGTTATGAGGCACGAAGGGAGCGCACATTCATCTGATTTTTCTGTCGGCTTCGAAGGACTGGAAGGGGAAGCACGCGGCTTCCTGGGATATGCAAGAAGCTCCTAGTAGTCCTTTGTGCGGTGCCAGATGTTTTAGGCTATTCTCGCAGAGGTCGGGTCTGCGCGTAACTACTAGCTTGGTGGGCCTTGACTGCAGAAGTAGCTATGCATTCAGAATGCTGTAACGCGGTGACACCAGGATGATTCGGCCTTTGCCTCAACAGGAAGGCGAAGGGTCACGACCAATAAGGATAGTAGATCGTTGGATACCCATCATCGGCAACCAGTAGGATGCGAAAAGACCAGAGGTAAACCCAAGATACCATTCACCTTTCACTATCGAGGTAAGAGGTTGAGGGGAGATGGCAAATGGATGTTTATATTGTTTGTTATTAGGGGCATGTCGCTTCGCTCTTGTAGTCTTTACTATTGAGGGAGGGGCCGGGGTGGGGCCATAGCCACCGTGAAAACAAATCCTAGGTATATGACACGACCCGAACTTTCCCGTAAAAGAAAGCCCGGATTGAGTTGAGAACACGACAAATCAACATAAACAAAAGAACATTTCATTGCTTACTACAACAATTTACATCAGTGTATAAGAATATACAGAGTGTGAACAAATAATATACATTTGATAAATATCAGAGATTTACAAATTATAATGCAGCGGAAAATAATACAAAACATAACTGAAAGAGATACACGGATACAGAGCTTTCAGAATGTCATTCCAGCTGTAAACCATGATCCTGTGAATATAATATCTGCAAAACCAAAACTACTATAAAACGACCCAAACTTCCCCGTAAAGGAAAACCCGAATTGAGTTGAGAACATGACAAATCAGAACACAAACAGAAGAACATTTCATTGCTTATTATAACAATTTACATCAAATACAAGAATATACAAAGTATGAACAAATAATATACATTTGATAAATATCAGAGATTTACAAATTACAATGCAGCGGAAAATAATACAAAACATAACTGAAAGAGATACACGGATACAGAGCTTTTCGAATATCATTCCAGTTGTAAACCAGGATCCTGTGAATATAAATCTACAAAACCAAAACTACTAGCTGCCCGTGTGGAAAATAGGGGCACCTAGATTTTAGGTTAAAACAACAAACTCTAGGTCAGTCATGTGACTGGCATGAGAACTAAAACAGTTATTTAAAACTTTATCTTAAAATCGGATATATCAAGGGACCACTCCATATAACACGGAATGGGTTTCCTCCCCAGAATACCAGTGCATATAATAAAATAGCGCAATGCTTTTTGGAAAAAATGAAGCTATTATAAGACTCAGGTCCCATCACACAATGCAATGCAAGCCGAAGGATAGAGTTTTACCTTATAACAGCCAAACATGCTTGGTATGTTTAAAACAAATCATTTTGATACTATTATAGTGTAAAGTGTATGAAAACAACTTCAAATATAAATGTATCAATCATAAATGGCATAGTGCCCCATCCCACTATGTCGCTATACTAGGCTCTATAAATAAAACCGAAATGTCATGTATTGGAAGTTGGATTTCCATCTATGAACCAAGGCAAGGGATCGTCCTTCCCGCTTCGAGACAATCTAGCCCATGTCTCAGGCAAGTAATCAGTCAAGCCTTTGGATCGTCAGGGCCGGTCCACTCGATGTGGATTAAAATGCCTGAACACTACGTTTTCCCGCCCTATGGGGCGTAAAATTGGTCTGTATAAAGATCATACCATCCATCGGCCCCGCAGTTCCAATATATCTGAGGCGCCTCGCTATCCATTATCCACATAAGTAAAATGTCTAGGCATGCAAAACCCAGACACCACTCCTAGCTAGAAAGAAATGCATGTCCTCCCTGATGTCCTCTCCCGTTTCTAGTTCACATTGGGGTGTAAGGCTCGCGAATTAACGCTATACACAAAGCTATGCTATATTGAAGCTGTGCTTTGATCATCAACCAGAAGACTCTGCTTTTCAACAGAAGCCTTGATCACTTGCATCTCAGCATGCCACATATGCAATTCACGCTATGCAACCAATGCCTATCAATCACACAGAATGATATCCGATGTCAGACACACACCCATTTACAAGTTCGTTCTGGGTCTGAACAAAAACGGAGGCACCTTATTCCCCGTCCCATATGTCAAATATAGGAGAGAGGTCCTCGCATATCCGGTCGACCTGCAAGTACATCTGGACGATCACCACTTATTACCTTGTCTTGGGTGTACAGCCCAATCAAGGCATCAGTAATTATCCAAACGATGTGATGATCTCTGGTCTTCTACCACCGTCTTCATCGTCGACTCATCGCCGATTCAGTTATTCAGAATGGGATAAAGCCGGTCTTTCCGGATAACTTGCACATATAATAACCAAGTGCTACAAAAACACAACATATGCCTCATTCCAATTCTGAATATTCCTTTATTTAAATATTCATATACTTTGGGAAAGGTTCCAATTAATTTTATCAAAGATAAATTCTTTAAATTTATTCTTTAATCTTCCTTTGGATATCGATTCAAACCATTTTAAGGTTTTACAAACAAGTCGGGATTAACGCACCTTACCAAAGTAATCATTTATTTTATTTCCCAATCCCAACCTATTCATCCCAAGGAGCAAAACTGGTCATATTCCATATCTAACACCATGGTGTTATTGGTAAATTTAATTACCATTTCACGTTCAAATCTAGTTAAAGATTTAACTATCGCTTGGATCAAAACTGGTGATACTCCATTTTTGATCATTTTCTTGAATTGATAATTTTAATTGTCACATTCATTTTCAATCAAATCAAAGATTCGTTAAAATTCCATTTAGTTTTAATCTACCCAAAAAACAGTATTAATGATTATTCAAAGCTAAGAAATTAATATTATCTTTAACTGGGTTAAAGTACCAATGTCATTTAAAACCCGGTTCACGATAAACCCAAAATCACATTCCATTTTATTCCAATTACTAAATATAACTGGAAATTCTAATAATCTTAATTAAAAGATTTATTCTTTTCACACTGGATTTAAGAATAATGTTACTGAAGACCCCATCCCATCAGTCTCTAACTGTAAATTAGTAAGCGAACAATTCCCTAAGTATTAACCCCGAAGGCCGAAACCAACATCAGATCAATGCCCAGGAAACCATTCAACTTAGCTAATCTCCAGTTAGTTTCTAATTTTCTTAACTCCATTAGGTTTAAGAACAGTACTATTAAAGATACCATTCACGACAAACCCAAAATCTCATTCCATTGTTAATTGGGTTAAAGAACAAGTGTTATTTAAAACACCGCTCACGATAAACCCAAAAACCAATTTCAATTTAATTCCAATTAATGGTTGATTAATTGGTAAACATCATTAAATCTTAATAAAAAGATTTATACCTTTTCTCAACTAGGTTTAAGAACAGTGTTAATGAAGACACCGTTCACGATAAACCGAAAATCCAATTTGGTATTAAACACAAGGCTCTGAATGGAAAGTATTTCGACTTATATTCAATACCAAGTTCTGAAATCAACAAATATCATATTGGAATAACGATATATATATATATCTTCCAAATTCCTGCACAATGTCCATATAATCACAGAATCCAATATCGAAATATTCCGAAGATAATTTCAATTCAAATCCTTTCAAATTCATATATTAGAAATTCTGGTTATTTTTAAAACCATTTCGAATCCAATTTATTTATTTAAAAATAATTGGTTTATAATTCTAGTTAATAAATAGTTCATTTCGATAAAATATATTTTTATCTTTTCAAATACGAAATTTTTCATCCCAAACCTTTCCAAATCAATTATTATGATTTTACACAAATTATTGCTATTTTCAATAATTTTATCAAGGCCTGTACAGTCGATTTCCATAAACGGCCATCAAACTGCACTTACAACGATCTTTTCCAAATTTGATTTGGACATAATTCCAAATCCAACCATTAGATTTCTAATTTCTTGTATTCGTTAGAAAGCTCTTTCGATACGAACCCAACAGTTCCGATTTTAGGAGAATCCAACGGTCGGATCCCCTGTAATGTCCATTCGAAGTCAATGGTCGAAATTCGCGAACTGCCGTGACGCGACGCGTTCTATTCAGGTCATTAAATATTATATATATATAATATATATTTCGTCGATTTCCATTTAAAACGTATTTTATAAATTGTTTTAAATTCATTTTCAAAACGATCTCAATTTCATATTCTATTTCAAATCAAAATTGAATATTCCATGTCATTAATATATAAATGATAATATTTTCAAAACATTAGATTTTGAAATCACTTCCTTTTCGATATTCATTATAAAAATAAATAAAATCGATATAAATATCATTCACGTCAAACGGCGTTAATCTAATCAACACGGCTATATATATTTATATGTATTTGTGTCCATCCCAAATCGAACACCAAAATCATATTTTGAACTTTGACTGAATAATATTTTAAAATATTCGTTATTTTAAAATATTTGTTATTTTAAAATATTTGTTATTTTAAAATATTCATTCTTTCTGAACAGGAACCAGACACAGTCAATTACCATATAATGTTGATTATATGGATTTCATACAACACATGTATAGAACAACAATGATAAACAATCAACCATCATCCAGAGTGCATTACACAACTGCATAAGCATTAAACATAAATAATTAGTGCTAACAACAGCTTATCAACCCATCGATTGACATACTACTAAATATTGAGATTAGTGTATGTCCAATATCAACCCAATACCCGTGTGGGGTTTTCAAACAACAAACACTGAATTTTAATTTGTGCAGTTGGGCGATGTGTAAAATTTATCGTCCCAATCAATATCAAATAAATAAGTGTACATGTAACACCCCATAAATTTAAATATTAAATTTAAAAAATTAAAGAATACTTAATTATAAATATAAGAATCAAGGGAAACGGGCTACGTCATTGTGTTCGTCTCGGAATTCTGGTTGAGATAGAGTCCGAATTTGCATAAATTGGACTTCGTATGAAGAAGTTATGGCTGTCGGAAGTTTCCAGAAAATTCAAATAAATTAAAACAACTCGAAACAGGTTCGAAATTCAAATCAAAAGTCAGAAGCGGCCTATGACGGCCCGCCCCGCACCAGCCTGCATTTCCTCTGAAGGTGCGCTGTACACATGCCCGACTAGCATGGGACGGTCGTCAGAAGAAAGGAAAGAAGGGAATTAACTAAACGAGGAACCTGTAGAATGTCTCACAGCGCATGGAATAAAATATAATAACAAAATACTTGACATAAAACAGGTGAGACAGTGTATAAGCCGATAACTAAAACCAACATCAACTTCAGAGTAGCGGAAATCCAAATACAACTTATTACAACTTTTCAAATTTACTGTCTCTAAAAAAAGAAAGCTAAAGTAGAAGATGCACCACCAATGCCCAAGCAGTGACCTTCAACAACACAGGGAGAATACTATATATATATTACGTGGAAGCCTCCTGCTCGTCTCCGGATCATCTACCCGTGCTTCACCAGCTAACCTGTCTCTAGTCTGCTCGTGTGAGCACCCAGAGTAATAAGAGGAGACATAAAACTCTGGGTCAGACATAAAGCCTGGTATGAGCGATAAGCATCTAAACAGAATAATAATAGGTATACAAAACCATACCTGAACCTGGACCTGCAACCAAAGAGTTAGTACCACATACCGTACAATACTCTAAGGTGCCATAATAAATAGTGTAAGAATACGGGGATGGGGTGTGCATGTCATAATGATAGCAAACAAATCAACCATAGCAACCATCCTCACATCTCTCACTCCGTGCGTAAAGCATACGATGTCCACCACTGTCAATCACTAGACCTATTGATGTAGTGACGGAGTTCGACTTGTACAACTACTGCTACTACCAAGCTTACCACATGGAGTCATGACCAAATCTTTACAAATGACCCCACTTCATTGGTCTATAGCCCTTTAGTCGTACCTAGGCCATTGCAGCCCTGAATCCGTTCACGTACTTCCCATACATAGTGATCCAAAGTCATAGACATCGACTGCCCCTTGGCACACGTCCCGCAGCAAAGCCCAATGATGAAGTGAACTCATTGGTTCCCAACTAGATCCTGAGCTCTAACTTCCTATATTGGACTACCTTTGCATCTCGGTTTATTGGTCAATACTGGGTCGGGTCGGGTTCTCCTCCTAGCCATCGGTTCGGGTCGGGTCCTCTACTTCGGGTCGGTTCGTAGTCTTCTCCTGTAGCGGTTCGGTTCGGGTCCACAGTGTCGCATCGGTTCGGGTCGGGTATTCTATTTCGGGTCGGGTCGGGTGTCCTCCTCCGGGTCGGGTCGGGTGCCATCTCCCTTCCATTTCGTGCTTCCACTCCGATCCGCTCCCTCGTTCTCCACGTGCTCCGATCCGATCCTTCCTTTGCCATCTGATCCGTGTGACCTTCCCTCTTGCCATTTCTCCCAAGTGTTAAGTTCCGATCCGAGCCCTTCGTCTCCAAGTCTATCCGATCCCCAGCTTAACCAACATGGCCTTATTTTTTGCCTAGCCTCATCTGTGCTAGATTTCTGGTTCGAGTCGGGTTCCTTGCCCAGGTCTCCTATCTGATCCGAGCCCATATCCGTTCCGATCCGAAACTCTGCACAACTTTCTGCAACTTTTTCCAGCAACTTGTTTACGCCATTCGACGACGTTTTCGACAAATCTAACTATGGTAATCAATCACAAATCATGTCAAATAGTCATAGCAACATAGCAAACTAACCACAAACACCAAAAAAATGAACTTGCATGTCAAAACGGATCAAAGATGCCCAAAATCCCCTTATTTTCCCTTAAACATGATTAAATAAAACTAATCATAGAATTAATAAAACTTAACCAAATCGAAACAAATTTCTAACAGAGACATAAAATATTATTTAAGAATTTCTAAACATTTTTCCAGAATTTATTAGTGTATCAATTCGCTAATCTTCACTAATCACCCTTAATTAACTGTAATTAGTGTCAAAACGATGCAATCACTCACCTTTGCCACAAAATAAAACACCAAATCTGAAATACTCTCTGTTTGGGTCGAATCCCTATATATAGCAGCAGCTCCATCCTTGCTCTAATGCTATTTGGCCTTGTTTTGATGTAGTTTAGGCTTAACCTTCACTAAAAATGTGTTTTGGAGTGGTTTTAGAGGATGGAAGCCATTACTAAGGTCTCAAGAAGGTTTGTGGCGGCTCAAAACTGAAATGAAAGTGATTTCCTAACCCTAATCATCCCACCTATACCTCTAAACCCGAAATTCCCTCTGGGCCTAGCTGCTAATCACCAGGTTAAGCCCAATTAAGCTGTTTTTCACCATTTGAAACTTGTTTCAGCCATATCTCCCAAACGGTGAGTCCGTTTGGCTATTGTGACCACTCTACGGAATTGTAAACCATCATCCGGAGCCAATGGAAGTGGTTTCAGGTCAAAATTCCTTTCCAGTCAAAAGTTATGGCTAAAACAGTGCCAACTAGGGGTAAAATGGTCATTTAAAAATCGGGAAAAATCATGAACATGGGAAATGACCACAATAGTCGTCTCCCAAAGTTACATGACCCTACGACTTAGTATGTGAAAGAAATAAATATCCTACGATCCTATGATGCGTAGAATACGGGTCGTTACACTCTCCCCACCTTAAGAAAATTCGTCCCCGAAATTCCTTAACCCAAAACATACAAAGGATCCCGCATGCCTAACAACCACATACAACAATCAAACATGCAAAACAAGCAAACAAGCCTATCCTAGCATGCGGAAAACTAAATCGAAGTCAAAATCTTACCAGGCAAAGAGTTCTGGGTGTGTCTCCCTAATGTTCACCTCTGTCTCCCAAGTACAATCATTCTCGTCCTCGCCCCACTGAACCATGACTAGCTTCACTGCCTTCCTTCGAAGTTGCTTCATGTCGTGCTCGACAATACGGGCCGGCTTGCGGTTCCTAACCGCCTCGGGTTCTACTTCGAAGTCCTCTAACTGATCAGGTGAAATAGTCATATCTGAGTCGTGAACGAACTTCCTTAGTTGGGAAACATGAAATACGTCGTGAACTCCCGCCATCTTCTCCGGTAAGTCAATTCTGTATGCCAAATTCCCGACTAGTTCAAGAACAGGGAATGGGCCAACAAATCTTGGTGCCAACTTGCCTCTCCTGCCAAATCGTATTACGCTCTTCAACGGAGAAATCTTGACAAACACCAAGTCACCAAGGGAGAATTTTAGGTCTCTTCTCCTCTTATCAGCATAACTCTTCTGCCTATCTTGGGCAGCCTTCATTCGTTGTTGAATGATCTTGATCTTATCTGAAGTTTCCCTCATCACATCTGGTCCAAGCATAAACTTCTCGCCAGTCTCTATCCAACATGATGGTGAGTTGCACGGTCTTCCGTACAAAGCTTCAAACGGAGCCATACCGATACTGGATTGGTAGCTGTTATTATATGCAAACTCTACTAGATGCAAATGGTCATCCCATGATCCACCAAAATCCAATATACACGCTCTCAAGTGATCTTCCAAAATACGATTCACCCTCTTCGTCTGACCGTCGGTCTGAGGATGATATGCGATACTGAGATGTAACTCTGACCCTAGAGCCTCTTGTAAGCTCTTCCAAAACCCACTAGTGAACAACGGGTCTCGGTCGCTCACAATGCTTTTAGGTACTGCATGAAATCTCACTACCCACTTCATATACAATTCTGCTAACTTAGCTGCTGTTCTGGTCGATTTGACTGGTATAAATCTTGCACTTTTAGTCAGTCGATCCACAACTAGCCAAATGCTATCATGTCCCGATCTAGTCCTTGGTAAACCATCAATGAAATCCATCGAGACTTGCTCCCATTTCCATTCGGGAATTTCTAAGGGCTGTAACAACCCACTAGGCTTCTTTTGCTCGGCTTTAACTAGCTGGCAATTCATGCACTTGGATATAAACTTCCCAACATCTCTTTTCATCCCTTCCCAGTAGTAAGTCTGCTTCATATCTTGATACATCTTGTTACCACCGGGGTGTATAGTCAGCTTTGAGTGATGATATTCTCTAAGCACTTCATCTCTCAATCCATTGACATTGGGTACAACAAGCTTTCCATTCTTTCTAAGCCATCCATCTCGATCAAGCCCATACTTGTTCATCTCCTCATCGATATCCATCTTTAACTTGGAGATGATTTCCAATAGGTTAGGATCGTCCCTCTGACTAGAGCCGATCCGCTCAATTAAAGTGGGTCTGATCATCAAACTTGCTAACATTTCTGGATCCAATTCGCACTTTGGTCTGAAATCAAACCCCGCGATATACTCCAGTTGCTTCCATTCAAGGAACATAGCCCTTAAGCTGGCATGTCTTATACTCAATGCATCAGCCACCGCATTGCCCTTTCTCGGTGTATATGCGATGTCGAAATCATAGGAAGCCAAGAATTCTAACCACCTTTGTTGCCGGAGATTTAGATCCTTCTGGGAGAAGAGATACTTCAACGACTTATGATCTGTAAACAGCTCAAATCTTTCTCCCAAGAGATAGTGTCTCTACATCTTTAACGCGAACATGATCGCTGCCAATTCCAAGTCATGGGTAGGGTATCTTTTCTCGTGCGGTTTCAATTGCCGACTTGCATAAGCTACAACCCTATCGCCTTGCATCAGTACAGCACCCAGTCCGGTACCACAGGCATCCGTGTATACCGTCATCTCTTCATCCCCCTTAGGAATGACTAACACTGGTGCGCTTGTCAACTTGTCCTTTAGACTCTTGAATGCATTCTCGCACCTTTCATCCCAGACAAAAGCTTGATTCTTCTTGGTCAACTGGGTCAATGGTGCTGCTATCTTGGAGAAACCTTGGATAAACTTACGATAATATCCAGCTAATCCCAAGAAACTTCTTACATATGTTGCATTCTTGGGCATAGGCCAATCCTGTACCGTAGCCACCTTCGCCGGGTCCACGGTAATACCATTCTCTGATATAACATGGCCCAAGAACCTCACTTCCCTCTTCCAGAAGTGACACTTAGAAAACTTTGCTTTCAATTGGTGTTTTCGCAACACCTCCATCACTACTCTTAAATGTTCCTTGTGTTCTTCCTCTGTCCTCGAATAGACCAAAATATCATCAATGAACACAAGGACAAACTTATTCAACTGATCTCTGAATACCCTATTCATAAGATCCACAAAATATGCTGGGGCATTGGTCAGCTCGAATGGCATGACCAACCACTTATAAAATCCAGACGGCGTTCGAAATGCCGTTTTATCTATACTCTCAGCTTCAACTCTAAGCTGATGAAAACCTGTCGCGAGATCCAACTGAGAAAATACTCTCGCGCCACTCAACTGATCGAACAAATCATCTATCCGCGGTAGAGGATACTTGTTCTTCCTCGTCACTTTATTCAACTCGCGGTAGTCTACACACAAACGAAGGGAACCATCCGCCTTGGTAGCAAACATAACTGGTGCTCCCCATTCAGAAACACTCCTTCTGATAAATCCCTTCTTCAAAAGATCACTGACTTGCACCTCGAGCTCTCGCTGCTCTCTTGGTGCCATACGACGAAGTGGCATCACTATACGTCTGGCATCTTTTACCAAATCAATACGGAACTCAATCTCTCGGTGTGGTGGAAGTCCGATCACTTCTTCGAAAACATCCGGATACTGGCCAACCACAGGCAAACCTGACAACTCACTATGCGGAATATCGAGGGAGTTTAGAAAACTAGCCAATACCACCTTACTGGGTAGACCACCAAACACTATCCTCCGCCCATCATCCGCTCTAGCTGTCACTAAAAAGCCCTCACAGTCTACCACCACCCCGTATCTTTGGAGCCAATCTACTCCCAAAATAATGCCAAACCCAGTAAAGCCCAAAACAAAGCAATCACAAACAAACATGCATCCATGACTCGATAAAACCACATTACGACAAATCATGCTAAGGCTAGTCGAACCACCAATCGGGTTCGTCACTACTAAAGGTCTATCGACAATCTCGGGCTCCAATCCCAACCTATCTACCAGGTCACTAGATATGAAAGAACTGGAAGCTCCGGTATCAAATAAAACTCTAACAGGAACATCATAAACAGAAAGCATACCTTGAATGACGACAATCTTTCTCTTCTCCGCCGCTGTTGGGGCATTCGACGAAGAAGGAATAGCATTAAGGGCGTAGGCTTTCACTATTTGCTTTTCTTTAGGGGGTTGCGGACACTTGTCCTTGTGATGTCCCATTTGGCCACAGTTGAAGCACTTCCTATCCGCTGGCTTGGCCCGACAATTACTAGCATAATGGCCCTTCTTACCACAGCTGAAGCACTCAACATCTTGCTTATTCTTTTTCTTCTGGCCATCCTTAGCCTGATTCTGCTTTCTCTTATTCTGGGAACCTCCCTTGCCTCCACCACTTGCTTGTGGCTTTGGCTCATCTGCGGATGCAACCTCAGTCTTCGGCTTAGGGTAGAGACTTTCTGATCTTAATGCTTTCCCCACAATCGACTCAAATGTCTCATCGATGTGGTTAATAAGCCTTTCCCCTAAGTACTGATCTAAACCAGTTATGAATTTCTCAATCTTCTTCTCGGCAGTATCAATAAGAGATAACCCATACTTCGACAAAGTGTCGAATTCAGCAATGTACTCCGAGACAGCTCTTCCATTTTGCTTGAGCTCCAAGAATTTCTTAAACAGCACTGACTTCTGAGCAGCTGGAATGAACTTCTCGCTAAAGCGAGCTTTAAACTGCTCCCTATTAATCTGATCTTCGGGAGTCGCTGCCTTTATAGCATTCCACCAATTCATTGCCCGCCCTTGCAGCTGACGGGACGCTAGCTTTCTCTTCATTGCATCCTCGATACCCAAATCCTCGAAGATACGTTCGCAACTATCCAACCAATCATGAACATCCGTGGCCGACTCCGTTCCGTGGAACGGCTTCCCACCAAGGCTAGTATAATCCTTATTCAGCTTGGCGAAGTCGACTCTTAGCGCCTGCACTATTGGACCACCACCATTTCCACCATTGGGAGCTGCCCTCTGTACATCTCTAAGCATTTCTCTCATGAGGTCAGTAAACATCGTCCTCATGTCAGCAGCATTCCCATTATTGGCTCCCCTACCAGCACCTCTAGTATATCGGCTCATC